>WUAM01000287.1:57422866-57462438 GCA_024336885.1 Actenoides hombroni | reverse complement strand
GTGGAGTCACTGTCCCTGGATGTGTTTAAAGAAAGGCTGGATGTGGCACTTAGTGCCATGGTCTAGCCGATGTGGTGATGTTGGGTCATAGGCTGGACTTGATGATCTTGGAGGTCTTTTCCAGCCTCAGTAATTCTATTCCATTCTGCTTTGGCAGAGGGGTTGGACTAGATGATCTCCAGAGGTCCCTTCCAACCCCTATCATTCTGTGATTCTGTGACATACTGCACAAAAATGTGGTAGTTAGCACTTTAATGTAGTCACAGAAGAAATTAATGGAATTCCATGATTAGAGTTAGAAATAATTCCATTCAAAAAGGAGAAGCACTTTATTTTTACAGGCCACTGGTAAAAACTTACATTGTTTCTAGTTTGGGTTATTTGTTTTCAAATTAGACACTGAATTTCCTGGAGGTGAGTCACTTGGAGGTGATGTTTCATTCATTCACGCCTTTTTATTGTGTGTTCATTTATTGTTTGCCATAGTACCTTTTGTTCCTTCATTGGTTGTCTATTTCTGAAACTATTTCTCAGTTCAGCGGAATTCCTATATAATTGTTTGGGTCAGAACAGCTGTTCATAGTGTTACTTTGATGTTAATTTTTGGTATCTTAAAAGCATGGCAGTGTCTATTTTTCTATACTTGTGTAAAAATTTAAAGTAGGTTTAGATTGTTTTCTTGCAAATAACTTTTTGACTTAAAAATTTGACCTTTTTACACAGTAACAGTTGTTCCTTATGTTTGTGTAGGGGAAAATGCAGTGTTGCACTTCTGAATGAGACAGAATCTGTGCTGTCATATCTGGAGAAAGAGGTAATATGTGATTTCTATTTGGGTAAATATTGGGATGGGCTGATGTGGTTTTTTTACAGATATATTTTTAATAAACGGGCAAACTACTTTGAAAGTCTTTTCTTGAAAAAGAATTCGGAAAAAATAAGTTGCAAAAACACTGATTTTTAAAAATATTATTGGATGTAAACTTAATTGACACTGTAAAATGATTATTTTATTATGAATGTAGTTGTATTTACAAAATAATTAAAAGTAATTCATATGGTATCTCACAAAAGAAAAATATACAGGTTTTTACCTGTAGTGTCTACTTAAGAGAGAATTTACTTGGCTTTTATTTTTTTTTTCCCTTCTTTCTCCCTTCCCCCCCCCAGGTGTTTTAGAAAGAAGAATCTTCTTTAGTTAATGAATGGGGGGAGAGAGAGAAAGAGGCAGGCTAGTAGAGGGGGAACTTAGCACAGGAGTTTAATTTTAAGGGCTCTGAATTATTGTATGGAAGGTTATCATCTCACCTTTCATTTCCTGTGGAAGGAGCTTTGGATTCTTAGTTTTAACAGAAGGGAGGAAAATTCCCCAAGAATCTGAAAGATAATTGTATTGCACAGTAGCTTCAAAATAATCACAATTTTCTTTGGAGTGTCTTAATATAACATCAAGCGGACAATGATTTTTAGCTGAAACTAGCATGTTGATATTTTTAAATTTCTACACCAAAATTACTGATACTTGATAAAAATACTTACGAAAATAGGACAGACCCTATACCTCAGGTGACTGTACCAAATATTCCAGTAGTATTTTTCTGTAAGCCCTTTTCATACACTGACAATGTTTTATGCTTTTTCGAGAGTAATCTGTAATGCCAAGTCATTATGTTACGAGATATTTATAAGGAAACATGTTAACATTAATTCTTTTCAAATATATTGATATATTTTTGCATATGAAACTTGGAATTATTACTCTGTTCTGAAATAACTCCTAGAAATGAGAGATGCTTTAATTAGTCATTTAAAAGTACTCATGAAACATCTACATTATTTAAAATAAGGATTAATGTACCAAACCTTTACTCTGTAAAAGTTTGAAATAATTTTAATAAAATTTCCAAATAGAAGGTGATACAGGTTTACAAGCCTAATTTTAAAAATCATTATACTGTTGCAAATGTGTCTTCTTTTTTAGGATACGTTTTTTTATTCATTGGTGTATGATCCGTCACTGAAAACGCTTTTAGCAGACAAGGGAGAAATCAGAGTGGGGCCTAGATATCAAGCAGATGTGCCAGACATGCTTGCAGAAGGTAAATATATGATCTTGTATTAGTCATCTTGCATTATTACTTACACTGACTTTCTGAATTAAACTAATCAGTATAGAGGCAGAGAAAGTAAAATAGTAGCTCTTGGAGAATTGATGAAAGCCAGTAGATATTATGAAGAAAAGAAGGAAGGAAGGATGCTTGAATAGCTGTTGAAAATACATTGTCCATTTCCAGTTTGTGCATAACACAATTCAGGCATTCAGTGTTTATTTATTCATAGGGTTGGGTTAGTTCTTTGGTATAGGCCTCATGGAAAGATGTTGAGGACCAACCCATATTGTAGAATAATAACACAAACAAGTGAAAAATGTATTCTTTCTCTCCCTTTTAAAACAGGCTCTGCATAGAGAATGTACATCTTTGCATATTATTTTAAAATATTGGCTTCTTTTAAAGCATCTTGTCTGTTTTGTAGCAGGACTGAAACAAATGTATCAAGCTCTGGCATATCTTTCAAATCACTGATTTATTTTCTTTTAATTTTTATTTTATTTATTTATAATCCAGCACAGCTGCTTGTGCCTCAGTCTTGTGCTACATAGGAACTTTATTCTTTTAAACAAATTTCAAGTACAATATGTATTTAGTGTTTGGATTCTATTTACGAAGCATGAGCAGCTGTGTCATGTGTTTGCATTTATATTTACTTAGTAAAATTTAAAATGAGCTGGTTTTGTCAGTGAAATGTGCACTCTACGTTGAGCACTAACAAAAAGCTTACTGAGAAGTATCTAGACACAGATTTTCAAGAATCTTGGTATTTATTCCTTAACAGGGAAAGATTATGTGAGAGGAATATCACTTGCAGTAAGTCAAAGGAGTTCTTAATGCCCCAAATAGGTATATTTGTAACCTTAAATTATCTGTTTTCCATTTGTCATGAGCCACTGTTTTGTGGTTTGTTTGGGTTTTTTTTCTGATACGTTTTCTTTCATGTGAAAGAAGCATTATTTCTACAAAGCTTAATTTAATAAACTGTATAAAGCAAGAATGTTTTGATTTCTGGCAAGTGGCAGATTATTTTACAATGGATGCCATTTAGTAGCTTGCCTACATTATTATATCTCACTTTTAATAACCAGAAATAAACTATAATAAGTCTTTTCCAGATTTGTTTGTAAGTCATGCAGAATTGTTTCAGAACAAGTTTATGACTAGAATATGATACACTGCTATTCTTGCTGTAAAATGTGCCTATCATGGGGAAACCTAATTATGTAGACATTAATTTGTTCAAGAGGAAAGCTTCCCAAAGGAATAAGAAAAAAATGACTTAATGTGTTTCAAGTAACCAGGAAGTATTGATGTGCTTCCAGAGTAGCTGGTTGAATTGTTGTTTTTTTCAGGATGAACTGGAGTTGTCTTCCAGGCAGACAGTATTTCCTTTTTTTGCTGAACTGATGGTAAATTACTAAAAACAGAGCCTAATTATAGAATAGTGAATACTACATATAAAGCAAATGTTTTCCTATGGTAATTTTATCTTTCTCTCTTTTTTTTTTTTTTTTCCTTCCCCAATTAAAGTCTATTTATTACAAATTAAGTTACTAAGTTCTTCTGGAGTTTTAAGTTTCTCAGTTAAATCCTTGGTTCAGTTAAATGAGCAGAAGATCTTTCTCTTATGTCATGAAGACAGAATTTCACTCTGTGTTACTATCTTGTTTTTCTCAAAACCTATTAATCCCCAAAGTGCAGTAGTGATGCAGTCTTTTTGCTGTCTTTAGTAGGCAATAATAGTCCATCAGTTATTAAGGTTCAGAAACACCAAGTTGCCCACAAACCAAATATCTGTTAGTATACAGAGCATTTCTTCAGCCATTTTAGGTCAATTAATCTGCACTTATTTCATTGTGGCTGGTGGAAAAAAAGTGTTTGGTTTTAGGTGGATAAAAATATCTGAATTATTGTAGTTTTGACTGATTGTTATCAAAATGTTTCTGTAGCCATCTGACCTCCAAGGAAAGAAAAAAACATGATTCAGCTGTTACTGTGTCTTTATGTAAGCTGGCAGCCTGAAAATTAATCCGTTCACTGTCAAGCTTTGTCATTCATGAAAACAATTCTAAACAATGTTTAAAATTAGTAGAATAAAATAGATATGTTTAGAAAATACGGGATTCTGTGAAGATTTCTGAATCTTGAAATGTATTTTGCCATCTCTGTTTTTAAAAGTGGCTAATGATCTGTATGTCCAACTTAGTATACCATAATGTATGGCTTTTTAAATCTTAAAGCCTAGATCAATCATCTTAAAGGAAAAGAAAGAATTTAGACAATGTACAGTCAGTTAGGAATCACTTGAGAAAAATTAGATTTTATGTAATAATGGTATTATGCAATAAAATAATGTGAAGGAAGTATGCCTTTTTGAAGGTTTTTCTTAGGAATATTTTATGTTTACAGAGAATCCTCAAAGCCATTTAAAAAAACAAAGGGATTTAGGAAAATCGATGATTCACACACCATCAATTACTTTATTTTAAAAGTTAGGGGCTTATAAATCCAGTTCAAATGACTGAAGGGATGCCAGTTCAGATGAACTTTCAGAAGACCAGTCACAAATTGGCTGAAAAATGAAAAAAGTTATTTGAAGTGTGAAAGCCCTTCCACATCTTCTGTAAACATTATTTTTTGAGGTAAAAGCACTGATATATTCTAGTAGTTTAAAAATTGAAATTGCTTGCATTTTCTCTCTACTGTAATAAACTGATGTCCTGTCTGAATGGACTACTATTTTTTAAATGTTATTGCTGAACTATATGCTTTTTTTTCTGTGGGAATAGATTAATTTTTTTTTTTAATTATTTTTTTTTTGCAATATTACCATTTTTTCCATCCTTAAATAAAACATACCCTAAAACCTGGTGTTCAGATCAACTTAGGATTAACACACTATACCTTCTCCCCTCAAACCTGCTCCATGGATGAATTGGGTAACTTTATATTTGTCTTTAATTTTTGAAATTAAAATAATTATTTACTTTTTGAAAGAGTAAAAGGTTTATTAAAATCAAGATACATAACAAAGCATTAAAGATCTAACAGTTTTTCCACTTTGAGGTACATTGAATCATAAATCCTTTACACAACTATAGTAAAAAGGTTAAATCTGGTTGAAAATGCCTAAGCCTTGTTTATCTACACTGCTTTTGTTTGTAGTGGTTTAGCTGAATTGCTTAAATTACACATCTACTAAGGACTATAACGTTGGAGAAAGACCAGGTTTCTTTCAGCAGTCTCTTACGACTTGCGTTATGAACATCTTTGGGAGTAAAACTATGATCAAAGTTGTGAGGTTTGAATGATATTATGGTTGTATGAAACTCTTCCTTCTCCCTCTGTGCCAAGTGCTCCAGTCTTTCTAGACTCTAGCTTGAAGATTTTGAGTCTCTTTAGCTGCTCTTACTGTACTGAAGAACTGGAGACTGTATTCTGCAGCATTGACTTAACTTCTGATTAGTATGATCCTAAAGCAAGGTCCTTTCTCTGCTTTTAACAACATATGCTCCAGTGGTGTAGTCTGTGCAGTTATTTAATTTTAAATCTGTTTTCAGTGTGGGGTAACATTCTGCTCCTCTGTAAAAAGCAAGAATAAAAGTTTTCTCTCAGAGATTTAAAGCGCACATTTGAACAAAGAGTAGCTTGTTTCAAGCATTCCTACTCTACAGTCCAGGAGCAAGGTAACTGCTTCTCTGTATGTGATGGCCAAAAGCTGCTGTCTGGTGAATCCACCTGTAGCATTTGATCAGCAACTTATAAAATATGTGACTAGTAAGTTCAGAAAGCAAAGAAAACCACACAAGAAAAAAAGACCTATACAGTTTTGCTTTGGGCAAGTCAGTATTGTAATTGTTATTTAGTTAAAAAGCATACACTTATAAATTGTTCTGAATATGATCAAATTGCTATCACCTTTAACTAACAGATTTTATTTAGTCCTTTTTCTTGTAAAAGGAAATAGAAATATGAGGAAGGTCAGAGAAATTGCTCCAAGGCAAATCAATTTAGATACTTGGTACACTTTTATGAAACATTGATCCTGCCTTATCTCACAACTTCGTCTTTTTAAAACCAAATGGTTATAAATTCTGGCTGTTCAATTGGTATTTCTCAGCAGTGTGATAACTGATGCAGTGACAAGTGCTGTTACATGGTTGTCTAGAAAGCAGAGAATGAGAAAGTGACCTAAGCATAGCGTTAGGGATTAGAGATTCAGCTCACAGTCTCCTGCCTTTTACCCTGGGAACGTACTTCTTTAGCTGTAGAGGAAGAGTCGTGAGTGGAAGTTTTGTCCTATTAAATGAGCATGTGAGTTGACAGTTGTTTAATCAAAACATCTATGCTTCAAAGATGATCTTAGGCCACATCTTTTTTCCTATGCTTACATAGGGTCATACTTCCTTAAGTGAAGCTGCAAGCGAAATCTCAAAGTGCTACTTAGTAACCTTCCCTCCAGTGGTGGTGCCAGGTAGTAGAGAACTCTGTTCAGTCATTGCCATTAGCATGCTTACTTTCATGACTTTTCCATGAAGGCTTGAGATAATATGTTGAGCAAATCTCAGCCTGAAAATAAAAGGAACACCCAAGAATTAGGAAGTGCAAACACTAATGTTAAGCTAACAGCATTAATACCTACCAAAAGGTCTTCAGTATAATTAGATTATAATACTGAAAGAAAAAGTGTAACATATGTGTAGTAAGATTCAGTTAACAGAGCAACTACTAACCTTTAAAAAACTTCTGTCATGTAAAAATATGAGGTAATTTCTGAGATTTAGCACGAAACCCCTAGCTTGAAAGTAGATTGTAGAGAAAGTTAACCTCTAAACTTTCTCTACCTGTCTTAAGTAGTTCAGGTGGTTGAATGGTGTTTTTAGACACACATATATTCCCAACCTGTGTTATTGTGGGGCAGCAGTGTTTCCTAATGTCTTCTCTGGTTTTGTGCTTCTTACTGTAACTCAGTAAGAAGAGCCACTTCTGAATTTGAAAATTACCCCTACTAGCCAGAGACCTGCAAAAGTTGTTTGAGAGGTGCATCTGATTGTCTTGTCAAATTTCTGTGTGCTGGATTATCTCTGTTAGTGTTGATGTAGTTGCAGCAATTTCGTTCTGTTGTGAGAAAATAAAAATCAGGCTTTTAAAAAAATCAGTCAATATGAAATATTTTTAAAAGATTATATATTCAGATATTTAAGTTAAAAGTTGTAGAGCCATGCAGTTCCTAGATGCCGAAGACAGATAATGTGTCACTATGAGAAATGTCTGACAGAACAAACAAATGTTGTGTCTTAGTGCCCTATCAATTTTCAGAAAATATGGTCTGTAGTTTCTGCGAAGTGATCAGTTACATGACAATTGCTGGATGTGACAGCTGGGCACGCTAATATAATAGACAGTTCTTGGAAAACAAAATTCAGAAAAGACTGCCTCTTTTTCCTGAGATCAGTGTTTAATAAATAGTATATGTCTAGCCTTTTGTCTTTAACTGGTTTTAAGAAGTCATGAGGGCTGATAATTTTGGGGTCCTGTAAATGTTTCCTTTGTGAGTGAACCAAATTGCAATTACGAGAATAAATTAGTGGAATTCGTGTAAACCCAGTTGCTCAGGTATGATCATCAAAGAAAGAATTGATTTTCCTGTGCACACACAGAAAGTGACAGCAGCAGCAGCCTTAGGCTCTTTGATGAGCAGTATGTTGGCACACGAGGAAAAGATTTTAATGGAAAAAGCTGTCAAGCATGAAGTGTTTTTTTGATAGGGTGGAGGCACTTGTTTGCGTAGTAGCTTGCACAACTCTCTTGTTCTGCATACAACAGTGTGGGAGTCCATAGTCTTGTCTAAAACCAGATTTCCTGTCAATTCAAGACAACCTTACTGGGATCTAGACAGCAGAAAGCAAAGTTCAAATTCTGAAATGAAAACTACCTTCAGAAGCAAATAGAAAAGGAGACGTTTATGCCTAACTTGCATTTGCTTCAGTAAGATGCCAAGGAACCTTTTAGAAATCTATTCCACCAAGTTCAGTCTGAAATGCATTGAAGCTTCAAGGTTGTTGGACAAATCTAGTACACTAGCGACAAAATAAATAACTTCAAAATATCAGTCAGAATATGCCAGAAGTAGTAAGACCTGTGAGAGCAATTAGTTTAACTAAAAGATGATGGCTTTCTATTTTAATGAATTTTTCAGGAGGAATGTGTGGAACAAAAGATATAAACAGATTCAGGAGTTCCTACTTCTGGAAGCTGCAATAGAATACCAGACATAAGGGGTGTGATTATGCTAACCCAGTGAGACTTACCTTTGTGGTCAGAGTAGAAGAATATTGCCTAGAATTGGTTTGTCTCAGATGAAGATGGATAACTAAAATAAATCAGAGAATGTTTAAGGTTAGAGAAGATGGATCTCAACAAAGGTAATACGCCAGAATAGAACTCCTGTTTGCGTACTAAAATATATTTTGTACTCAAATGGAGTTCCTGTTGGTTGCACTTCTGACTTTGAGTTATCATGAATAGCTTCTAAAAGAAGGATCTGTTTCTTGAGGGTTAGTCAATTTAAATATGGTAGTTGGCTGATTTGCAGATATTCTTCATCTTATTAAGCTCAGTGGAGTAAATTTTGCATGATTAACTGTCAAATACATGATCATCACAAGTGGTAAAATACTCTTTACAGTGCTGTTCATGTCAAATTTTAATAGGATTGTAATATCCTTTACATCAGTCTTGCCAATCTCTCTTCTAGGCAGTTGAGTTAGTGATTTATGCGCTGAGCAATTAAATACATGTTTACAGACTTTTATCAGTTTTACTTTCAATTAAACAAAGCACATATACATGGCCTCTTACTGCCTCTTTTGAGTAAACACTTCATCTACTTCTGCCTAACCTTGCAGATGCAAGGGAAGTCTGTATTTCAGGGTTGAAGCTATGTGTACTACAGAAGCTCAATTAGGTATTTGGAAGCTTTGCATTATAAAACAATGTTTTGTAAAGCCTTCTCTGTAATGTTATTTAAAAATATTTTTTGCTTTTTGGTACGAGTCATTGAGGTATTAAGTGTATGTATAATTTTGATCAAACAAGCGGTTACATAGATGAAGTTGCTTCTTCCTTTTATACTCACTATACTTCTAATATGCTAGTCTTTTATATTGTGGTAATAGAATTTCTTCTCAAATCATTCACAGCTTCTGTGTTAACAGTCAAATGAGAGAGTAGAAAACTTGAAAATTGTGCTGTTTAACAATTAGATCTTATAAAACTGTCCAGCGGTTGAGGTGAGAATGCAGGTCGTTCTTCTTAGGGTTTATTGAAGTGGTCATCCTTTCCCCCATCCCTGCCCCAAACTGTGACAGCAGATCTACTTTTCACAAGTTTGCTGTATGCTTGAAGTCAGTTGGAGTTTCAGTCTTGATAACAAGAGAGCTGTGATTTCCTACTGTCTTTTAGCTTATTGAGGAGGCCAAGGCATCCGTTCTCATTCTTTTCTTATCTTTGTTATGAACCTCCTATTTTTCAGCAACTTGAAGGAGGTGGTTAAAGTAGCTGTCTTCTCTTTTGCCTTCTGGTTGCAGTGCAACATGAATGGTCTGTGCTGTGCCGTTGGTGTGGCAGGTTGCGTGTGATTGCTGCATTATTGATAATAGCTGTAGAGCTTTGACTGAGATACTTCAAATACTAAATGAGTTCTCTCAGGTAGTCAGTCTTATGAGGACTGCAGTTATTTATTGTATTCTGTGTTCTTATTATCTCAAATAATACAGTGCAGTAAGCACTCAAATCACCTTACAAGCAGCAACCTTTTAGGCTTTAATTGACTTTACTGGGTTTTTTTTCTACCTCAGTAACTGCCTAAATGGACTTATTGTAAGTTCTGATTTTTGTTTCCTTTGCTGTTCTACTGTAAGTCTGATTTTTTTTCTTCTAATTTATTCTGTAGAACATGAAAAACAAATATCAGATGCTGATGAATGTGTTCTTTACACTTCAGTAAGTCAAAATACATCTCATCCTAAAGAAGTTCTTCTCTAAATTATGTTTTCTTTAAATTTATGCAAATGATAGTCCTATTTATCTTTCGAATACTACAGTCATGGGGAATTTGTATATTCATAAAATTGAGTTTATTTTAAAAAAAATTTCAGAACCCGAGATTTCATTTTGATGTGGGGGGGGAAGTTGTTTGAAGAATACAATGTTGGCAGCCCTCTTTCCAAAACAAGTACTTTAAATACTGTTATTATTCATATTAACAGTATCTGATGTACTGTTATTATTTATACACAGAATCATATTCACTATGCTTTTCTGAAAGCTGCACTAACCTCATGCGTTTTGGGAATTTGGAAAAGCTATTGTGCTGTTTCTGTATTTGGATTGGAATAGCTGCTAATTCACTCCACAATGTCTACCAACGAAAACACCATTGAACAGGGGAGCGAGGAGTGGAGAATATTGGTTCAAGTCACATTGTTCAGGTTTATTCACAGATATCAAGAGAGTACAAGAAGTTAGTTCCAAAATAAAGAGGAATGCCTTTGAAGTGAAGGTGACCTTGTAGTTTTATGCAATATATTAATTTAGGCCATTGCTTTTAGATTTGCCATAAAAGTCTAAAATGAAGGGACTGACTTTTTATTGTTTCATTTATGTGACAGTGAGGATTCTACCTAAATTCACTTTATTATGAGGACTATAAAGTGAGGAGTGATGTGATTTTAGGACATTGTGCTTCCATGTTCTCCAATACGTGCAAGTCCCTTTTGCATACTGTTCTTCAGTGCTTTGGGAAAGACACAACTTTCTTTGTGTCCAGCACTGGGCATTCCCATAAGCCAGCCTTTCTTGATGCAACATTATGGAGAAGTTTGTCATTACTGCATGTTTACAGTTCAGTTTATTCTAAGCCCAATTGTAATTATTTCTGTTTATTTCTAGGAGTTTAGAACATGATGAGTTTAAGGGTTTTTGAGTGCTTCCTGAGGTGTTGTCTTTTAATCATTAGTCATTGATTTATAAGCACTGCCAGGCTGAACACTGAGAGAGTTCTAAGGTCATTGGAGTTGGAGGTAGTTTAATATTTTTATTTTTTTTTTAATAGGCTAGAGTGCTGGAGGATAAAAGACGATTGGACTATGCCTGCTTTATTGGCTTAGAAAATGCTCAGTAGCAGTTTAAGTTGCTGTAGACAGATAATGGGCTTGTATCACTTGTTAACTTTCAGTCTGTTTTTAATTTCTAGCCTTCATCATACATTATGTTCAATGTTCATAAATAGAATTTTACCGTAAGATTTGTGCAAATATACAACTCTGAAATCTTGAATATACATCTGTCAGGCAAGCTGGGGGGAGGATTTGTTCTGCAGCTGAAAAGTAAACAGATAATTTTCCTTTTGCTGACACTGTTAAAATAATCTAATCTTTTTCATGTTACTTTAATCAGGGAACTCATTTGCACATAATTCAGTTTTATTTTTTGCAGATTTGAGTGTAAGTGTATGGCTTTTTTTTTTTTTCTTGATTGTTTTTGATTATCAGTACTGGTGAGAATCAAAAATCTTTACAAAAAAGTTAAATCAAAAATTAGTAATAGGAACTGTGTCTGCAGTGCTTTTATAATGAGAAGGGTTGTGATTTCTCTTAGTTGAGGCCCCCAGTCAGCTAGCTGTTTACCATGAATTCAGTTTATGCAGAGCTTATTAAGTGTCCGGAGATAAAGTTTGGACATCCATCTGAAAGATGTGTTTCTTCCTATACCTTATGTAAAACTCATTTTCCCAGTGGCAAGTGCTCTGTCATTTTGTAACCATCTTTGTCAGTTAAGCTGCACATGCACCCCCTCCCATCAGCTGTTTGTCAAAACCCGTGTGATGTTTTGTGGTAATTAACCTCTGTGTGTGAAAGTATAATTAATTTTTATGCAGAATGAATATGCTGAATGTCTTACGGAGGAACTAATGAACTTTTCATTGAAGGAGAAATCTCAGGTTTTACTTCAGACAGGCTTAATGTCTGGAACTTTGTTCATAGATAGGCAGTATGAGAAAATGGAATGTGATGTTATTTTTCTCACCTGTAAGTTAGAGAAGTTTGCAGACAAGCAGCCTAAACAGCAGCATGAGAAAGTGGTTCGTGAATTGAAATCTCTCTTTTAGTTTATTAGTTGCCTATTTTTACAATGTTACATAGCACGTGAAGCTATCTATGTTCAAAAAGACATTTGGGATTACCTGCAGTTAGTATACTGCACGCCAGTTCTGATAAAAATCTGTTAAATGCTCAATGAGACAAAGGGAGCATAGGAGCTGACAAGTATCTCTCTTCTGTATCCTTGCAATGTAGCTAAGAGATATCCCTGTTTCACAGGTATAAAACTGAAGCACAAAGATGAAGACACTGAATTTGCTTTATAGATACCTGCCAAGCTTTAAGAATATGAACATCTACACATGCTTATATTTGTGGGCTTAGTTAACTAATGAGTCTTGGTAATTAATGAGTGAGTCAAAACTCCTGACTGATTGCAAGAGGATTGTATCAAGCCTTGACTGAATTTCCATAGTAGGAGGAACTCTGCAGTACAAACTATTGGTTTGGTGTCCAGCTGCTGTTCATGGATATGTCTGCCTTGTTACTATGATCAAAAAATTGTATCTACAGATTTTCTGTCCCATGTGATTAAGGATCCAGCAGCTGGTACTTCTGTTTTGCATATCATGAAAGATGGATTCATGGAGAAAGTTGAGCACTACACGTGTTTAGTTTACATCTCTGGATTAAAGTAACTGCTAAACTACTTTTTGAAAAGTAGAATAAAAATATATTTTCAAAAATAATACAAATTGTGTAAAATACAAAAGTAAGACATTGTACCTGACAAGTGACATCTCTAAATCTGGATGTTTTTCAGTTAGATACCTTGCCAACTGTTTGTCATCAAAAGTAACATTGGCATTGTTTCCCTGATTAAAAAATCCAGCTTTAAAAAAATTTGTATTTCAGTTTCTTAAAAAGATACTATATTGTAGCATTGTTACGTATCTGTAAAATTAGAAGAGTTGCACTCTAAGAAAATGTTCGAGTTCATATTGCAAGTTACTTTAATCAGATGTGCTCTAAGAAGAACATAGAATCATTCTGAATCTAATGTACTGATTACCTTGGGGGTGTTTATCTGCAGGAACTGAAGTCTAAAAGACTAAGTAGTTCTGTAATTTCTCTTCATCTTAATTGCATTCAGTTCAAAGTTGCATCTGTTTCACTTCATTAAAGTTTTTCTTAGAGGAATTTTTTTTTTTTTTGGTGGGGGGGGGGAGGGCATATCATGCTTTCCTTTGTTTAAAATGACTAACTGAAATGCAGAGAATTTTTTTAAGAAAAAAACAACTTTTGGTTTTTATTAGAACAGAACCATGAGAAGTAAGGCATTGAATAACTGATAAGGGGAAAACCAGGCATATTTCTGGCCATCTACTGGTGTTTTCCAGTAAAATTAATCTTCAGGATTAGACTGGCTATAATAAAATTATAAGCAGTATAATAATAATAAATTGGGTGCTCTGGTATGTCATACCAGCCTCTCAAAAACCATAGCCTAGTACTTCTCAGAAACTGTAATTGTTATGTTGGTGGTGATGAGGGAAGGTAACACTTGTAAAACAGAATCTGACGCCTTTCTAAGATACAACACTGAATATGTTAAAAGTTAAACTCCCCCATTCCCTTTGTGTCCTGGAATTTGCAATATAATGAATTAACACTGTGGCAACTTCGATAAGTGTTCATTTTGAGTATCTTATAGTTCTGTGTCAAATTCAGCAATATGAAAGATAAATGTAGAGGTGTTAACAGAGATGCTGCATCCTGGTTTTCAAGGCACATGAAAATCCTATAGTGTAAGGTACAGGCTCAAGGAAAAACAGAGGGGTTTTATAATTACTATTTTGAAAGAAGATGTCTAAAGAAAACTTGTTTATCTTATGTGATCCTCCTATGCTGATTCTTGCAGCACATTCAAAGGAAGTAAAGAAGACTTTTATTCCAGAAAGCAACTTTTTCAGATATTCCTACAGCACTGATTGACTGCCTCCATGATTTGATCTGTTTAGGTTACTTTTCTTCCTGCTTAAGTGCTAATATCCTGTCATTTAAGTGGAAAATTGGGAACAAATAATTTTTTGTAAGTGCAGTTTGGCAAGAAGCCACATACCTTCTGGAAACCTCTCTGTCTACCATTGTTGCATAAATAGTTAATATTGCAAATATGACATTATATGTATATGAATTCTTTTGGTATAGGTATGCCATTTCTAGTGCCCTATTTATATTGACTGCCATTACAAAATACTGATTGGCGATAAATTTAAGATTTACCTTTATGAAGAATTAAACCAACATTTTCTAAAAGTAATTGTTTAATTACCTCTAATTGAAGTAAGATGTGTAGTATTGCAGGTTTTTTTCATCTTTTCTGCTTGATTCAGGAATACTCATGCTGTGCTTGTATGTTTTCTCTTTGTTACAAGTATACCCTGCCTGAGTATTGTTATGATATGCAGGATATGTCCTGAAACAATTAACTAACATTACAGATATTTAAAAACTATCTATTAATGGATTGAAATTAAGTACTCGGAGATTATTTATAAAATGTAGAGCATCACCCACAATGTGTCTGTCATAGATGGAAAAAATTAACGTATTGACAGTTGTGTAGTCCATTGAATAATTTTATAGATGTAAAATCCTACCCAAGGTTGCCATAAATTAACAGTTTGTCTCCAGTACTGGATGTGAATTAACTTTAAAAGAAGCGAAAGTCCCATTAGGCAGGCAATTCTTTATTGCCTTCATATCAGAAGAAAGTAATTTACTGTATTTTTCTGCAAATGTGACTTTGACATTTGTTCTTGAAACATTAGTCAGACAGCATGGTGCAGTTCTAGCTTTTGTATTTGGTAGGGATAAATATATACGACATTTTAATTTCCTTCTGGAATGAATATGCTAGAGAAACTCACCACATATGATCAGATTTCAGAAGAGCCAGTGCTCAGTTTGCCGTCTGCATCCAGACTCTTAAGCATACAGGTTATTTCATGTCTTCATGATACTGTGCATGTTTAGACTGGCTGTTTTCATTAAGTAATAAGAAATAGCCCAGGCTAAAGGGATCTTCTGTGTGCTCAGAGAGGTACCTACACATCCTAGATTTTCAAAGGAAATTGAATGACTGTGTTTGAGGGCCGTTTTTTATTATTGTAGTAGCTCATAAAAGTCAGAGAGAAGCACTGGCAGCCAACTAAACATTAAACATTGGAGTTTCTCACATGTTCGCTGAAGGAAGAATGTGCCCGTATTGTGAAATACCACGGAGAGATAATGGTTTTACCTTTCCTCTTCTCACCTGTTGTGGCCACAAATATGTTGGCCACTTCTCACAGTTAAATCATCTTATACCAGTAGAATATGAGGTACCTACTTAATCAGCTTCTGTAGTGTTTCTCATTTTGCAGAAGAACTTACTGGTGTAGTAGTCAAGCCAAGATTTAGGCTTCCATATGAATGCGAATCACTGCAGCGTCTTCACGCTTGACTGTTCTTCCAAGCACTTCAAATGCCATACTCTTTTAACGATGAATCGAGGACAAATTGCATTTCAGAAAGTACTGCCATCGTTTTGGCCATGCACATGTACACAAACTGCTCTGTTCAGACAAATGGAGTTGTGAAATGCTGATGTAGTGCATAGTACCTTTATTGTGCTGTAGTCTTGCATATTATTTTATAAGTGTGTATAACTACTCAATGTACACAGCAATATTAATAGCATGATTTATGTTAACAGTACAGATAATGTAGTGGCTGAGAGCAAGAGCTGAAAAAAATAAATGTAGACAGCGTATTTTCATAATAATTTTTATTTTGGTGGCATAGAATACAAATTGGATAGACTTTAATTGCTAGTGCTGGTTAAGTGTAAAATTAATTTTAATATGACCTAAGTGAAACAGTAACTTCTATATAGTTAAAGAATTAAAGCAATTTAAAAAAACACTGTTTACTTTGGTTATGGTTTCAAGTTTATATCACATTTTATTAAAGTTCTTTAATACCACATCTCCTGAGAATGCCTCCTTAAAGTGAAATGCTGATGTTAAGGGGAGGTATTTCTTTTACTGATTCTGCATTATGGAATTTAAATGGATAATTGCTGATTGTTAAGTACTGTGTGTGTGTGTTTAAAAATGTACAATGTCTCTTTTAAACTTAGTACAAGAAATACACAGAGGAAAACATTGTGAGTAATAAGTGTTTTGTCCCATCTACCTTTTGACAGGAGAATTAGATGACAGAGAACAGGCAAAGCTGGAAGTAAAAGTATGGGATCCAGATAGTCCCCTTACTGACCGTCAGATTGACCAGTTTTTAGTTGTAGCACGGTAAGATTAAAATCATCTAATAAAAAAAAATTCCTTTTCCTTTTCCTACTGACTATTTATTCCCCTATATCATGTTACTCGTTTGCCATTTTGTGAGCCCTTCTCTCTCCCACAGTTAGCTAAGAAAGAAAATCAGACTATAACTTTCTATATATTTATTGAAGCTACCAATATGGAAGAGAGAAAAAGAGATGGAGTTTTTGAATAATGCTGCACACCCTCTATTTCAGTTTATAGTAGAATTTGATACTTTAAATGTAGACATCAGTCTTTTTTCCCTTCAGAATAAGTGAAACAGGATTTCAGTGCTAATATTTCAGTCTTGTATTACAGTACTTGGAATTTTGTAGTGTAAAATAAAAGGTAAGAGTAGAAATTAAGAAAATGTCAACAATTGAATGGATGCAGAATTTGCCCAATTTGCATATAAAATTAATAATATGCGGTGCAGTTATTTCTGATGAATGTTGAAATAAAGTTTTGAAGTGATGCCTTTCATTAGTAAAAACAATCTGGTCAGTTCAATTTTATGAATTAACATATAATTATGCAGATTCGTGAGAGGAAGATCAAAGCCCTCGGAATTCATAAATACTTTTAAAAGTTATTTCTGTACTTAAAAAAAAAAAGTTTCAAAACTCTATATACTTCTTACTGAATGACATCTCTACACTTATACAATACAACATGTTTTGCCTGTCCTGTAATTCACACTTATAAATATTGTACAAAGGTACTATTATAGTGATGTCTGAGAATTGTCAACCACAGCTAATGTAGGGATTTTATCCTGAATCACTCAAATCTCCTGTGTTTTCTGTAACCTGGTTGCAGAGCATAGTCTCAAATCTTCCTAGGCAAACAATCCTTTTACATTGTTTCCAGTTTTTGTTGTTTATTCTTTCTCACTTTTGAACAAAGCATTTCAGGAAGGAAATAAGGAAGTTGCTTGAGATTTTCCAGCTTATGTGTATGGTGAAATGGGTTATTATTTTATTGTTGCAGTTCTGATGCTCCTCCACCCGAGTTTCTTCTTTCTCCCCCACTTTGTAGTGTTGTAACCCTTCTATATAGTAGAAGAATTGCCTGCCCCTGTTGAATTTCCAAGGAAGCAAGAGGGCTGTAGGTGTTAACATACCTCTGTTCAGAAGATCACAATGCCTGATAGATACTCCATAGAACAGAAAACAGAGCTGTTTCAGTCACCAGCAATATAATACCTGCGTATTTATGGGCAGACCATTATGGGGTGCCCTAGAAAGCCATCTGTGTCAAGATTATGTGCATTTCTGAAGAGTTCTTTCATAGCCTTCAGATCTCTCCACTCCCTATTTTGTAGCCGCTGTGGGGAGCTGAAGTAAGATAGTGTGAAGCTGAAAGTGCTCCCAGAGGAGTGTATCAGTAAGCAGTCTACTGGGAAGTGACAGAGAATAAACAAAATTTTTAGAGAAAAACAATTTTCTCTCTTTTCCTCGTATTTAAGACAATCCTGTGCAATACTATGCCCTGACCAAGACTGCATATCTTTAGAAGTTGAGAATTTCCTGTAAAAAAGGTTTCTGCTATGGCAGGAATGGGTCTTGGTCATAGTTGACTTATTGTAGGTATCCAAGATCTTGTGGTAGGCAATCACTAATGACCATCTGTAATCAGATGTTACTCAGGTACTGTTTTACTCATGTTCTTCCAGAAAACTCTATTCATCTTTGTAAGCTGCTTTTGAACTGACAGAAACTGTTTCCAAGTGCCTGTGTATTTGTATTCACAGGCTGCAAGATTATATTTCTGTTGCATTAAGTGTTTCTGAGACAGATTTTCACCAATTTCTGGAGAAGTAGTTCTATGATGATTGTGTTAGCCTTAAGTTCAGTATGTTGTGTGCTTGAAGGTAAAGCTTTCCATATACTGGATCATTAAAAGCTGCTTGAGTAACAGTGGAGTTGATATTGCAGTCTGGTAAATGTGCTTACAGCCTCAAGAAGGTAGCTGTGCTTTGGCCAAGCTGCAGTTCACTGAGTGTTGGCTGTGCCTGCTGGGTTTCCAGTTTGAACATAACCAGAGAAACAGCATTCTGTGTTTTGCAAATTTGAAACGGTGGCAATAAGAACTTTGTCCTAAATGCTTTTCTATATGTGAATTCGGTTAAGTGTGCATATTCTATCTTTGTTTGAAATTTTAAAAGTTTTAATGTGATTCTTCTGTACATGCTGCATCAAAGGTATTTCTTCTCAGTGTTTTCAGTCTGCTCTGGCTGAAGGAAGATTGCCTTTGTCCTTACAGGCTTTAGCTTTTTCAGTCACACAGGCATGCTTTGTTGATTCTTTAGTAGCTGTTTAAATACTCTCATTTTCTATTTGTGTTGGCCATTTGCAAGAACGTTTATACTTGGCCTCAGGCATAGATGCAGTCTTAAGAGATCTGTTTAGTGACGCAGGAAGGAGAGGCCTTTTTTCTAGGTTTATATGCTTGGTCAGTCTGGGGCTGTCACTAAGCCCTAGTGTGCAATAATTTGCTTCATATAAAGGAAGAAGAATATCTATCCTGTACAGAAATTGGAGATAGCAGTGCCAGAAAAAATTATAGAGATTTTGAAAAAGGCGTAAGAGTACTTGAGCGAAAAGATCCTTAACCTTAAGCTCCCTGAATGGTCTTGCTTGACTCTGTGGATTTACAAGTCTTCAAAGTACCTTATTGCTACTACTGAAGCATAGTATGGATAAGAGCTCTTGCTTGAACTAGCAAGAGCATCCGTTAGGAGAAGCTTGAGGCATCAGAATAATATATTCTGGCTTTGAGTTGTTTCTTGGGTAACACACTGTCATTTGTACTCTGGCAATGAGAATTCCAACACCATTTTCTTCTCCATTCAAATAAGATAAAGCTTCATCAACCAATTTTTGTTCTGTCATGTATATTGGCAACAGTTCTGTGTCTGCTGCTTCAAAGAACAGGACTCTGAGAAGCTGCAGCAGCAATTTAAGTCAGTCCATGTTAGCAAATAGTACAATACAGTAGAAGTGGATTTGTAGCATTTAAGTGCTCAGTGCTGAGGACCTAGCCGTCACACAAGTGCACATTTTGAGCAGTTTTATTTTCAGGCCAACTCTAATCTGGCCCTGTGGACTAAATATCTATGGGTGTGTGGAACTACTGTTTAACCTAGCAGAAATCCAGTTTGTATGCTGTAAGATACCTTTTGATGTTGGTCCAAATGCTTTGAAACCACATTCTTAATTTGATCTAAAACACTGATGTAGATGTACCCTGTTTTCTTCAGTAATCAGTCTCTATTGTTCCCTATGTACAAGGACTACTTAATTACCTTGTGAGATCTTATGTTCTTTTTCTAACTTCCAAATTGCATAGTATGAGGCAATAGAAACTTTCCTGTTGTGTATATAACATAGTAGCCCTGTCTCTTTTTTTTTTAGTTTGTTGAGGAGTTGAAAATGGTGCTGACCAGACTCAAATGTGGTAGGAGTTGTCAGTGCCTGTCTGGACAGGTGCTGAGAGCTGTAGACCTGACTGTTTTTAAATTATGGTCTCTTGTTTCATAGCATGATATCTTTCTGGTACATTCTAGTTCAGTTTGTGTACTTTATGATGCAGTGAAACAGTTAACATCTTAGTTCTTTTATTCTGCTTCACGTAACTGGGTTATCAGCATAGTCTCTGGAAGGAGCATATCTCTAAATCAAACTATTTTCCAGACATTTGTGGTCCCATCTTACTTCCAACTAAACCAGAGTTTTGAAGATGAATTAAAATGTCTTTAAATCATTACACCTCTACCTTAAAATGTTTTTCTTTGTTTTCTTTCAATTTAAAATGGCATTGCATACCTCTGGCTAACATACCATATAATCACAGATTGGTAGGGGTTGGAAGGTAGCTCTGGAGATCGAGTCCAACCCCCCTGCCAGAGCAGGATCACCCAGGGCAGACCACACAGGAACAGATCCAGGTGGATTTTGAAAGTCCCTAGAGAAGGAGACTCCACAAGCTCTCTGGGCAGCCTGTTCCGTTGCTCCATCACCCTCACAGGAAAGAAGTTTCTCCTCATGTTGAATGTGTTTTTCCTTCATTTGAATGCCAGTTTATTTTTTGATGGAAAATCACAGAAGAATGGAAAATCACGTTAGCCATTTTGAATTAGAGCTTGATCCCTTCTGTGTTCCCACTTTTCCATTTCCTCTAAGACAGTGATTATATTGTCTATTGGTTAGTGTTGATTTAGTTGTAAGTGCACATGGTACATGTAAGTGCACATGGTATGTGGAGGTGTATTTGTTAGGCGTATTTATCTTAAAGTGAGGCAGGGAACTCAATGCAACTGAAACTAGCATTGTGTTTTTAATCATTTTGAGGAAAAGAGTATGTTAATTGACCCAGAACAATAAGTAAAAACATTTCAAAGTGTGCTCCAATAATAATACTGTGATCTTGCGGGGTGATTCAGTGTAGTCAGTGGCACTAGGCAAGACTCCCAAAGCTCATAAATGAAAATAATAAATACTCAAAAGTCACTGGTGTGAAAGCTTTAATATTAATGTGGTTCTGTATTCTCTTTAGGTGATGAGAAGTAAGAGGAGTTCATTAAAGAGATACTGAAATTTAATGGAAGAATAGCAACAGAAAATTTTGCTGTAAAGATGGTGAAAAATATTCATGCCAGTGCTGCACTCACAAAACTAGATGTTTGCTAGCAATGTGGATTACAGCATGTAATTGTAGGCAGATGGTTTGGCAATAAAAAGGAAAAATATATTCACATCAGGTTTACTAAGAGTATCAAAAATACTGTGTTTCTGCCTTTTTGTTGTGCTTGGCCAATACACGTTTACTCCTTTGTACATTTTGTGTTATTGGATTTCTTCTTAACCAAATTCATTTGAAAACAACTAATTCGGACATGGAGCTGAATGTCTTTTTTTTTTTTTTAAGGAATTATGATCGATTGCATTATAAAGAAAAAAATTCTGCAGCAGTGTTTTCATGGACCTGCTTATTTGGGGCTGTAAATCTCTGTGACAGGGAAATTGCAGGATAGTGTACAGATGAACTCTTAAATCATACCCTGTTGAATTTAACTACTTGGATGTATCGGATTCTATTTCTGTTGAATAATGAAGATTTCACATATGTTCCATTTCTATTAATTTAGTAATTAAACTGAACATTAGTTGTGGTGCGTAGGGGACATTATATGTAATGCCACCCTTAACCATAACTTTGAGAGTCTTTCGGAAAAAGAATAGCAGCAGGTGACTTTAATGTTTATCATGTGATTTCCCTTTGAGCTGTAAGTATCTGAGGTGAAAATAATGAAGCATAGCACTGCACAAACAGTTGCTTAGAAATGCACGGAAAATGTATCTTCTGGAACAGCATCGTTTTACTTTGAATATGTTGTTTGTGTCAGCTTTTGCAGTATCAAGTAGTAAAAATCTCAGAGTATTTTTCAGCTTTAATTAATATTGTGCTGGTAACATATATCTCCACTGAAGAATAATAATTTTTTTTTTTTTCCTTTCCAAGATTTTAAGTATCACAAGACTCTCTTAAGGAATAATCAGATATTAATAAGCTGTTTGTAAAATGCAGATATTGATAGCAGTCTAAGAGGTCATCTTCTAGGACCATTTCCAACTCGGTGAAGGGGAATATTGATGTAATAATAAGGAGAACAAAAAGCTTTCCTAATATGTAGAAACCCACCAAAGATCCACTTGTTTTCTTCAAAAATGTTAACTCTGAGGTGAGGGGTAGGTCTTAGTTTACAAATATGTGAGGAAAATGGTGAATTTGCAGATTCATGTATATGCACAGGTCGTTTACTTTAAACAGAGTTCTCCAGAGTGCTATCTCATCTCCTATCACTGAAACAGAGAAACAGTGTGTAAAAGTGAAGTTTTAAAATAGACATCCTCAGATTATAAAGGATTTCTGCCTCAGCTGGCTTTTGAAGAATACAAGGTAGAAGAAAATAGTTGCTGGCCTGAATCCAGAACTTTTGGGATCTGATGTGATGCCAAACCGCTGTTGCTACCAGGGAGACTAGTGACTGTTTTTCTCCTGGTGTATAATCATGGTCATTCCATATTTTCTTTGGTAAATAATGTCCCTTTTCAGGACTAGTTACTGATGAATAACTGAATTTTTAGAAATGTGTTAGGAAAATTTCTTACATTTGCTGCTTAATGATTTCATTGACTACCACTAATAGTAATCATATGCAAAAATTTGAACAATTACTTCCTCTGATGATGCTTTAGACCTGAATTAAAAGAAATTTGGAGCAATGTATTTCCAATGTTCAATGCCTGATTCAAAATTTGGCCCAAATATAGGGCACACAGGCACGACAAAATGATGATGAGCTACTTCATCCCTAGAGAGTTCACTGTCAGGTATTTCTGTACATAGATATTGTTGAGGTTTGCTCAATTTGTGGATTTGTTCCATAATGCTATATCCTGGCACTGGATTATTTTGATTTGTTTTATGTTTGTATGGTTGTCAGCTGCAATCTCTAAGTCCTTCAGAAAACATTCTTGGTTCTGGTCTTTAAGATAATTAAAACAAGAAAAACCTATTTAAGGTAACACTTGGATCATTTGGTCTAGCCCTTAAAGCTCTTATACTGGCTTGCTGATACAGTTTGTCCAGAGAGTGATCTCTTCACTGGTGTCACCAATTGTTTATCATTCTTGTCCATTCCTCTGCCATCTGTGTAATTCTATGTGCCTGTGCCTTTTGGCTTTAGTTTATTTTGGGAGGTGTCAGGAGTGTTGTTTACTGTTTGAAGTCTCAGTACTTTAATTACTCATTGAATAACGGATTTGTGAATAGCTTGCTGAGCACATTTTTTGGGTTATGTGAGTTTATTACTGTTACTGTTTAATTAAATACACTTTCAATTAAGTATTTACACTTATTCTTTGAATTCTACCAACTTAATGGGACATTTACATTAAAGAATAGTTAGGGTTTGGCTGTTCAGTCTGTGTTGGCTTGATACTGAGTTTTATTTTGGTAGCAGGTAGGTGAAAACAATTGTGCATCTTCTGGAAATGGGCATTGGTTAGTTTTTTTGTGTTAGGTATTTTTTTGTTAATGTTTTTAAAATAATGATTTGGTGGTATTGTTAGGAAAAAATTACACAAGGAAAAATTACAAAGAAAATGTTTGAGCTTTGTTTTATGTTCCTCATATCTGTATTTTAAATGGGAACCCATAAAAAAATAAGGGATTTTAATGACTTCTAAAATTAATTTTGAGTTTGGGTTTGGCTTTTATGGCTAGATTATACAGAGCGCTGTATAACTGTTAAGTTTTGAGGCTATTTACTACTTAACAGCCAAATGTTCTAGAATAGCTACATTTATTTGGATTGTCTGAAAAATTCACTGGTTTTCAAGGTGAACTGAGAGTCATGTTGATTTCAACTGGTAGCCACAAATACACAGACACCTGTCCCCAGTCTCTTAAAATGGCATGCTGCCTAATTTTTATGGTGGTTCTGACTTGTTTTGCTCTCTTGTACCCCATGCTCCCACACAGTATTTTCTGATGGTTGTGATGCTCCTCTGCTCAGTACAGTACTGGAAATAATGTCAACCAGTACATCAATTCTTACCTCTTTATCTCTTATTCAAAATAAACCTAGCTTTATATTGTATCTTAATTTTGACTTTGCATACATTCACATCTGCTTGGGCTCTGATGTCAGCTTAAAAGTTTCCTGTGCTAGAGAGTGACCTGCGAGGCCATATTCCTTGTAATTTTCATAGCATACTCTGATTTTATTTTAGAAACATGGTCAAAAGAAAACAGTGCTAATTATGCAAAAGGAAGATGAAAAGCTAGTAGGTATCAGCAGAAAGGAAATACAGCTGTGCCACATGCTGCTTTACTGGTTTGAATAGTGGCAGCAGAAGGATAAGAAGGAGGACTATTTAGCTACAACCCTTATCAATGCCAACATGTTTAAAGGAGTCGACTAACTGTGAGGAAATGTGTGCACAATAGAGCCTTATTCTCAGGACTGATTTGTGGACAAATACTGTTTTATGTACTGCTAATTTTTAAATGAAAATTGTGTGTGTGTGTGTGTTCATGTCACATATTTGCCATCTCTGCAAAAAAGAGAAAAGGTTGTGCAACAGCATTTGAATATCTGGAGTGTGAATCACTGCTGTTGAATCTTAGCTGTGTCTTTGTAAGTATTAAATGTTGAGATTCAAGATAAAATTGCAATAACAGGAATTATTATCAGTTTCTCCACAATCAATAGTACACCTTAGTGAGTTAGCTTTTGTTATGCATTACATAATTTTATTGTTGAACATCAGTTTTATAGTATGCAGTAACGTGACACTTCCAGTGTGTTGATCACTGTCAGTGACAATTTTCATTGGTATAATTCTGCACTTGTAACATGTGTGGAGTGTGACTGCTGAACTAAGCTCCAGTACTTAGTCCAGAGGTTTAGACTCTGTTAAAAATGTTAGGTGAGCAATTGGGTCTTTGAATTTAGAAGAATTTATATCACGGCACAACTGAAACAAATAATTTCTTAGTGATATCATAGTGACACGATGCACTTCAGGAGTCATTGTGCAACTCTGGGTACTGGAGCAAATTCTGTTCTCTTTATTAATAATCTTTCTCATGTGTTTCTGCATCTTTGCTCTTTTCCTGTATGATATGGTGAGCCCAGTCAAATCCTGTTGCACATCTTTCTCTTCACTGGGCATGATATATAGAGATGCTTCTAAGAAAACTTTGCAGTTTAGAACAGTCACAATCACACTTATACTCCATCCCTATTCCTTATCTTTTGTTGCTCTGGTAAGTGTAATAAGCATCATGTACAATTCATCAACAAAAGTATGCAACAAAAAGATAAAGGTTTGAAGAAAAAATACATCCATTTCAATAATGCTGGAATGATATTATTAAATAGATTGAGAGATCCATTTATTTTATTATTACTGAAAACTTATGACAAAAATATGATTTTGGAGGTATGTTAGACTGAGCTAATATGCTTTCTTTGCCTCACTAGTGGAAGTAGTAGACATGCAGTACTGAAGTGAATAAAATGTTATTAATTTCCTCATGGGAACATGATGAACCCACTTCTTTAATTGTAATTTGTTAAACAGTCCTGTGGCTTTTTTAATTTTAACAATAGTAGTTGTGGTTGTAAAACACAAACTGAATAAGATCTTTGACTTCATAATCACTAAAAAAATAGCACAACAAGTTGGTACATTAGAGTTCTCTGTGTATCTTTTGTTTCCACACTGCTGTTCTTTTATGTGGGTCGTTACTTTTAGAGGAGAAGGTCAGAATTTTTAATGCAGCCTATAGTGATTTGTTTTTATCTAATGGTCCATTGTTAGCAAAGATCTGAAAAGTTAAGAGTGACAGTATGTGACTTCTGTTTTTAAAAGGACATTTTTTATAGATATGATGTAGTCTGATAATAAGAGGTTACATCTTTCTATGTATTTACTGTCTACTGTTTCTTTGTTGTAGTGCGGTTGGCACATTTGCTCGAGCATTGGACTGCAGTAGTTCTGTCAGGCAACCTAGTTTGCACATGAGTGCAGCTGCTGCCTCCCGAGACATCACACTGGTAGGTGGCTTCTTAAAGCCTTACAGCTTCTTTTTTTATCTGTGAATTCAACAATGTCTATTACTCTAGAGTCCTCATCCTCTGGATATTAGTTTTCCTTTAGATACCTGCATACAAGGTGCATATGTGTATGGTGGATAACCATGTGTGTTTTCTGTAAGCTTATTGGTGCTGCCCTTGTAATAATACAGTAAATCAATTTATTTCAGTTGAAAACTATTTAAATATATGATCTTCTTATGTGATAATTTGCACAGCAAAATGGATAATACACGTGATACAGAGATTAATTTATTATAACTGATAAATAGTGTAATTTAAAGAATGTGGTAATAAAGCTGATGGAACATTGTTTAGAGTGTATTTCGTACTTAGTCATCTTAGTTATCAGTAAGTTTTCTAAAGGATAAGCAATCTGACTTTGTTAGCAACTTTTTGAAGAACATTTTACTTAGGATATCTTTAGGATGTTTCCTTAGTTTAAGTATTGCCTGTAATGTAAACACCTGAATCTTTTAGAAAAAGTTAAAAATGCATCAGTTACAGGCCAAAGTTTTGTGTCTGTGTATTCATATTAGCTGAGATGACAAGATGTGCTACAGTAATAAAAGCATGCCAGGAAAGTTGTGTGAAGACAAAAAATCTTACTGTTTCGTAGAATCGAATTTGACTTAGATTTCCAAAGACGTCAGCAGGAGTTGTTTATTATTTTAAGTATTTGTGTACAGAATAATGAAGATGATAGTTAAGGCTAAAATAGATCTGCTATTCATTAGATACTTGAGTATTTGAACTAGAGGACACTCAGTGAAACTGCCAGATCAGTTTAAAGTAGTTAAGGTCCTGCCTTATAAAGTGGCTAGAGAGCCCCTGGTATCTAGTTGCGCAACATTTTGTGGGAACAGACAATATCAGCAGGGTAAAAAAAAAAAAAGGAGGGGTCTTAGGAAAATGATGAGTCATGGGTCCATAAATGGATACTGAGGAGAATAGGGAAAGGTGTACCATCTAGCATTCGTAATTCCCAAGGTTGGTAGATGCTGGTGAATGAAATGATAATTAACCTCAGACTGTAGTTAGACTTACCTGTGTATTTCTGCTAAGTAACATCCCCTGGTGCTGCTGTCAGAGACAGACTGCTTGTCTAGGTGGATGACTGGTCTGATTCAGTAAGGTAGTTCTCATACTTCAGATGAAGTATATTCGTTAGTGTGATGAGACAAATACTTAATTTCTCACATTTTGCAGTGTACTCAGAGGCTATTAAACAGGAACCTGATTTAGTCTAGACTACAGTAGTATGGTAAAGGCAGTGGCAAAATTTAATGTTTTCAGTAATACTCAAAATTAGTTTTCTGTTTCGCACTTGCTGATGGGACCTTATGAACACAGTTCTTTTCACATTAACTGCTTTATTTTTTTTTTTCCATCAAAATGATTCTTTAGTTTAACATTCTTCATTTTGTTAAGATTCTATTGGATTAAGAATTTCTAATAAACTCCACGCGTTGTGCATCCTTCTTGCTCTATTCAGTGATTAATAGAATAGATTCACCCTTACGGCAGTTTCTTCTTGTTTGAATGTACCTGTGCAGTGCAACTAATAAGTGGATACATTTTATGTTTGAGTGCTATATAAGTGTTTCTCCATTGTAAATGATCCATTAAGTTCCATTACACTTAATGAAAGGCATATCTTATAACGAGGCACCAGAGAATCCACCCCACATTTAATTAGTGTGTCTGTCCTCATTTTCCTACCCCCTCAATTTTTAAAGATCTTCTCTTTTGCTCTTTGGCAATGTACTTTCTTTTAAGTTAAGAAAATACATACTTTTCATTGCAGTAGTTACTCTTTCAGACATTCCTGTGTTAATTGGGAGGATATTTTGAGCAGATACATTGAGTGGATGAAGTTATTACAAATGTTTGCCGAACTTGTGGTGTATCTCCTTTATGCTTTGGAAAGGATGTGGGTGCATAACACTAAGAAAATTATACTATCTGTGTTCTTAATGCAAGGCAAATAACTCTTGCACTTAAAGTGCTATTAATGGGATTTCTGTATATCACACCTGTGGCTTTCCAGTATTCCTAATTAGGTGTTTCATTTAGAGATGGGAAAAAAAATACAATAAATGCATAGGTTATAAACATGATTAAATTCAAGCTGGATATACACATTAGGGAGGTCTTGCAGTTTAACAGCAAGTGAGAAAACATGGGGAAGGTAATGAGACAAGGCAAGAAACTACCAATGGTTTTAGAAAATCCTGCTTGAAGACAGGATACAATGTGTGTTTACCTTCTTAGATGATAGTAAATGTTCTTTTATTACAGTGATAAAGACTTGTGAGACAACCAACCAACTGCAACTTGCATTTCTGGCCTTTCTCAGAGGCAGTGTTTTATTTTATTAAAAAAATTGATCTCAGAGAAGAGAAGGAAACCAGGGAAGACTTCCTGTTTCAGATTCCTAAACAGTGCAGACACTGACACTGAGAGCCATTAAAGCAAAGCAGGTTACTGGAATTGCTTGCTCCTTGTGGTGGGCTTGTTTGGAAGAGCCTGTGCTACTTTACTGTAAGGATGTAAATCTGTTTTGGATGTCCCTTCAAAATGAAAAGTATGGACATGTTTTTCCTTTGTGTTTTGAGTGATATCTTTTTAGTAACTTTTACTAGACTACAATATATGTGGCTTCAAAGGTAAACATCCCTAAAATATTATTGAATTATGGCATCCATACTCTGTTTCCAGTTTTGAGTGATTTGTTGGAGACAGTTAAGCCTAGTTGATTTAACTGACTACTGAAATTGCAGCTGGTTTGGGATACAGCTTGTTTGCAGCATGGCCTGTCCTTCCCAGCCCTTCCTTGCAGCCCTCTCTTAGCTTTTGGTGGATATTTTCTTCATTTACCTGCTTAAATTTAGACTTGGAAGTTCCCTATATCTATGTGGCTTATACCTTTCCTCTGGTGGGACCCCTTGTCTGTGCTGGACAGTATGCTCTGGGCAAAGGTTCTTAGGGAAGGGTGGTTCTTCCTCTGTCCTTCAAGCTCTTATTTGGGAGAGGCAACATCAGGTCTTTCCAGCCTCCTGCTCCTTAGGTATCAGGTACCTACTAGTTGTTTCTTGTAGTCCTGTCATCCTTAGGTAAAGCAGATACTGCATGACATTTTGTCTTGTGCTCTAGTAATGTCTTCAGGCTGCTCTTGCTTTTACTAGCACAGTTTATTTGCTGCAGTATGGGAATTGGCAGGTGAAGGCTGACAAGCCTCACAAGGCTGAGTTGTTATCATGAGAACTTGTCAGTGATCTTCTGTCACGGAACAGCTCAGTGAAGACAGTACTTATCCACAGAGTTCATTATCAATCTTCAGTAATATCAAAAAAAGCTTTATGGATTCAGATGTTTATTATAGATGGAAAAAATGAGCATAAGACAAGAGCAAGACCCTGATTTATTCACTGCTACTGTCATTTTTAAAGAAAATTGGTATCAGTGAGTACATCTGGATTTAGCAGCTGCTTGGAAAACGCCTGGTCTGGACTGCTTTTCCACAAGGGCTGCAATTTAAACAAAGATTTAAACTTTGGTCACACCTACACTGTAAGGCTTCATCCTTAGGCCTGATTTACTTAGGCCTGAGTAATAAGCAATACATCAGTGGTTTCATGTTACATTCTCTAATCTGAAGATTATGGATTTTAGACATGGTACATATTTCCATGTTAGACTACTTCATTTTCACAATTTCTCAAGGCTAGTGGACCCTAAGTAAAATGATGTATTGTAGGATAATAGCGACATTGGTTCTTGCAGACAAAATAGTTCATGAATCTTGTGCTTGGTAGCTTTCAAAGGGGTATTCTGAAAGCTGAAGGAAAACTTTCGCTCCTCATAGGAGATGTGAAAAGACAAGGAGAATTCATTATTTGCAGTACATGTGTATGCAGAAGCTCAGCTGGAATTGTTCTGTGAGTGCTGAGCAAGAGTGTTCCTTTTTTGACAGGATTCGGATGCCCTCTCACAAGATGAGTTTAGGGCTGTATGAGAGATTGGATGCTACATTTACAGCTCGTTGCTGTGGTGGGACGTACAGGCTGGAGATTGATGCTACACAGTCACACACGTTATTGAACTTTATACCTCTAATACCTCCTTCAGTGCAACAACTTAAGATTGTAGTGATGGGGTCTTTTGGGGCACTGAGTCAGAAACGCTTCTTGTATGTTGCTCATTTTCCTTGCAGGTGGATTCGTGATGTAGTTTCTTACTTTTTATATTAACCCATCATTGGTTAGAGATGTGAGCATTCAGTGTTACCTGTAAAGTGAAGAATGCTGTAACTTGTTCATTTTCTGTTTTCTTCTTTTATAAAAGAAAGTGAATTAACCAAAGAAACATCATTTAGCCATCTCTGACAACAGATTTAGCAAGGGACACAAATCTTGCTTGTTTTTCAGTATGATGATAATGGAAACACTGTATGTCTTCCTTCCCCAGCAATGAGAATACTGAGTACATGAATGTCTGGGCAGCTGTTCATCTACTATTTAGAACTTTTGTTAAATGAAAATGTCCCCTCGGTCAATATATGCCACTGTCTCTATTGGGTTACTTGAAACAATTTTCTACCAACTAAAGATTCCCTAGCAATGTTTGCTAGTAATTTGCAGGAACTAATAAACTAATGTCACTTTTAATAAACATTTTATTAAAGCATTTCCTTTGCCAAATTAAGTAATAAACAATTTAGATTCCTTATGTTCCACAGCAGAAAACCTGTGATATCAAGATAGATTCAAAATTTAGCATCAGTTGAGGCTTCTTGCATAGCTTATAGAAAATAATGCATTGAATTTGCTTTACTGAAATAAGCTACTGTCTATTTAAACATGGTTTTTATTCTCTCTTTCTACTTGCTAGTTTCATGCAATGGATACATTGCATAAACACAACTATGATTTGAGCAGTGCCATCAGCGTTCTAGTGCCACTGGGAGGGCCTGTCTTGTGTAGAGATGAAATGGAAGAGTGGTCAGCATCAGAAGCTAGTTTATTTGAAGAGGCATTGGAAAAGTATGGCAAGGACTTCAATGACATTCGACAAGACTTTGTAAGTGCAAAAGTAGTACACTTTTCTGTTACTGTGTTTGTCACATGGGTGAGCATAACTGCTTTCTGAATTAATGTACATATACATTGTGCCTGGCTGAAAGTCAAAATGCTTGCTTGTTCAGTGTCATTCTTTGGAAAGATAACAACAAAAAAAATAATGGTCAATGGTTTGTTTAATGGTTTAATACCAGGTAGGATGTCTCACACTGATGTGTTTCGGTAAGGATTTTTTCAAGGATTTTACAAGCATCTGAAAAAGTTCCAGCAACTTTTCATTACTTTTTCACAATTTCCAGTGAAATTCATTAGCTGCTACATAGCTGACTCCCCTGAGTGTTTTTGAAGAGCTGGGGTTTCTTTCTATGGTTAGCAGAGAGAAATTTATATTCAGATAGCTTTTAAAGTGCACTACAGGGAGTTGTTTTGACATATTAGAAATTTTGGCACTTCCGAAAAGTAAAGGAAGTGTTTTCCAATATATTCTAGCTACACTGGTTTTGGTACCGAACTATCAGATTATAGGGCAGCAAAGCTTTAATTTGTTGAATTCTAATGCAGAGTAATGAAATGATTGCTGGAATCACTAGTAATTTGTCTGCAGATTTCTTTGCGTGTTTCTTGGAGAGCCTTTCTTTCAAGAAAAGCAGATTTCATCTGTTATACTAAATTCAAGTTGGGCTTAGTGAAAAGGTTAGGATTTAAGCCAAAGGAATTCCATTGTTTAAGGCTGAAGCTGATTGAAACATTTTCACAACAATCTTGGTCTTCTTGACTCTGAGAGCTCAGATTGGTTTTCTTTGCAGAAATTATTAAGAATCTTTTTGAGAGGAAAATGCCACTCTATGATAAATGCAGAAGTCCTTTCAAGACAGAGTATGGGACAGTGGGAGGAGGCTTAGCACTGAGTTAAGCTGTCTTTCCTTCATGTTCACAGTTCTGAAATTAAGTACATAATTGCATGAAGGTGGGAAGGGAAGGCTATTGTTTTTCTGAAGGACTGACATTTTAACAGGTGTATTATATCTGTGTGCTTAATTTTGGGATTCCTAAGGGAGAAAATGTTCACTGCATTCATCACATAAGGTTGAAAATTGCATCATGTATGAAATAGCTCTGTTAAGTTCAAGAAAATATGATTGGAAAAGAATGTTTATTTTTAGGGTTTTAGAACTGAAATCTTAATTTAAACTGCAATTCCTTATTCTTTCTCATATAGATAAATAGTCCCTGGCCGTAATTGTACAGGAGTTTAGTAGATATGTCTTCTAACTAAATCTTTCCTAATACATAGTATTTGGCTTTTCAGAATGCCTAAAGAATATAATACAGATTTTTATTGGCAATTCACAAGTTGAGTCCTAATACAGTTTGTGACTCCATATAACTAAGCCTCGTCTGTGGGTTTTATGCAGTTTGGGGTTTTTTTTCTGTATAATTCTGTGTTCTGTAACATGTAATTCTGTTGATATGCATACCTTAAAGTGATACAGTGGAGTAATGTGTTGTGGGAATCATTTATGCTTTTGTAATGTTCAAATGCTAGATATTTGACTGAATCTATTAGAAGCTGTTTAAAATGTTCAAATTTCATCTCGGGTAGACTTGCAGTACTCTCCCTCTTTCACTGAATCTGCCTTTGCAAAATGCCGGTATTTTCTCTTGACCTCTTCCCAAAGCAAGCAACATACACATATCTAGAGATAGGGTTGTGTTGCCTGCTGAGGACACATTAATGATGAGTCACAAGTGCAGTAGAAATGGATGTGGGGCACTAACTAGTTATAGTCTCATTTATAGTTAGAATGGGGATGTTGTCTATCGTTCAGTCACTTAGGTTTTTTACCTTTGGAAATGTGGCGTGTTATTTTTCAGATGTCATTAGAAGAACATCTGGTTTACATATCAATTCATATGGTATTGGTAACAGTGCACGGAGTCTTGGATCTCATTCTTTGTAATTTGAAGTCTTTCAATTATATTAATCATTGTGTAATCTTGGGTTTTCTTAATTTCTCTAGAGTAAAATTTATGCGTTCTTGCTTGCTATGCAGCTTTCTAAAAGTACAGGGATTTGAAAGTAAACATTTGATTTTAAGTAATCATCTAAAATAGTCCCTCAAGATTTAGATCATGGATATCTGAAAAGTTTCTGCAAGGTGAGGTAGGTATAAATATGTAGCACTTAAGCAGCAATTTTCCACGAGAATGTGTTATCTATTACCATCCCTCTCTTCAGTGGCTAGTCACTGAAAACTAAGTAGTCTTACCTGTGTTGCATGTTGCATGGCCAAAGAAGCTAATGCACTGGTAGCGTACACACAAACTTGTCCAAGTCTCCACATAGGATCTAATGATAAAATTAGATCTTATGGTGCCTGAGATTACACTTGAACCTAAGCAGTCACGCAGTGGTGCCACAGTACAGGCAAGCCTGTCATGTTGCATGGCAGAAAGTGGTTGGTAGCGTTCTCCTGAAGCAGAAGGGTTATGCAGTAGCTGCTTGAGTCATCATATGCTAGAGGAGTTGCCTCTTCTGAACTGGCTCAGATTTGCAAGGCGTGGCAGCTCCAATTGCAGTCCTTAAATGATAGTTCTCTAAAGGGTGGGTTCATTTACTTTTCCAGCAGTTCCTAAGAACTGGCACTACTTTGCATTCAATGTGCAGCTCAATCATTAAGCTATAAACATTAAATATCAGTAAGCAGGACAATTATTATAATTTAAATGATGTAAAGGACCTTTTTTTGTTAGACTGGAGAAGCCCATTTGTTATCAAATTACCAGTCTAGCCTTTGAGTAATCATTTTCATTAGCTGTTGACTCATCAATTGTTATAGGAGCTCATTTGTTTAAGGTTCTGTTGTCTTTAAGAACCTATGTGACTCCTAATCAACCCAAGCATTTTAAATTAATTGAATTTACTTGATGTACATGAAATACTTCATATCCCAGGATAGTAGAACAGAAGACTGAACATTTTATGTTCTCCATATATAACTATTTTGCTAATGGTAAGAGCCAGCTGTTACACTTGTTAATCCTTACTTTTTCATCATCAACAGTTTTCACAAATTTAATTGTTACATCTGAAATATGGCAGGAAAGGCCTTGGGAATCAAATTTGAGCCATTTATAGAAACCAGGAGTAACTGTTTTCCAACTTCAGAAAATTGTGGAAACATGACTTAAAGTTAACATGTTCCTTTTAAGATACTGTATAATCCTAAGTTTTTTGTGCTTGTCTGATTTGAGTGGTCCATTTTTACTCTGAAGAAATTAAAGAAACTGAAAATCCTCTCTCCCTGTTTTTGTACTGCTGATACCTCTTTGCTAATTTTCTCCTACAAAAATGGTAACTAGATAGAAATTTTTACTTCTTTCAATTAGAGTTTAATAGAATTTTATAATGGGTGTGCATTATTCTATGGCTGTTCACAGATTCTCTGTCAATTCAGAGCAACCTCTAGAAAATTCACATGCCTCTACAGTGTTTCGTCATTTAACTGCATAGGTAAACAGAGGATATTCATATTCAGTCTGTCAAACAGGTTTTCTATATTGTGATTCAAAGTGTAAAAGGATTATGGTTATCCAGTCCAAGTATCTTAATTATCTTTCTTTAATTGTAGATGCCTTATGAGTGAATGAACATACTGTTGTCACAGTCATAGTTGAAACAGATTAAAGTATTTTCTAGAGAAATGGCAAATGTAATCTGTAGCATGCATGTGTTAATAAGTGTTCAGGAAGGAAAATAAATATAGAGATGCTAAAATGCAGTTGTTGACAGTGGCAGGTAGTTGGGATTACTGTATTTCATCTGGATGTCAGGAAGAATATGGATCTGGACACTGAGAAGCAGCTCATTTGTCACCTCTCACCAAACACGTTACTGTCACTGGCCTTTCCTTGGGCAGATTTCTCCTAAGGAATGATTTACCTTGAAAGCAAAAGGGTTTTAGTAAACTGAGTAGCGTTGCTATTTATTGGAACAGCAGCTTATGCATTCATTACACTTCTACTTTTTAATCAAATGCAAACGAGCAGGGATTTACACACTGTGTTGCACTGCCTGAGAAAGAATTCACAGCTGTGTCTGGACCCGAATCCCAGGAATCCCAGCTTCTGAAAGACAGAGGTGGGAGCCAGACTCTGTTCCTCTTCAGCGTCTGCCAGCAAGCAGTGTGAAAAACTGGCAGTGAGCTCGTGCATGCAGGGAGGGGCAGCTTAATAAGGTGTTCCTCTGTTTTTTAGGAACTTACAGGTTCAGGAACCTATTCCTTTGGCTTAAAAGATGCAGAAAGCCTTAAAGTGGAGTGAGTAAGGTTCGAAATATAAGTGCCCACACCTGTATTTCCTGGGACTTCCTAAAAATCATCCTCATTTATGGAAAGCAGAGAATATTAGCATAAATTCATGCCTCTAGAAAGTGACATGCACAAAATAGTAGCACATTTCCAGGTTATGAAGAAGAATTGCATTCATTTTGTAAGAGTAGTGCTAATTTAAATCATAGAAATAATTTATGGAGTTAAATACATTATTTGGTAGTAATTAAAACTGACTGCTATATGCTTAATTTTCTCTCCTAATTTTAGATGTATACGTCTTTATTTTATCAACAAACATATGCACCTGAAGTAATCATCAATTGCCCTGACCTTGCACAGAGATTTTTGTGAAACATTCATTGTCAGTATCACTCTTGTTGCTCAAGGTAGCATTTGTCCCTAGCGTCCTTTTGTTCCCTGTGTAATGCTTGAGAGTATTTGGAGGTTTATGCAAAACTGATAGTATTGTTTGAGCGGCTGAGTTGCTGTGGGACTTGAAAACCCTGTGAACTAAGTACTATAACCTTTAAATTTTTTAAGAGCAAAATTACCATGGGATGCGAACGCAGTCTTGTCAAGATGATTTATTTTGATCCTGGTGTTGTTCTTCATCTGATACACATTATAATAGAGATAATACCTTCTGTGTTTCCTGATGGAAATCTGGATTCTGTTTTGAACATTCTGTTTAACCATATGACTTAAATTGGATAAATTAAATATGGAATTGCACATGTAATATTGTTGTAATTCTACATCCCTATTAACTATAAGGATAGATTGTATATTATTAATAATACGTATTCATTTGCATATGGATTTTAACATAGATATTTAATACATTCACGGTTTAGTCTTTGTGTATCAACTATACTTGATTTTAACATGGGTTTAACGAGATGTGGACATTGCAATTTCTTGGAACTGCTTTAATTTGTAACATGTTTTTCAGCTCCCTTGGAAGTCACTGACTAGCATCATTGAGTATTATTACATGTGGAAAACCACTGACAGATATGTGCAGCAGGTAACTCAATGACTATTTTTGCACGTTTTTAAAAATCTGAAATTGTTAAAGCATAAAATCTTAAAAAGAAGTATGATGGGAGGCTTATGATAGTATTTTAGGCTATAGACCAGTGGTTTTGTCCTGTTTACAGGGTACATTGTTAAATCCTTTGATGCCTGTTGCACATCACATAGCTGTGAAGAGCTTTTTAAGCCATTTGTATTGTATGCTGGTTTGTAGTAATGTGATTCCTGGTTTTTACTGCAATGTGGGATAAGAAGGAAATGGGCTGCAGAGCAAATGCTTTAGGCTGTGAAGCTGTGCATGGGACTGAATGAAAAGGAAAAACACATTGTGTTGAAGTGGCTGCTCATGTTGTGAACCTTTTATTGGTACTCTGTGATGAAACACTATGTTGGCATTTTCAAAAAGTAAAAATAAAATTGAGAACATCCTGCACACAGTGGATGTGTTCATCCTTCTCATCTTACGTTCAATTGTTTAGGTTGCTCTGGAGCAGAAACATGGTAAGATTCTATTGGGTACTAACACTGGAATATTTTAAGCAGGTTTAGGCAAAATTTCAGTGTTAGTACATTTTATATATTGCACTCTTTATATATTTACTCCTTGGTTTAGATATATACTATATTTTAAAATACTGAATTTTAATTTATGATTTAACATTGAATTTTGTAGCTCCTTTACTTGCTGTGTAATTAGTAGCAATGTTATTTAAAGCATGTTAAAATATAACCATAGAATGGTTTGAATTGGAATGAACCTGAAAGATCATCTAGTTTCAACCCACCTGCCATGGCAAGGACACCTCCCACCAGACCAGGTTGCTCAAGGTTGCAAGCTGGATTTGAACACAAATTTTAAGCTGTAATGATTACAGCTGTATTGTTAGATGGATTTTTGGAATTTTTCCAGATTTTGTTATAGTGTGTCAGAAGGATGATTGCTTCAGGTTATTTTGGTTTATTTGAAAGCATTTCTACATCCTATTGTTAGGGTATGGAAAGTAAGGGAAGAGTGTTCAACAACATTGTAAAGTCTTGGACTATCACTAGGACCTTTTAGTTCTATGGATAATACAAATAGAAAATAGTATGCTGTGTATAAAGGCATGTTGCCATTCATTTCACTTTTAACACTTTTTTTCACTGTTAATCTTTAGCCTTGAAAGGTTAGATTTACAGCAGAGATTTACTGTGCTGTTTGTCAGCTCTTAAGGACTGGGCAGCAGACCATCTTGAAGCATCAGATAAAAAGATTTTTAGTGATACTGAAAGCTATGCAGTAAGGATAAATTGAAGTACAAGTTGATTTCTGTCACCACTCCTAGGTTACTCAGAGACTGATCTTGTTTCCTGTGAAATCTTTCTGAAATAGTTGCTCTGGAGTTGTTGGCAAAAGACTGAGACTCCCTTTCTAAAGTTCACTAGGGCTTCATTGTTACTCTGTTGCTACAATGATCAAGGTGTGTGGTGGTGTGTTGAGTTTGTGTATCCCCTTTTGACCAGCTGCTGAGTGTTCCTGCATTTTCTGCATAAATGCAGTATTAGTAGCAGATAGGCATCTCACTGTGATTGAAGGCTCGGGGTCTGCGGTCCCTGGCACAACACAGCCACACATTGATCTACTATTCTATGATTCCTTTCACAGGGTTAGGTAATTAGCCTTACATTAAAAAAAAAAAATAAAAGCCAACATAGGCTTTATGGTTATCTACAACTTGAATGCTCTTATAAATGCCCGTGTTTTAGTTTTAACTGAGTAAACTTACAACATCTGAACTCAGAACGTGGTAATACACCGGATGATTGAGTGTTATACATGTTCTTTCAGGGTCATGCATATAATCATTGGTAGCAAAACTAGCAGAGGCCAATACTTCTTTTTTGCCCTGGTTGACATTTCTGTAATCCTCCCTAATGAGAGATCATCCTGCCCTTGTTTAGTTTATCTGGAATGGTAAAAATAATACAGTTCAGTAAAAACAGTATCTGTAGGGTTTTTTCCCCACTAGAACAAGCTGAGGTAATTGAATGCATTTTAGGGAGAAAATATATTCAGTAAGGAATTGACAATTCAAGTTTCTCTAAATATTATGCTTGAGGGATAGGGCAGCTTGGGGGAATGGGAAGACAAAGGTCAGTGTACATACTTGAATGTTATGCATAAAATACAGTCTCTGAATTCTAGATCACAGTGATTTAGTATTGAAATTTGCTCTTAATTATTGTTATTTCTTTGTGTGAATTGGTTGTATTGTGTCAAGCATAAGAAAGGTTTCCTTGTCATAATTGCTACTAAATATTATTCTTACATGGCAGCTAAAGGTGGTGATTTAATGACAGTGGAGCTTGCACTGCCACCTTGCCTTCAGAGCATGTTATCTATTTCCCGTCACCTTGACTTGAAGGTGTGTTGAAGTTCTCAGTCTGTGCTGCATCTGTCTAACAAAACTAATTCAGGCTTTGGGTAATCTTTCTTGGGGATATGACACTTCTCATGACCACTATATTGTATAGTGTTTGAAGAAGGCCAGATGACTGCTTTCGCTGAATGAAATGTGTTCTTATCTGTGTGTTCTTAAAAATCTGATTCAATGCAAAAAAAGACTTTGACTGACACTTGCAACAGAAAAAGGAAGAACATGTATAAGGGTAGTTACTGTACTGCAACAATGTATTACATTTCCCTCTCATTTATTTATTGAAAACAGTACTGTTGTGTCACTGTTTATCCTGGGAGTGGAGAGATGCAGCAACACACAAATTCAGCAAGAGCAGGCAAAAGAAGCAGCTTTATTAAATTATAACCCTGTTTTATATACCCTAGCCCCATAGGGCGATTGGTCAGTGATCACCCATCTCCTAGGG
>WUAM01000287.1:57395659-57414964 GCA_024336885.1 Actenoides hombroni | reverse complement strand
TAATATTAAATTTACTCTTAATATACAGTTTTTAAAAACAAATATATGTACTCTTGTTTGCATGCTCTAAGTAGAGGATAATTTTCAATTAATTGTGCGGCAGAAATTAATTAGAGCTGGCTTCAACATGTTGATCCAATGTCAATACTCAAATGCACTTTATGATTTATTTTTTTTAACAGTTCAGAAAGTACAGAATGATAAAGTAGGGTACTGTGATAACACTAATATTTTTCTTTTATCTTCAGAATACTAGATTCAAATTTACTTCTGGTTCTCCTGTAAGACTACAGGGCTTTTTGAGTTGTTTGGAGTTCCTCTCCCTCTCTGCCATCTGTTGTTGTTGTTGTTGGGGTTGTGTGTGGTGCGGTGTTTTATTTCCCATTATTTTATGTGTTTCTGGTGATCCCTTGGTGGACTTCTTGAAGTAGCATCTTTTGACTTAGGTTATATGAGAGAAGATGTAATAAAATCCAGAACTGGAAAGAACTGAAAAGGCTCTTCCTTGTGAGAGCTCTTACTGCTGTGGCTCCGTGTGTCTCAAACACCAGTTAAATGAAAATCATATTCTGTACATAGAAAGTTGCAGTTATATACTTTGTTGTTCTTCAAATCACATTTTTTTTAACAAGTTTCTTTGTGAATGATTACAAAAAAAGGGAAAAAAAAAAAAGGTAAAATTAATGTTTCCTGATGAGTCTCCACATGCACAAGATAAAGGTACACATGCATCTCCAAGGTCAGTAGAATGGTTTGTCCTTTACTTAGATGGATCTTGACTTACCAAGTACTCAGTTTGCATAACTTGGGTAAAAACCCCAGGTCTTTAGTAATTCTAATAAGTAGTAAGCAATGTAATAAGCCTGTCTTCCAGGGTAAAATTAGAAATAGTGAAAGGTTTATAGGGGGTTGGGTTTTGATTTTATTGGTGTTATTTTTTGTCTGGGTTGGTTTGTGTGTTTGTTTATTTGGTCAGTTGCTTTGGGGGGTGGGGGGGTAATTTTAGCGTTTTTTGTTTTTTTTTCTGTAGTCCCCAGGGGGGAGCGGAAATCTCTCCTTGGCAATACAAAGTCACTCATTTCAAATTAGGTAGGGAAGTATTTTGAAATTCCCGTTTGGAATTCACTTTTGGGGAGCTTTTATTAAAAATTAAGTAGCCAAGTTCTTATTTTCTCCATGTGAAATATATTAAATACTTATTCGTATAATGCTCTTAAGGAATGCCATCTATTAAAGCATTTGGATTTAGATTTATTTTATTGAATGTAACATGCACTACTTCAACTGTGTTGTTTTTTCCTCAGCTCCACAGTCTCACCAGTGGTATTCTTGGGGTCCTCCTAATATGCAGTGTAGATTGTGTGCATCTTGCTGGATTTATTGGAAGAAATATGGTGGCCTGAAAATGCCCACACAGACAGATGAAGATAAACTGTCTTCCAGCCAACCTACAGAGGTAGGATTGCACAGATAAGATTTCCTAAAACAAGACTGGTGTGATTTGAATGTTTTATGAAAGGGGTTTTTTAGGTATGTGTTCCACTTCAGTGTTACAGAACTTAATTTATTAATCCTTTTCCTGTCTTAAGTAAACTGAACCGTGCGCAGGTCCTGCAGTGTTTTTATATGCCCACTGTCTTTATATCTTAGATAAACAAACATCCAGATCATGCATTTTTGGTGAACAAACATCATCTTGTCAATCAAATGGTGTGTTATCTATGAAATGACTATACTACATTTCATATAGAATGGCATTCTATATCCACTCAAAATAGAGCTCTTTCCTTCATTATACAACTTCTTGCATAAGCCTCAGGTTTTTTCTGTAGTGCTTTTACGTATTATTTGATTAATCCTGTGAATGTATCCAAATCGTGGATTTATTATTTTTTTTAATGCTGTAATTCAGATGTACGTGTTAAGATGTTTTCTATTTTGTTTGATTTTTGCAGGAATCTCATGTTAGAACTCATATGTCCCGGCAGGCCACACAGGGAACTCCAGTTCGTAACACTGGAAGTCCGAAGTCGGCAGTGAAAACACGTCAAGCTTTCTTTCTTCACACAACGTGTTGGACAAAACTGGCCCGTCAGGTCTGCAAAAATACCCTCCGGCTGCGGCAGGCAGCAAGACGTCCCTTTGTCCCTATTAACTGTGCTGCCATTAAGGCAGAATGTAAGATGTTTTTTTAATTCTTAGTTCTGTGTGCTGTGCTTCCCACCCATTTTTGTCTTTTAATTTTATTTTCTTTTTCAATAAACATTTCTTGTCTATACACTTTCGCTTTTCATTTTTTCATTTGTCCAGCATATCACCAACACACGGGATAAAGTCTGGCTGTAAGAACAGATTTCAGGCTGGGGAAACATTTTAAATGAATTAAAAAGGGGATGATAACTATTATCTCATTCACTTCCAGAAGATGGTCATAAAAAATAAAAAAATAAAAAAAAAAAATAAATTGGGTGGACAAAGGGGAAAACAATGCCATGACATAAAAAAACATGCTTCCTACTGTTTGTTTAATCTTCCACTGAGCTGAAAGTATAGATATGTATTTGCTTTACTTTTTCTCAGTGGGGTTAATCAGGGAATAAGTTGAGGATTCATAAGAATTTAAATTGGGCCTGTAATACAGCCCCATGTTACTGTGATAATCAGATGGTGGTGATAGCCGTCTTTATTATTTCATCATAGTTGCATCTTTCTTTTTGTTGTTGTTGTTTTTTTGACTGTTCCAGTTTTAAATTTTAGTTTTAAATAAAATTCTATATTATGCTAGTTCTTTTTGTAGCCAAAATATAAAGAACGGGTAAATTCACTAGTAGCATGACAAAAGGTTATTGGTTATAGATAGTAACAGTAAGACTCTTAATGTGCATATGTATCAGTTCTGCTGCAAAGTCACTGAATATTTCATCAGGTTTTGTATCTGTGCTGAGCAGGTTGTTTCTCTGCTCATGCTGTTTGGTTATGTTTCCTGTTCTTCCATAGATGCAGTTCTTGGAGCAGATCCTTGGCATTCCAAGATGAGCCGTGCTGCCTCACTGTACTATCTATTGCGTTAGAATTGAAACCTTTTTAGAACCTTTACATGTTGGTTTTATAACCACGTTTACTGGATTAACACTAAATATTTTTGCAGCATATTTAACTGGGGTGCTGATGATGTCAGTGTTGATTGTAAGAAACTTACTCATGGAGGCTTAAAATCTGGTTTTGAGTAACTATTTTCTCATTATGTACTTACACCAGCTGTTCTTCACATGCAAACTTTTCAACTACTTCTGCAGTCATCAACTCAGTGAATATTTCTGTTCATTGCCCTTATTTTATTTATTTAGTTGTCCTGTTGGTCATTTTCTTTCTTTCAAAGCTATGACGAGTTGGGAGCACATTTCAGATTTATGGAAACTATAGGAGCACTGTGTGAATAAAATGGGTTCTGCTTTATGGAAGAAGCATGTCTAAGGCTGAACTGGGATTATATTTTTAATCCTCAATACAAAATAAGAGTTATTTTAAGAATTGTACCTTGTAATTTATATAATTGACACTGACTTCTGCTGAATCACAGGGGAAAATTAATTTTAGACATTCACTTGTTGACATTTACATCTTGAGTCTTTTTATCCAGATCCCTATTTCTTCTCACTCACTTCAGTAACTCAACTAGAAAGATGAAGCTTTTGTTGAAGTAAGAGAAAAAATAGAAGGGGAAAAAAAAAAGTTTCATCCAACTGTTAATCATCATACCATAACAAGTTTTATATACACAGTTCAACTTTGAAACAAAGGAGTAAAAAGCTGAGCGTTTCAGCAGGAAATAGTTGTTCTTGTATCAGACTGGCAGTGCTGGGAGTGCTTCCTCTTTGTTCCTTTGAATGAAAAAGTGCCACATCAGATTAACATCAAAAGCAGAAAGATTTTCTTTTTTCCTGTAGTCTCTGACTTTCAGTATTCTTTTGCTTAAAGCAAAATTCGGACCTTGCAATTTTATCTTTTTGAATGCTGATGCTTCCTGATTAGACCTAATGTAGATTGGGAAAGAGGAAGAAAAAAAAAAAAAGGTCACTATTGTCAGTGCTTTTTGAGCACAACATTCAAATTATTCTACAATAGTGAAAACCAGATTATACCTGATTTAATTAATTTAATTTATGTTTGTCTGCATGTATACATACAGACACACACATTCTGTTTCTGGCAATGTCTCTCTCTGTGGAATCGTACGATGCTGTTACCTGCATTGTCATTGTCATATTCTTACTCTAGTAAAGGCTAGTGAGTGAGTAAATAAAAATGTTGTTTTCTGGTTTTGTTCCTGTACTTATATCTAGTGACCTTTGTTCAGTGCACTGTGTAGATGTTAATGTTATAATTAAGTAGGCTCTCTCTTCCTGAAAATGCCTTAAATCCTTTTCTAAGGATAACTTGATGAAAGTAAGTTGATGTTTGTTGTTTTTTTTTTTAAATTTTTAAATAACATACTTAATTAACAATAATGATTTCATGTGTGGAATACTGCTGAGTAATTGTAATATTGTATGGATATCTGTGTTGGTGTTAGAAAAGTTACAGTTGTGCTTAGATAAATAAGCTGGCCAGAGTAGCAGGTCACCCATGATGCGATATGGCATGTGATGGTCAGAATATCTAAGTACTGATTTGGAATTTGTTTTCTATGTTGATGTGCTGAAACTTGTATCTAATGACTGCTTAGATGCTTGGTCAAATTCCCTTGTCTCTTCATGTGTGCCAAACTAGTGCTTGAAAACTAACTGCATTTCACAAGTGTGTTGTAGTAAAATCTAAAGACAGAAGGATGGTAGGGCACTTACCCCAGCAGCGTACCAGGTTTTATGCCTTCTTAGTCATATGCAATTTGTTGAAGTGCCAGGTTGTAAATGAAAATAATTCCCAGTTCTGAGAAAGTAAGTCTGAAAAAGCCAGTCAGAGCTTGCTCATAAAATAGATTGATTTTTCTAGTCCACCTGAACTCTCCTGCAGATACTTCTTTTGTTTTGGAGGGGCATGGAAGCCTCTGATAATGCTGATCTCAGGTCCTATCAAACTAGATTTCAGTCAGAGCATTTTTTAATTGTAGTTCCACCCACGGCATCTCCCTCAGGCCATTATATCTACTGGCAGAAAACAAGGTCCTATTCTATGTACTTCCTTCCTTCAGTCAGTGCAGAGAATTAGATTTTTTTTCTCATTAGTGAACCATATAGCATGACCCCTGCTCAGATGCCAGCAGGAGGTAGTGGAGATGATGCATTTACATCCCAGTTCAATCTAGTGATGGTCACCAGGAGGTTGAGAAGGCACAGCACCACCTGCCAGGAGCACAGCTCGTTGTGGGAATCTTAGATTTTGTTCTACCTGAAGATAATAGACTCGCTGTAGTTGTTGACAATAAACTTGTCTGAGGGGTTTTCAGGAATAATTGGAATTGGTGAACTGTTTGCTAGGAGGAAATTCCCATGCTCTAAATTAGACAAAATACTTTATTTTTAGTTTGAATATGTTGGATGAGGTTTCTTTAGAAAGTTAAGCAAAACTGTCCTCTCTATAGAAGGTTTCTTAATTAGAGGAAACCAAAGTGGGCATTCTTCTCCAGACAGTCACTGGCAAGATTGGATCTGTTTCCAGCTTAGAAGTGTGTTGATATATGCGTGGCAGTGAGCCAGGCATCTGTGAACCTGATTACTTCATCACAGGAAGACTGTTGAGGGATTTTGTTGTTTTTCTGTGTTTGTTTTTTTTTTCCCCTGTTCAGATACAGCTTTATCAATATAACCATATATATATTAATTATAGTAATTCAAATTTCAGTAACTGCACTCCTATGTAGATAAGATTGTCAAAATGTTTTCAATGGATGGTAATATGTTAATCTGTATAATGTCTACATAGTTATCTGGAAATGGGCATATTGTTCATGATCAAAACTTAACAGACCTTGTAATCTGCAGATTTAGTAACAAGTTCAGTACACAGTACTTGCTTGTTATGATCTGGTTTGATAAAAGAAAGGCAAGGGGAAATTACGTAGAATATGCAAAATGTTACTGATTTGTCTTTGTAAGCATACAACCTGTGTTTTGTTGACATAAAACTACCCATTCATCTGAAGTGAGTAACATTTCTTTGGTATTGGTTCACAAACAGTGTTCTACATCCTTGATTTTTATAGCTACAGAAGGTCTTTTGGCTGCATCTAGGATAAAAATACTTTCACTACAGTTATCTTTGAATACAGTTTGTGCCACATTTTAGTCACCTGTAAAATAATTAAAAGAACACACTGTTTTTCCCCAAAGTTTCCCAGAACAATACAATTCAGGGAATACATAGAGCACCGTACATTAATTCGATAATCTGGAGTTTGATAGAGATATGGTGGAATGTCAAAAAATAACTCCCCAATGAGAGTCTCTCTAAGCTCGAGAGACCTACAAATGTAGTTTTAAAAAAGGAAGTAACTAAAAAAGTCCTTCAAATCTGAAAGAACAAGCCTCTTTCACTATCATCTTCTCCACAGTGTTCCTTATTTCATTGAACTCTGTAATACTCACAACAGTAATCACTTTTCTGGGTTAAGAACTTGGTCTGTTTAACACCTCATAAGGAATTCACTTCACACTGTGGGTTGTAATGTTATTCTCTGGAGTTTTTCTAATTGTACTGTGTCTTCTTTAGGGTTAGGGTGCCTCAAATTACATGCACTTCAAGGTACAGGTATCCCATCATTTTAGAGAGAGAGTCACATTTTCTATTTTCCTATCATCATAATTTCTAATATTTTAATTTATTTTTAAGTAATCACTTTTTAGTATTGTTTGGATATTTTTTTAGAAAACTGTTGACACTGGCTCCATGAATTGTTTTCTGCATGGTGGTGGTGTAGAGCCCATCGTTATATATCTGTACCAGTCATTTTACCACTTGAGAATTAATTACATTTACTGCTTGATTCTTTGCAATCTGTTTTAGCTGTGATAATGCTCACTAATTTCTTAGCAGGAAACTTGAACTCTCTCATCACCTCTTTTCCTGATCTTTTATACATTGAACAGCACAGATCCTTTGGGGATTACATAGACAATTCATTTTAGTCAGATGCTAATCTCTGACAAAACCCTCTTTTTTTTTTACCCTTTAACAGCTGGACAGCAACAGTCTTTGGTGACATAGTTTATTAAAATTGAAATGCCAAGTTGAATGCCAGATCAAGTGCATGTGTGCATGTCACGATTCCTTCAGAGGATCCTGGCAGATCTGTGACACTTGCAATCCCTGGTTTGCAGGACATGTAGGTAGGGAAGGACCTCTGGAGGTCTGTAATCCCACCCCCTACATAAAGTTCATGTGCTCATGAGCCTTTTGTCAGATGAGATTTGTGTATCTCTGAGGATGGAGACTTCACAGCTTCTCTGGGTACCTGTTCCAGTGTTTGATCATCTTCACAGTAAACAATATTCTCATTACATCTAACAAGAATTTCCCATCTACCAGATTCTGTCTATTGCCACAGAGAGCAATAGTATGTTGTCCTATCCCTACATACCATGGAGAAGGGTTTGGCTCTGTCTTCTCTATGCTCTGCCACTAGGTAGTTACAGGTGGCAATCAGGGCTGCCCTTAGCCTTCTCATCTCAAGGCTGACCAGGCCTAGTTCCCTCAGACTCTCCATGTGTCAGCTGTACTCTAGCCCCTGATAAGTTTGATGACTCTTGCTCCAGTATGTTCAGATTCCTTTTTGTAGTGGGGATCATAGAACTCAAAACAACATCTGAACATGGTTTCACAGGGGCTGAGGGGAAGGGTTACCTCCTTCGCCCTGATGGCTGCTACTTGTGCTAGTGAGACCCCGTATGCAGTTGTCCTTCTCATTGCAAGGACATGCTGCTGAATAATGTGAATGTATTAAACATGTTTTTCCCTTGACAAGGTCGTCTTTGTTGGCTCCCTTGATGTTTCCATATTTAACTGAATCCTGCTATTAATAGTTCAACCCTGTTGCCTGTCTGCAGACCTACTTACTGGAGAAAGTTATCACGTTTGCCATGTTTTGTTCTCTTGAACTGAGACCAGTTTAAGCATTAGTTTAAACACTGGTAATGTACGTGCTCAGCAATTTCTGTTTGGATTAATTCCACCTGATCCTGCTAAGTTGTTTTTATTCATTAACCAGTCTGTTTTGAAATATTTCCTGTGGACGCTTTGATGTGACACAATTCTCACACTTTCCTCTTCAAAGGATTTTAGAAGTGAGCTTCTTTAAGTTCTTCTTTAGTGAACACTGATGCAACTAACGCATTCAGCTTTTCTGCCATGCCTTTATCTTTCTTGTATGTTTTTCCTCACACCTTGATCATCTCCTATTGCTACAGGCATTAGCACACTTTCTGCATTTGATATGTTTGAAAAAATACACGATCAAATATAATACTCCTTTCTTTCAAATTTATTTTATTTTCTTGTAGCTTCCACTATGTCAGTGGTTTTACTAAGATATTTGATTTTAGGACTTGGTTTTAGATTTGTTTTTGACAAGTTCCTACCTAAATTTTATTCTATTTACACTTGAGACTGATGCATGATTGAACTTTTGTGGTTTTCTGTATGTAGTGCATAAAGATCATAAACCTTATTATCCTTTTTTTGGGGAGTACCATATTGTGGATTAAAGTTTTCTGTGTTAGACATACTTAACTGTTTTAATAGATAGGTGTGCTTTGGAATACCCACCTGGTACCTTTGGGGAATATGCTTTGCCTCAAGCATGGAAACTGTGCTCTCTTTGTAGTCTGTAGTCTCAGTCAGCGTATTAATATCTCATGATGATTCAATCTCTTTTTTTACAGTGAAGACATGTAGATGGAAAATTTCCTTGCTAATTACTTCTTAGGCAATGCTTTGCTGTTCCCAGAGTAACTATAAAACACTTACTGTATAGTCTGTGCTTATTTTACTAAGGGAGAGAGTGGAGACACATCGTTCTACTCTGTCACTTAAAATGCTTCAAGTGTTGTGGAATATTAAAAATATTCCAGGCACCAGATTCAGTGCATTTTTTTCACTGAGAACAGTATATTTTGTTATTATGGTAAAATAATAAAGTAATTTGTTAGGCTCAGAACTTTTGGACTGCCCAGATACAAGGTAGCATTTCCAAAATTTCAAGTCGATTCCTTAATAGCTATAAGAAATATTGTCTGCTGCACTGAAAACATCTGTGAACATAGTGAAATATTTATTTCAGTCATTGCTGTGGTTTTGTGACATATGTGGATTCTGTACAGAGCTAGATAGAAAATACAAAGATATTGTAAATTTTTCCATATAGTGTCTTACCCATGAAACGTGACTATGCATTTCGTCTCGTGTGCTGGAACACTTTGGTAAAACACAAGGTGGACACAAAGTGAAATTGCAATTATCATAAACTATTTATAATATCTAGTTCCTGTACTGCTTGTTAGAAAATGCAGATCTGTATGTGCATGTGTGAAACCTATACAATGAAAGGTGTATATGTAGATACATAGATGTGGGAAGTAATTCCATGTGAGAGAATTCTAAATCTACACAATCAACATATGAATGCAGTTTTGTACAAAGCAGAACACTGGCGTTCTAGGGATGGTGGAAGCCCTGTGTGGGGATTACTGATGTGCTTTTGGAAAATGGATAACTCAAAGGGTTTGTTTTGTTTTAAGCGTCATCTTGCCATGATAGCCTTCATGTTCTGTTTTACTTATTAACAATCACATGAATCACTGTAATGCGAGTAAGATGACAGAAGTCAGTAATTCGAACTTTAAATCTTCTTAACTCTGTATTACCCCATTTAGAGCCAGACAAGCTTGTAGAAAACAATGAAGAATTCTACGTACATAAGTTTTAATAGCCAGGGCTGTTTTTATTTTAGTACTCTTGTTTTAATCTGTGTTTCATTTGCCTAGATGACTGCCTCCAAAAAGACGTTGTAAGTAAAAAATGCAATCAAATTTGTGTTAGAACTTACATTAATTTTAAAAACAAACAAACAAAGAAAACCAAACTGAAAGAAAAAAAAAAACTAACTCAAAACATCCCTTGCATGAATGAGGACATGGCCTGCCTTTAAGTAGTCATCATTATTAGCATTGATGCAAAAAAGAAGAATATGCACTAAAAGGAAAAAGGAAGATTTTAAAAATGCAAGTCATGAATTGGTTGGTGTGTCCTAATTATATTTGTAATGTTAAAATACTTAAACTGAGTTTTATTCTTTAAAATTCTCAGATGCAGATCGACATTGTGAAGTTGCTGGAAATCCTCTCAAGATAAAAAGCACCAGAAAACCACTGTCATGTATCATTGGGTATTTAGGTGCGTATCTACCTCCAAAGAAAATGAAGTATCAGTGTGTACTGATACTTAAAAATCCTGTATGCATAGAATGAGAGATTTATGATTTTAATAACAAGAAAACTGTAAAGTTAATAAATGATTAAAAATTCTGGTCCGCTAGCAGGCGGCCTTCTGGTACTTGTTTAAAATTGCAGAGTGAAACCTGATGTAATTTTGAATGTGAAAAATAATCAGGTAGTCTAAATAAAAAAAAAAAAAAAAAATGCTCAAAGGGGAGATACTCAGTATGCTCAATGCTGCTTTGCTGTGCCCTTGAATCCACTTGTAATACTCCTATGTACTTAAAAGAAGGAGACCTCAGCTTCACTAAGACATTGATCTTTTAATTTGATGATGTAATTTTAAAAGATGTGATGAAATCTGTACTGAGATCACAGTCAATAGGACAATGAACTCACATAAGATAATGGGGAGAGGAGAAATTCTAGTAATTGTGATTTCTTATTTAAAAAAATTGTCCTCTTTGCAAGGAACCGTCACAGACTATTAAAAATATACACAGTCATAAAAGAGTTGAAATACCCTAGAGGCTTTCTGTTAATCCTCAAACTAATAGAAATCAATCAGAGAAGCAGTGAATAATTCTGCAGTCTATTAATCTCATTCTACAGAAGTGAAGCTGAGGGTAGAACTCAGTCTAGAATTTTTGCTCAAAATTTCAATCAACAGGAGGGTTTTTTTTATACTGGAAGAAACAGTCTCTTGACTTACTGAAATAAAAATCAGTTGTTAATGTAGCTACAGCTCTTCTTCCAGAGCATCAATTCTAACAAAATCCAGAAAACTGTGTAGAAAAGAGTTAATGCCTACTGTCACTGAATTTTGATCCTCCTGCCCTGGAGTTAAAGAAAAAAGCCAGTGTAATTTCCTACAGGCATCTCAGCTGTGTGTGTTACCTATGTTGTCATTAGAGTGTATGAGGAAAGGACTGCTTTGATGGACTTAGTGGAGCTGTAGTTGTAAGGGGACAGTCAGACCGGAGGTGATTCATTCAGCTGACCCATTTGTGCAGTCAAAAGAAGAACAGCCACATGTAATCTTAGAAGATACTGCATGGTTTTAGTGCCATGTTATTTTGTTGGTGAGGGGTCGCCTTGATACCTCTGGAAGCATAAGTGTAGGTTTCATGGGAGTAAAAAAAGTGTCAGACAGCGTTATGTGTAGTTAGGTGAAGGTTCTGTAGAAGATTAACAGTGCTAAAATACAGCAGGTATCTCTAGAGTCCACTTAGCATTTGACTGTATGGGAAGTGAAGGTATCTCACTACAGTTGAAGGCAAATAATATGTGTTACAGAGATATGAAGCATACCCACTGTAGTTAAATACCTGCATCTGAATTAACTCTATAAGGATGGCTAGAAAATAGTGTTTAGTTTGCCATTTATCTTGGTGGGGTTTTTCCTTAGTGATTTTTTTGTTTGTTTGTTTATTTGTGATTTTTGCATGTTGCAGTGGATAAGGCTTGTATTTTTTTTCCTCATAAGATTTAATATTAAATATCATGTCATAGCTTCCACAGGAGGCATTTGTTTTCTTTTTAGAATTCCTTCCATACCATTCCCACAAACGCTTTATACGGTTAACTGTGCATTTTGGGGCACTACTGTTTTCAGCCTGCTGGTAAGGCAGAGAGGATTTTAGTGCCCTGCACATCCTGGGACATCCCTTCCTTTTATCTCTGTTCTGCTTCTTGGCTGCCAGTTCCAAAGGTGAGGTAGGTTAAGCATTAGAAATATGCCCTGTCCTCTAGATAGCTGGGGCTAATCCCCTGTAATCTCTTCAGTCATCACTGTACTTACTAAATAAACTCCCTAAGGTGAACCCCTGGCTAATTAAATGTCCTATATTACCTCCTTGTTCTGAGGAAACCAGGCTAACATTTCCAGCTGGGATGCATGTTGAGGAGATGACATGAGACCTACAGCTGCTTAAGCACCTCTGGAATCCAGGATGCTTATTTAAGTGGCTCAGTAGGAGACTCCAACTGTTCTTTGTTTGCTTTGGATTTTTTTTATTTTTTTTTTTTACCCTAGTAACATTAGTGGAAATAGGAAAAGTTTTTAGAGTTACTGCTATTTACTTTTTTGAGGCTGCAGCTTGGCCTTATAAAAAGGGTTCCTAATACATCATTCAAGTATTGTTTATTACTCCTTTTTATTTCATAAGTGATCATACAGTCTGAATCTGGACAACTGGTTATTTATTGTGTAGGTAAAGAAATAATATGGGTTATTTGGTTGTTATCGTTAGTTCTCCAAGTTAGCAAAAGGTGCCGGTGTCTAGGAGACTTTCAGTGAAGTAGTAGGCAATAGAGCAAGGATAAGAGCAGCAAGAATTAAAAGATCCCTAATTACTATTATTTCATAATACAGTAATATGATGGAGTAATATAATTAAGGCAAAACCCCTGAAATGCCTCCTGACCCCTCTCAGATGTGATGAGGCAATTAGCTAGAAAGTGCAGATCTAAAGCATGCAAATATTTGAAGCAAGCCTCTGTATAGAGAATGAGTATAAGGTGTAAAGATGCCATAGGAAGGGGACAATTCACTGGTAAGTGGTCCTGGCTATTTAATTATGTTCATTTATATAACTTAAAGGGAGAACTTGGTCTTGCTACGTTCCTCTACTGCAGAAAGGACAGCCTTTGTGGTAAGATAATGGAGGATTAGTGACCTCCAAACCAAAAATGGAAGGAAGGAAATACTTCCTTCAACTGCTTGCTTATCCTGAAAATATAAAAATACATTTCCTATAGGCTGCTGACAGAAGAATTTTATGAGTTCCCATACGCTGATGCAGCTGCTGGGATTATTGTCGTTGCTACTGGATCTCTGGCAAATAATATTTTGGTGATGTTAGCCCTGAAAATTGAATAATTCCTTCAGAAAACTGGAAAAAAACCCAACAAAACCCAACAACAAAAAAACTGAAAAAAAAGTGTCAAATGAGCATTTTAGAATCCAAACCCAATCATGTGCAGCAGATGGCCCAAACCTTTCTATTTCAGTTTTAAGTTTTGCTTTAGCAATCAGTAGTGTTCATAACATTAAGCATACCTCCGTTCCCATTTTAGTAAATAAACAAAACAGATGCTTGCTCTCTACAGCATGAAAAATCAGACATGCCATGAAATATGCTGTGTGCTTGGCATTCCTAAACTTTTTTGATATGAAAAGCATCTTGGACGAGGGTGTTCGTGCTTTAAGAGTATGATTGCATGCTCTGGTCAAACCAGTGGTTAAAAATTAAGCAAAGTCCTTTCAAATGTGAAAATAGTTGGTGGTGTCTCCTGGCATGCTGTTCTCAGTACAGCCTGCCCAAGTCACTGTGGCCATCCTACTCCTTTCCACATGTTTGGATACTGATGAATGGTGGCTGTCCCACCTTTGTCTATCTGCCTTTTAAAGGTCGTCACGATTTCTCATGGCACACCTCCAGCCTCCCCTACAGCCACAGCTGGTTGCTGGTTGAGGTGGGTGGGCTGGATACCTGCAGGCAGCGTCTGAAGGCTTGCTGTGGGAGCAAGAGCATGACGCCAGGCAGGTGGGCACTTGGGTATCAGGCTTCCTTGGCATTTCTGAGAGAGCAGAAATCTGCTATTGCAGTGGCCTTTGACTTTGTGCTGTGGTTTCTGTTTCTGCTGCATGATAGCTGTGAATGGGAGGGGCTGGTGGGTCTCCACCTGGGATACCTTGGCTTCACTTTGGATTTTGCGTATTGCCAGCTTCAGTGCTTTATTTTATAAATAGGAAAGCACAAAGAAGCAATCTTCAGGAGGTGCAAACCTGGGTAATACATGAGAAAGTACTTCATTTTTGCCTGCTGATCTTACTCCTCATGGGTAGCTGACTCTACTGAGCTACCATCCAGCCCCTCTGCCCTCACATTCTCAGCCCATAGGTCTCTTCTGCTCTGTGGGGAAATTAGGTGGCCGACTGCAATCAGGCTGAAGCACCTCACAACCTGCTCAGTGCTGGCAGCTGGTGACCTGTGGCTGTGTCAGAGGGACGGGGACCTGCCCTTGGGCAGTCTGACTTAACTTGCAAATTTGGGTCTGTCCAAGGACGTACACCATGGTGGCATTTTGAACCCAAATGTGTGATGGGAATAAGTTAATTGGTTCAGCAAATTCCTGGCAAAGGACAAACAGACTCAGTATACTGAGTCTTCCTTTTGCCACTTCTGCCTGGCAGAGAAATTTCCATACAGCTGCATCAGCTTTTGGCAAACAAAACAGCTGCCACCCTGAAGTGTGCTGGTCAGATGTGTTTCACTGCCTCTTACCCACCTTTATTCCTCCTCCTCCAAAATAATCCTGCTCCATGAACCATGTTAGATACTCTGGGATGTTTGAAACTCCCCAGTAATGATTCTGTGTGGAAGTCCAGCAGGACCTGGGGAACCCAATGCAGTCTTAATGGTTTTTGTGTTTTTGCTGCAGTTTTGGGATGGTTTTAGCTTCAGAGCCCTGCCTTGGCTGATCCCCTGACTCTTGCAGCTGGTGACTTGTGTTTGGGAAGATTCTTTAAAGCTTATGATTGTGACAGAGAACATTAAATATCTTGAGGAGGTATTGAGGTGATTTCAGTATAGTAAAATGCTTTTATCTGCTTGCTAAAAAAATCTGTAGGCATGTAGCTCCCACACAAACCTCAAAAGGGTAGGAAAATGTAAACACAAACCTGTTTCAGATTGATTTGTATTATCTCTTGAACCTCTGAAATCCTTACACATCTACACCATAGTATTGAACAATCTAAAGTGAAATAGATTTTTCTTACTTGAAGGAACTGTGGGTATGAAGACTTGTGTCTTCAAGGTCCTACAAACACACTTATGCAGAATACACTTTCTTTCCTTTCACTGGAAATTTTAATATAAATTTAATATGTTGAATAGACTTATATTTTTTTAAATCACATATATGTGTATCATTTCTCTCTTTCTCTTTTGTCTCAGAGATTCATCCTGCAGTGAAGCCCAATGTAATCAGATCAACACCAAGCCTTCAAAGTCCAAGTGCAAAACGACTGCTTGCACCTTCCAGTCACTCTTCATTGAGTATTTTGGGAAAAAGAAATTACAGCCATCATAATGGTCTTGATGGTATGTAAAGAAATATAAAGAAATATTCTTTAAGTCCCTGAATGACAAAACTTTCTGTGGACCTGAAATGACATTAAGTAAGGGGGTACAGACAGAAATGTAAGATATGCATAGCATGTTTATAGTGTTGATTTTTAATGCAGTGAATGGTGGTGCTTATTCATTGAACGTGGATATATAAATGCTATCCCTTACAAAAACTCCTTTAACCATTTTTCTTACTAATTTTGGTATAAAAGGACAGGAAAAGAAAATTTGATGGGAGCGGGTATGCAACACATTTTAGTTTTGCTTATTGCATTGCATTTTTATTTGAAGAGATATTTTGCAGACAGATACAAGACCTTTTGAATTATTCTGTGCAAAATTGCTTGATCCGTACTGGAACCTGCTATCTTACAGCCAGTCTTGTTGCTAGTATATGAATTCTAAAAATGACTTAGGCTGGATTCTCAAAAGTATGAAAAGAGAGGGAAAATAGCTTCCGGCATCTAGTATCCCAAGACCATTGTCACAGAGTCAGTTAAAACAAGAAATAGTCCTGTCAGTAAGTACTGGTAGATGATAGGAGCTGCTCAGAAAATGTCTGGCCCTTCATTTATCCCTCTTGCAGAAAAAGAAGCAAAAGGGATGTCACAGAGGTACAGGAGAGGCTTTTCCTGTACACTGCTGTTTTAGAGATAATGTTTAAACCTGGTGTGTTCAGCCATTTCCTTACAATATGGTGCAACTGGACAGCAGCTATGAAACTATGCAAAAAAAATTATGGACATTTGTGAGTAAGGCTAACTTTTCTCAAATATTCTTTATTTTTTTTTCATTCTGAAAAATGACTACGTATTACTGACTTTTTTTTTTTAATCATTACAAAAAAGAAACGTTTTCAACTGTAACTGAACAGTTTGACCTCTTATCCAGATAGGAGAATCTTGCAGGGTGTAGTATGTTTGCACTGAAAAGAAATGTATGTGTTCCTGAACTCTCTTTTTTGTGAGACTTAACTTCTGTAAGCCATTAGCTTATTTGTTTTGTAATTGAATAAGGTTGTTGAGATTAGAAATCTGAAATAAATTATGCTCTGAAATAGACTTTTCAAGACATGGTCTGTACAAAAGAAGTGACTGTTTTCATGTTTCACAGAATAGGTCAAAGTAGAAATGAGAGGGATGCACCTTTCAGACAAGCTGGTAGAAATAGTATTCCAAAACCAAGAAGAAAGCTTGATCCATTATGCATCATCTTCCCATAATGATCATGTTTTTCCATCATTGCCAACACTATTTGCATCTTGCAGTGAAAACACCTACTGTATTTTTAATAATATGCAGATAGAATTCACTACATACTTTGACCATTGTTTTAGTATACACAGAAGAGAGGATTGCTTGGACCTCTGCTTTGTGTGCAAACATCCATTAAATAGTGGGCAAATAATGTGCATGGCAACACAAGCTATTCAGTGGACCAAGTTGACAACCATGTGACTTGTACTTGGAAGAAAAAATGGGGACGTTAATAGGCATAAGGATAAATGCTGAATTTCCACTGCAATCTTTGAGTGCGAAGTTGTGCAGGGATGGTCTGGTTTTTGCTGCATGAGAATGTGAATGAAGGCTGCTTCCCCTCCTCCACCAGTTCTGGCCATTAGACTGGACTCTCCATATGAACTTTGAGTGATCAGTGACTTGCACCTGGAAATAAAGATGTTAGATTTCTACTGCAGAGAAAGCTGTAGCAGTAAGTTCAAGGTAAACTTCATTATAATTATGTCCCTATAAAGAGGCACACTGGTAGTCTTTAAAATTTTTCTACCACTTAGTACAGATGTTCTCTTCAAAATAAAGAGCTGATTAGTTTGTCTCAAGCAGTCAGCTAACTGTGTTAAGGCAATTTGCACAGAATAACATCTAATTTGAAAAATCAGTATTGAGAAATGTAAGTCATTGCTTTAGGTGATAACTATTTCTGCTTATCTATTTTCTGTGAAAACATAACTTACTGGAAATCATACATCCTAAATAACTGAAATCTGCACTTTGTTAGCATAAAAATAGCTATTTTGGTTCTTACTCTAGCCCCTTTCTTTACTTGAAAGCCTGCAAATTATAAATAAAATGCAAAGAAAAAGCAACAAACTAGTAGTAATGATACCCAACAGCACAGGTGCTCTGTTCCTTTTGACTTAAAAGGATTACCTTTAATATTTACCATTTAGCTCCTTCTCTGGTTATTGGTAAATATAAAATACATTGTTTTGTCTGTAATTTACCCAGCTTCTCTTCAGTACACAGTAAAAACCCAGTGACCAGATCAACTTGGGAAATGGTGATTTCTGTGTAATTACACTGACGACAGTCTACTGTTTGTTCAGTGAAAGGTTTTGCTAACCTCGAGTTTTTGTGTTACTATAAATATACTAAAAAGCTTTTTTTTGTTCCAAAATACTATTGATTGTTGCAGGCTTTATTGCACTGTATCAATTAGCAGTATCCAGAAAACCTGCTATGGAGATGATGATATATTCTGGTTTTCAATGCATGCTTTGATAAAATGAGCGAAAAAAGGAGCACAGTGGGCATATATTAAGTTTTATCTCTTGCTATTTTCATAATGTTATTGACACAGAAGTGCCTGCATGTTCAGGTTTGTTCTTTACAACAAATTTCTAATACCATTGGAAAGAAGCCATATAAATATGTTTACTTAAGATATACAATAATATACAACTTTCAGGTAAATGTCACTTAGGCTTCTGCAAATATATATTTAGATTGATATTTTTGAAGTCAATCTTGCTGCCTAGGTTAGTTGAGTGCTGTATTTTGACATAATTTATTAGTAGCAAAATAATAATTATGAGCTCAGAACAAAAAAAATGTAATATGGAAGGGAAAAATCTTTATGACTGTATGGGGGAGTGGAGGGAGATCATGAGAAATGTTATTAATATTTGGTTTAGTGCTTTTAAGATTAATAAACAAGAACATGATCAGCATTTCTTAGAGAAGTCTTATGTTATCTAGAGTTTTGATTTTTGCCTGTGCAGCACAAATTCCCTTTTCATTTTCCTATAGCTGTACCTCCAGCAAGAGTCTGGTGCAACTGATAGGGGTGAGGGAGTCTGTCATTTTGGGCTACTATTGCTCCATCTACTGAGAATGATGAGGGAGTTCATTTATGTCTTCATATATGGATATGGTGGGGTTTGTGCCCATCAGGGCAAGATAACAATCTTGCTATTAACTGATCAGGGTGTTGGTCAGTGGTGGCTAAGAGATGGAGTTGTAATTGTGTGCATGAACCCATGTGTCAGGCATAGACATAAGTAATGCTTAAGCATTGTGCATTGTAACTAGATGGAATATCTTAACTAGATGGAAGATCTTGTAGTTGTTTGGGTCCTTTATTGTAGGAGGGAGACTTTTTCTGTATGGTCTTAGAAAAGTGTTTTTATTTTTAAACAACAACAAATCTCACATTCTGCAGGGTGGAATGAAAAATTACAGAAAGGAAATTTCCTTTCTGAAACAAAAAAATAAATAAAAAAAAAATCAGTATTTTCAGGAGTTTTCCTGTAATATGCATAGAATCATAGAATTGTCAGGGTTGGAAAGGACCTTAAAGATCATGTAGTTCCAACCCCCCTGCCATGGGCAGGGATACCTCCCACTAGAGCACGTTGCTCAGAGCCCCATCCAGCCTGGTCTTAAAAACTTCCAAGGATGGGGCTTCCACCACTTCTCTGGGCAACCTGTTCCAGTGTCTCA
>WUAM01000287.1:57343314-57395559 GCA_024336885.1 Actenoides hombroni | reverse complement strand
ATCCTCGTGGCCCTTCTCTGGACACGTTCCAGCACATCCATATCCTTCCTGTAATAGGGGCTCCAGAACTGGATGCAATACTCCAGGTGAGGTCTCACGAGAGTGGAGTAGAGGGGGAGAATCACCTCCCTTGACCTGCTGGCCACACTTCTCCTGATGCAGCCCAGGATACAATTGGCCTTCTGGGCTGCAAGAGCACACTGATGGCTCATGTTGAGCTTCTCATCCACCAGCACTCTCAAGTCCTTTTCTTCAGGGCTGCTCTCAAGCCAGTCACTGCCCAGCCTATATTGGTGCTTGGGATTACTCCAACCCAGATGGAGGACCTTGCATTTGGCCTTGTTGAACTTCATGAGATTGGCATGGGCCCACCTCTTCAGCCTGTCAAGGTCCCTCTGGATGGCATGCTGATGCTTTTAACTACTCTGAGATGCAGTATTTCCATTGCCGCTGAAAATAAAGGCAACACGAGATATTTAAGTGGTTCTCCGCAGTGAAGACAGTCTCTTTCAAATGGGAAAATTCTGTCTTCAGAAAATTGAAATGTTGCAGAATGTTACGTGTATCCAATTTTATGACTGGAACTGATGATGGGAAGATTTAGGTGTGACTGTAAAGTGCTTTGTAGATATTTTGAATCTGATCTTTAAATTGCAGTGTCTGAAATTATTCCGAGCAATTACTTTCACCCACAAGCAGCTTAACTGTGAGCAACAAGTACATCGCAGGTAGTCAAGTTTCACGTCAGGCTATTGTTTTGGCAGGGTGAGTAATGATAATTTTCCTTATAATATTTGGAAAGATCAGGTAGAGGTATTTCACATTAGTATAATCTGTCAGCTGGCAGGCATTTGCTTGCTTTTACATGCATCAGAACCAGAAAATCCACAGGATGTCCAAGATACTAATGTCCCTAATGAGGTACAGAAATCAGTCTGTGCCTATTGGTACCACATTCAGGACTTGTGGGCATAAATAAGAGAATTGCTTGTTCACAGATGAAGAGACTTTTATCAACAGCCCTGATCCTCCTTCTCTCTTTCCCTGCCCAGACCTTTAATGCAGCATTTCAGGCCAAGGTGTCTTGATGCCTTCAAGAGGATTCTTTCAACAGTCAAATTTCTCTTCCTGAATGTACTGAAGTATGCAGCTGTATCTAAGAATGAGACAGCAATTTTTGTGACCCTTTTCCTAGGAGCTCGTGTATCTCTAGCACAGCATGATGAGAAAGTGACATGAACAATTGGCAAAGGGAGAAAGACCTCACAAAAATGTACCTTCTCTCTTGGCTGTTATTTTGGTCAGTCCTTCTGTGGCTGCTTACAGCTAATGGTATTGACTATTGAGGAGATTATCTAGGAAGAAAGGCTTACATTTCACTTCTGATTTTCCATGAGGAATTTGAGACTCTCCTTTGAAAAACACATGAAAATATAAGCAGCCAAACTGACAAGCAGGGAGACTGGAGCCCTCCATGACCAAAATTTTCTTGAAACAGATAAGTCTGATATGTGCTTCATCATAATTAGCTTCATGTAATATAATTAACATTATAGGGAAGGAGTTTTCACTGTAGGAGGGAATTGCTTAGCAGAGGGAGCAGTTTTTTCTCAAAAGTGTCTAATTGTTATCACAATACTATTTTTCAGTACAGATGGTTGTGTTCTACTGTGGTAGAACACAGCATGAAATGCATACCAAAAATCATCTGGTCCTCCATTACTTTAAAAAATATATCCTCAAGTTTTCTCCTATGTATTAATAAACTATAAACCTACCTCATTTTATGTACCAATAATTTCCAATTGAAAGAGAATTAATAAGATGTGAGAAACAAGCTACTATGTGAATTCACTTCTGCTATTTCTTCCATGCTGAAACACTAAGTGTGATTAATGTTGAGTTGTGTATACTCAGTCTTTCCAAAAGTGAAAAACAAAAGTTATATATTGTTCCACAGTCAGTTTTACCTCTGAAATTTACTTTGGGCATGTGTATTCTAGCTTTGGTCCTTGATACAGACAGCAAATGTTCTGAAATATTTGACTACAGGTCTCTTGGTGAAATGTGTGCACTGATCTTGAAATGTGAGTGTGGAAATTCATTATCTCTGGAAGAACTGTGTTACTGTCATTTACTGGAGAAGCAGAGGTCTATGAAAAGGGTGTTTATGACTCTTGGTTATTTCCCTACATATATTACTCAGAGCATTTATTTATGTCATAATATGAAATGCTTAATGGTGAAGAAGCTTGTCATGCCATTTTATACAAAGTCTTAAAGCCATTTCTGACCCTCAAGAGATTAACCTAACAACCTTTTTACCTTTCATTTTTGCAATTTGCACAAGAGTAGCCAATTTCTGTCTGTTTTCACTGTCCAAGTGGAGGCAGTCATTTTAAATATTTAGTAGAAAACTAAAATGCTCTAAAGCTTGCATTTCTGCGGTGAGTATGTACACTTGCTTTTGCAGAGGTACAAATGATGATACTGGAGATGATGAACTAGTGACAGCTTCCAGAACTGAAATTATGTACCTGGAAAATGATGCAGGTGTTAATTACCCAGGGTGTTACTGCTGACATTGCCAATCATTTGTAGAACTAATCAAATAGATACCATGTTTGAACATCTCAAGACTTTTATCTGTTTAATTTTTTCTATTTTAAGACACTATCTTTCCTTCAGTTTGTTTACAGTTTCCATTCAGCTGTAGTTTTCATGCTTACTGTATCTTGTGAATGTGAGTTATTTCCAAGGTATACTAGAATTTTAACAGGGGATTTTTTTATTTTTTTTTTATTTTTATTTTGTTTCCTTTCTTTCAAAAAATGTATCTTTGGATTTGTAAGGCTTCTTTGACAACATTTAATTCACGAAAAGCACAAAACTAGAATCACATTCATGCTTTGATGCACTATTTTGAGTGTGCTATACATCACTTATATTTTGTTCTACTAAGCAAATGAATGCTTATGCAAAGGTTATAGCCTTGTATCTCTGTATTCACCCAATGTAACGTGCTTCTGCTAACTCTGGTAATAGCAAGGGTTTGAAAGACCAAACTATGTGGGATGCTAGATGGAGGAAAGAGCATTTCATTTCTGCTACTGAATCAGTGGGGATTTTGGTTTGGCCTGGGTTTTGCTGTTTTTTGGGTTTTTTCAATACAGGTAAAGTATAGGCATGAAATTGCAGAAACACTGGCTTTTCTAATTGGCAGAATAAATCAGCTCTTAAAACAGGAGACAATCAGAACAACACTATAATTAAATTGGCATTTAAAACACAATGCAGATAACCAGGACCTAATTCCTGGAATCACTACTTTCCCCTAGTATTCCTTTAAAGAATTAAAGTTGCTGAAAGAGAATCCTGTCTGTTGTATAACAGGATTAGCAGTGTATTACCTCATGAATTACGTGTTCTGGTTTTGAGATTTGGAGTTCATACTTGAAATGCTTGTGTGTATGACTATTGTCAGGTAGGTTGATTATTTTTTTGTAAGCTGTGATTGCAGAGCAATAGTTCTTAACAATTTCAGAACATAATGCAATAGGGAAGGCACCTTCAGAAAGTGCTTAGGCAGCATAACTGGAAAGATCCTGCACCTGGGGAAAATGCTTTCTGAAAATTTTGTACATTTTTGTGCTTTTTGCTTTTGTCATCTGTATATTGTTTCTCCAGTGTTTCAAATTTCTGTCTTGGGAGACTGTGTCTTCCTCAAATTAAGTCAAACTCGTTCTTAGTATGAATATAAGATATATATATATAATATCTTTTTAGTATTTGAGGTAACAATGTCACTTATTCCATTGCTACAAACTGGTAGGGGAAAAAAGTGATGTTTGGTTACTTAAAATATTCATAACCCAAGTGGAGAAGAAATAATGAAACATTCTTTCTTTCTTAGCTTATTTCCTAAGTTCTGGGTTGTTTACAGTCTTAAGCACCATTGGAAGCTGAGTGTGTTACTAGGATTAAACACATCTGCTATTGCCTATCTGCCTTTATTTTCCACGTGTCTAAATGATGTTATCTTGAAGCATATTTATTCTGGAAGGTTTAGAAAAAGGGCACCCTTCATCCACTAGTATTGCTGATGACCCAATTAATATAAAAGCGAAAAATGAATATCATATAACTGTTTCCTATTAGCAGACCTGAAGAGTAGTACATATAATTATAACACATGAACAGCTGGAAAAGGATTGGAGTGTTACTAAGGATGAGGTTTCTGTTCTGGCTTGAAGAACTCTTAAGGGAAAAAAAGTAATATGCTGTTGGGGAATACTATGTTAAACTTGAAATAATTGTGTAGATGACACCATCCCTTAGCAGTGGACTTTTTCTGATTTAGTCTTAATGGTTTTACAGTGAGAAATTTTATAGTCTCCTAGTCCTTGTAAACAGGGAGAAACACTTGATGGGTTGGAATGCCTGGAAAAGTAATTTAAAATATGTGTAAATTTCTTTTTACAACAGTCATTTCTATTTTAGTTTAAATAATCAATAGTAAAAAAACTTCTAAACACCTTGTCAGTACTGAAGCTGTGTTTACTGTAATTTACTTGCATCACATCACCAAACCCTTTAACTGATTTTGTTTGACCATATCTGTTGGAAGTGGAGTAATCCACTTTACTAGCACTTCATTGGCCCTAAGGGGAGAATCATTCTGTATCCTGGAGTTTCCTTTCTACCAAAGAAGTGCAAGTACAGATTATTGCCTTCCACAAAATCGTTTGCTATAAGAACTCATTTATAAACCAAATGTCTTCTGGTGCCAGTTTCACTGAAATTTGAGCCTGATTATTTGTATTCCCTAAGGCATTCTAAAGCTTTGCAGATAAAACTAAAATCCCAAGTTTTGTTTTTTGTTCTGTTGAACACCAAGATATTTGTGTTTTTTAAATAATCTCTGTTGCCCTCAAACTGTACTGGAGGTTGCATTGGTGTGCAGACCTTTTGTTAAACATGCCTTTATGAATGTTCCATAACTGCCCTTTTAATTGGAAGCAAGATCTTTCTTCCTTAGTCGCGTTAGTTAAAAGCAAAATTTTCCACAGGATTGGCTGGTGTGTGTTCATGCATAAATGTTGGTCAGAATCCTGCCAAATCAGGGTATAATTATTTTCTGGAAGAAATTATTGTCTCCTCAGTTCTAAAATCTGACTATTTGGCTATCAGAGTATGTAAGAGTTTTAATTGTGTAACAACGGCACCTTAATTAGTAGTCTCTGCTAGATCCTAGAATCTTTTTACTGTCTACTTATTAAGCAGTTCTTTCCTTAGCTTTTTATTTATGGATATATTCAGATCTCTCTAAAAGATGTTTGGCAACTTAGATGTTATTTCAGTATGTACAACAATGAAAGCTAAGAAAAAGATATGTAAAAAAAAGGAGAATGTTTTTACTTTGTGATACAGTGCAGGGATATTGCTTTCTAAAATTAACAGATCTGCCTTCACTTCTTTGCTTGGTTTTACTAATAGGTTATCAATATGGTAATATCCTGGAGTTAACAGCTGTTGTCATTGCATTGAGTGTGTCTGTAAAATGTTCTTCAAAAAATATGCTGTTAAACAGCCTCCAGGTACATCTGGCTGTTACTCAGTTCCCTGTTGAGAGAGAGGCTCCCTTTCACTCCGTCGTCTGTGGAACTGAGAGGGTGACTGGGTATTTTGGGATAATCATGGCTAATAGTTTTCATAGATTTGGCATATGAAGCTATGCCAAAAGCACAGCACCTCTGAGTAAGAGTGAAGTTTTTAATTACTGTAGTATGAGAGTATAAAAAGTATGGATTTTGTTTGTTTGTTTGTTTGTTCAATTTTTTTTTGGGGTGGAAGTGCTGTGTAATATATCTTCTCTATATTTCAAGAGAGAAGGAACCCCGTTTTTTCTGTTTAACCTAATAATTCTCCTTAAGGTGAGGACTTATCAGGAAATGCAGTTTTGCTATTGGAGATAGGTTGGTTGGGTTTTTTTTTCTGAGCAGTTGGGCTTAAAAATGGAATGAGTCCTTGTCTCAAGAGTTATTCAGGTGGTTATACCTCCATGAATGCAGACTCTGGGTTTTCTTAGAAACTTTCAGGTCCTGAAATGTTATTTCACTGAGATGTCAAAAAAATAAATAAACTTTTAATAATAAGAATAACTTTACTGTGAAGATAAAAATTTATCGGGATTATAGAGTTCTTCATTTTACTGTGATCTTCTTTTGCTTTATAACAGTGCCAAATTTTTCAGGTGTCAGGAAATAGTAGACTGTCACAGTATTTAATTTTTATACTGACAGTTTAAAACTTGCCTGGAGGACTGGTCACCTAACTGGATCTTGATATATGATAATCTTTGTGGAAAAACAAAAAAAAAGAAGAGAGGAAAAGGGAGCTGGGAGAGGAGCTCACATCTGAAGGACCGATGGCCTTAGGTAGTTTTTCACATTAGAGAACATTTAGCATTGAGAAATTATTGGTACCTGTATTGATATGTTGTGTGGGTTTTTTTTTAATTAGATTTGATTAAGGATGAAGATTTGTACAAATGTAAACATTAGCTAGATCCAAGAGTAAGTGTTGAGAATCAGATTGAATATAAATAGTTTGAGATGTTTAAAATGGCTTGTTTCTATCAGTGATTGAACCATACCTTCAGAGTGGTTAAGATGACTCCTCAAAATGAAACACCAGTTTGAGAGTGTAATTACCAATTTTTCAGAACAAGATGTGCAGCTGTTCTTTCTCATGTCCGTTTAATCTCTCTAATACTATTTTTAACAATAACAAAACCCCTGGAAAATTCTCTGTGGAAGTGATGCCAGTTGGGACTCCCATAGGGATTACAATTTGGAACTGGGGCAAGAATAACTAACTCCCTGTAAATATCGTAAATTTATCTCACTTGCAGAACTGAGACTCTGCCAATTCAATTCCTGCAGCATTGTGTATATTTTACCCAGAACTGCATACAGTGTTGCTAAATGTCTCTTCCTTAAGAACTCTGTGTACTATATGATATGATCTCTAACCCATACTTCTGAACAAGTCTATGAGATTATTAGTAGCACCATCTTGCATCTTTTAGATCAGCAGTGTGTTTTCTTGCAGGTTTGGTTTTTTGGTTTTTTTTACTGTTTAGGAGGATGTTTAGTTACTCAAGTTATACTGCTTCAGGAAAGAATTTGGCTGAAATATGACAACTGTAGCATTTTAAAGCCAAAGAGGGTTAGATTTCTGGCCTGGAGTGAGGAGGAAGCAAATATAATTTAATTTAAACAGCAGGGTAAAATTTATTTTAGCTATTTGCCTAGTAGTGATTCCTCAGCAATTTTATATAAATATAACCATGAGTTTAGCTGACTGACTCCCGATTTATCGTACAGGAGAGAATAATTAAGATTTGTGGATGTTACACTTCTCAATATACTTTGTCGATTTAAACTGAGAATCCATCTCAAAATTCCTGGGAAAAAAAAGGATTGTCTAGTTTTATAAAGATTTTTCAAATTGAAATAGTAATAGAATTATGCTGATACTATTTGTTGTTGGTTTGTTGGGTTTTTCTTGTTCTGCAGAGCTAATCTTCCATGTTAAATGATGCCATATGTTAAAAGCAAAATGAAACAACCCACTTCTTGAAGCATGAATTATGAATTAGTTCCATTTTTATATTTTCTTGCAGAAGATGATAATTAAGCAAAGAAAATGAGTGCAGTTAACAGCATACTATAGAGTGCCATATATTTTCAGGATCAATGATGATTCTTATGCTCGTTTTCATGAGAAATCGTTCCAGTCTCTGCAGTTCTGAGTGTTGTTGTTGTAGCTGAACAGTAGCGTCTTAGCCTTCAGGGTGAGCATCAGAAAATAGGAGTTTTATGGATAAAGACAATACTCTAATATGCTGTGGTTCTTTTGTTTTCCAGAATCATCCAGCCATACAAGAACAATAATGGTAAGTAGAGAGGAGATTATAGGTATCGATTTATCTATAGATAAGACTTTTCCTTTGAAAGTGGATATAGTGCTATCCTAAGCTGTTGGCATTATTTTTTATAAAGTCAAGGATCACTGTAGGGAAAAAATGAGTCTGTCTGCCACTGTATTTCATGGGAAATGTTGGGGAAAATGTGAGGTTGAATAGCTTAGGTAACAGCAGTGCTACTAGGTGAAAAATCCAGTTACAATTCTGTATCTTATGTGTTTAAGTGATTTTTTTTTTTTATTATGTCAAATTAATGTTGATAAGATCTCTTGCATTCTATGTGTATCACTTGTGTCAGAGCACACGTAAAATACAGAACATACGCTGGCTAATTTGTTGAATCACATTCCCATGAGGCTGGTTTCTGACTTTACCTTGAGTTGGATAGTTTGGTTTCCAGAAATAAGTGTTTAAACAAACAGATACATCTTTGAAAATGAGATTTTAAAGTTTTATTCTCAAAAATGTCATGGATTTAGTATCTATATTGGTTTTTTATAAGGTGAGAAATTTTATCAGTCTCTTTCTATGTCAAACTCCTAATAAAAATTAGATAAGTCCTGAACAAAAATTCACATAAAGAAAACCTTTCTCTGACCGGGAATGATTCATCCCTATCCTGTATAGGTATCCACTTTTGGAAAAAGACCAATTTTTTGAGCTGAGTTTTGAAATTGTAGAAGAAAACCCAACAAAACATGATGTGAGCTTGCTTGTTTTCATTCCTGCAGTTCTCAGGCTGTCCATTCAAGTTCATTATCTCTTCCGTATGTGCAGTATTTGTGGGACATGTAAATTCCCACACAGATACTTGACTCAACCGAGGACAAAGGGTAAATGTAATTCATCACCTTTATCATCAATAGTCATTAATAATCCATTGTAAATGGATAATAAATAGGTAAGGACAACAGATCACAAAATTTCAAAGTAGTAGAGATATGTCTGGAAAAATGATATTTCCGTTTTCTACTGAATGTGATGTAATCCTTGTTTGTCATGAATTTGGTTTAAATAGACCTATTTCAAAATAAGATGCTTAGAATTATTTAACTGCATTCCTCTCTGTAACATTTTGGAAGGGATTGAACATTTTTTAGTGTTTCTTTCCAAGTCTGCATTTGTGTCAGAGAAAGAGCTAGAGGTTAATGCTGAAGCTAGTGAGAACTTCACTCTTCGGTTCCCTTTATTTATTTTTCCTATTAATTTTACTCTGAAAATAACACATTCTGTAAGTCTCTTTTCCATTAATGTATCAAAACAGCTATAAAAACAGACCCAAAGAAATGGGATTTTTGCCTATATAAATGTGTCGTCATACCAAAACATGGCCAAACTTTAAAGAGATAATAGAAATGTTTTTAAATAACTTCAGTTCTTGAGGTTCCTATGTTATGAACCTCTCCAGATCTCTCTGCTGACAACTCAGACTAAGACTAATGTTCGGCAGTCAGTGTGCATTAATTGTCCATTGCACTTAAATAAATAAAAGGACAATTACAAGTAAGTATTCTGTTTAGTGTGAAAAGGTTATAACAATATGCCTACTCTTCTCTGCAATTAAAGCATAACTGAACAGGTAATGGAAAATTTCTTAACCTCCAATGAGTGGGTAGAATATGTCAGTAAAGCCAGAAAAGGCACTATTCTTGCATTAGAAATAGCATGAGATTATCTATTCAGTACAGATATAGTAAGCAATACTGTTGAAATCCATTTTTGAATGACTGCTACAATAAATAATTACTCTGGGAAAAAAGTACCCTTTTTCTGACTGATAATGGCTAATACTGTAACAGATATAAAGTTAAAGCATGATCTTTAGTCAGTCAGAATGTGAGAGGTGTAATAGCAAACCTGTATACTGCCTCAGATACTTTGATGTAAAAAAGCTTTTCTCTTACCATGGTGAAGTATTTCAACTCCTTTAAAGTTGCATTTATAGGTGGTGAAATAATGTAAGTAAGGCATTAAATCTTATCTTGTTTCTGAAGATTCAGATTTATGTTAAAGCCGATGAAGAATAGTGTATTTTGCTAAGGAAAAAAGTACAGTTTTTCCGAGAACATTGTAAGACTTCTCCTTCTGTATTTAAATACACTGATGCCTCCCTATTGTTTGTTTCAGATTCTTGTTCATAAAAATAAACACCTAGAAAAAAATTAAGGGTCTATGTGAGTGCAGGAAGAGGGAGACCTTCTGTCTTTTAACTATAAAATAAATTTCCTGTTGTTCTGTGGATAGATGCCTAGGTTAGTCTTTCATTACTGATTTCCTGATTTATATAGCATTTGTAAAACTTCCATGAAGTACAGAGGCTATAAACATTGTAGTATTTTAGCCCAGATGCTTTGAAAAGTAAACTGCTGTGTATTTTGGTTTTGGGTTTGTTTTTTTTTCCCCTTGCACAGGGAAGTCATTGACTTTGATTTGGAGAATTACATGTATTTTAGGTATTTTGAGAAAGGCTTGATAGCAAATCAGGCAGTAATACTTGTCTTGATTATTTGGTTAATTTCTCATATGGATCTGTTGTTTGAAAATATTTTTTTAATAGCCTTCATGTTTCTTAAATGAAGTTCTATATCCAAAATGAATGTGTGTCTTCATGCCAGTGTTATTTGCAACTCCATGCTGTGTGGAGACTGTTTTGTAATTTTTACATAATTTCAAATCTGTAATAAGTAAAGATGAATTTTAAAATTCATCTTTAATAATGAATTTTAAAATTAATTTAAAGATGAATCTGAACACGTAAACTAAACCAGCCCCAAAACCTTGATGCTTATTAGAGGTACAATGCTAATGCCTTTGCAAATAAGAACATTTCACATGTGACAAAAGAGTCAATACCTGATATAAACTTAACATAATTCTACACTTGTTTTACACATCATAAACTGCAGTTGACTTCAGAATGTATCGTAATCCAGTTAAACATTTTTACAGAAAAAAAAAAAATGCACTTAATGAGTACTTTGTATGAAAGTTCATTTTGCTTTTGGTGGTGATATTAGTATGGCAGTGACATTGAATGCTTATTTTTATACACAGTGGTAAATATATTTTTTGAGAGAAACTAATGAACTTATTTGCTACTCAAGAGCTTCAATTGTTTTGATTTACTAGAAATTAAAGATAATGTGGTCCCTAGCACAGACTGGAGAACAATGATCTTATTTTCTCTTGCCCTTAAGTGAAATGTAATTAATTTCTGCAAATAGCTTGAAAGGACCAAGGGAGAAGGGAAATAAAGAGAAAATTCTAACCAATATGATGCAACAGAAATGAGATTGTATTGTAACCCTTGCACCATTTTCTCTAATGTTATCTCTTGCCTGGAATAAGAATTGAGATCCAATAAAAGGAGAAAAAACAGAAGTTCAAAACTACAGTAACAACATCCATATCTGCCAGTGGAAAAAGTATTATGAAAATCCACACACTTTTCCATCAGGTTTAACTGTTCTTCAGAGTTTAATGCCATAGGAAATACACTTTTTGTACCTTGTACATTTCTTGAACATTTTTTGCCGGTGTATGTTGCCTTGAGTAAAGGAAATATTCAGTGATGTGTTAAAGGAGCCTGGGAAAAGATATGAACCATCAGATTTGATAACTTAAACCCATTTCTGACTGGGGAAGCAGAGCAAAAAATTGCTCTTTGCGCCTTTGAATGTTCCTCTGTAACATATGGCTCTGGCAATTGACAGATAAAAATAATTGGTGTGAAATCTGATGTATGACAGTGTTTTCCGTGCATGAATTCTTACTCACTTTTTGAGCACTATCAACTTTGTACATTAAGAGATCATCAGTTAAATACCTTCATGAATTTCTAATTTCATCCAAACTATGTATTTTTATCTGAGGTTATTTTAAATAACAGCTGCATTACTTCTAGTAGCGTGTTCCTTAGTCCTTCCTCCCCACCGATGCCAATACAAAAAGTATGTGAAAACCGAATTGCTCTCTAGACACTGATTGAAAAACTGGAAAAAGTTAGGCAAATATTTAGAGGGACTGCAAAAATAGATTTACAGCCCTATGTGCAACAACTACTAAATTCACCCTAAACCTGGTTTGTCTTGAAGACAAAGGAAAACAGTTTAGCTGTATGAAAGATTTATATGTGACTCACTCATATTTGATGTCTTGTTGCTCTTTTTGTTGTTGTTTGCTTTTGGTACATCAGATCTAAGGATTCGGAGAGAATGTTCAGTTATTTGTACTAAAATAAAGCACACTGGAATTTTTTGTCAAACACATAAGATTTGTCGTACTGGAGGGAGCAAATGGTGTGGATCTGGGTATGTTGAAAGTTGTGGCACAGTGTGAATATAATGCATTGACTAGGAACGTAAGTGTTGTGCAGAAGAAATCAGGCCCTTGTTTATTTTTGGCTGTTATGTTTTTATTACATGATTGAGGAATCAGTTTTGTGTTCTCTTCTGCTAATCTTTGTGGATGCCACCAGCCCCTCCCTTACTTGGTGACTGGGGAATTGGTCCCCTAATTAGAGGGTACTCCCACAAATGTGCAGCATTGTGCTTATTTTAGGAATATTACCAAAATGCTATCAGGAATGTGGAACACTGGTATTATTTCACCAAGAAAATAGTAATTCTTCATAAGAAAACACAATGTTCAATCCATGTGAGAGAAAGTAAGCAAAGAAAGCATCATTGTATGTCTTCTATCATATCTGTTTTACTCAAGTAGTGCTATTAGTTAGTCCTCCTGATAATCAATCATATGGAAAACAAGATTTGAATTTCCAATATTAATATATTTATCATATAATGTTCTTCCACAGTGTTACCTATAGATGACATAGAAACCATTATTTCTACTCTTTCCTTTTCATATGTATTTATTAAAAGACAGCTTCTGTCATTAGATCCAAGTACTTGGTCTTGTTGCACAATTACTCCAGGTAAAGTTTTAGTGGAAAATTAATGCATCATTTTGTGTTTATATTATCTGTACTAAAATGATGCAGACATATTGCAGTCAGCTCTAATATATGATGACTGGTGAGTAAACCGAAGAACCATGGTACCAGCAAGGTGATATAAACCTTTGTTCTCCTTCTTTAGTTTGGGTTAGCAGCAGGACCAAACCACTTGTCTTATTCAATAAAATTTATTTTAAAAGGCAGACAAGCAGAGTAAGGACCTATGATGTGAGAAGTAGGGATTTTTAAAAAATGAGATTCATGCCATGCTTGGATGAAAAAAATGTATCTTGTTGGTTGGGATGCTGGGTTTTTGCTCAAAAAATACGAATTCTCTCTGAAAATCAACGGGTTTCTGTTTTGGAACTGCTTAGTTCATGGCATTGATTCATGCCTCAGTTTCTCTTTGTATAAAGTGTCATTAGCAATAGTTAATGTAGTTTTTAAAGGGCTTTAAGACTTGTGGATCAAACATATCAATGTACATACGGCGTTATCTGACTCCCAGGTCCTGTTTGAGGAAGACTAGCTGTTTTTTGAGAAAGGTGCTGTGCGTAGGTTGCCATTTACAGCAGAATTAGTTAACAGAATTATTTTTATTCTCAGGCAAATATTTTTCCCTTTTATTATGATTTCAGCATGCTGCTCCCCATGTTCATATGACTAATGGTAAGGCCTTGCAAGCCAGTGCAAGTGCCATTAAGACAAGCACCCTTCCAGTGATCAAGAGACAGAGGCAAAACTGGCTTGATGCTTCAGATGATGGTTTCTTTATAGCTACAGAAGAGACCAGGTAAGAGAAATTAAATCCAAGCAGGGAACGAGGCTTCACTGCATACATGTTATTCATCTACTATTTGAATAACAGGTTTTGACATTATTGTTTGAAGTTGGGGTACAGTGAAGAGCAATGTTACATCAAAACATACACCCAGCTTTGCAACTCTTGCATACTAATATTACCAGTTTTTCCCTAATAACATTTATTCAGTCAGAGCTACTTCTCTGTGGCAAAGATTAGCACTTTTAAATTGTTACTAATTGTAGTTCATGTACAATGAAATTTCCGGCACCTCTGATCATTCAGCAAAATGTAAATCCATCCATAATGTAGTGGATGTACTCTTTAAAAGTTTCAGAAATTGAAAATTATATAGCACACAGTAGAGAAATATACAGCAGATAGCATCTTTCCCAGGCTAGAAATGTATTTCTTTTAACAGCAACTAAGATGATAATATTTTTCAGTCTTTCATTTACAGATTAATTGCTAAAATTTAATGAGCTATTGCTTTTCCCAGTGGAGCTTGATATCACAGAAGAGTCAATAGTTTTCTGGAGGCTCCTCTGTTTTTTTCTTCCCTTGTTAAGATCTGGCCATTTTCTGATTTAATTCAGATTAAGACAAGAAGTTATAGTCTGCTTTTGTAAGCTGTGGTTGCTGGACCTGTTATTTAAAAACCTCTAATATCTTGCTTAAGCAAGGGGATTATTGTGACAAGTAAAATCAGACTGCTCCTGACTTCTGTGATTATTTCACAATCCTAGAAAAGCTGGGAGCTGAACAAAAATGTAGATAATAAAATGAGAGAAGAGAGGAGAAAGAACATATGTAAATACAGAGCTAACCAAGGAGAACATGCTTATTTAGTCCTGTTTGTGGTAGATTGAGATTGGCAAGTCAAAATACTAATACATGACAATTTGTTGGTTATTTCAAGATCAATTAAATATGGCACTCCATCATTCTTCTGTATGAGGAGTGCAACAATTCGGAGAGAGTGGTAGGAAGATGATGAGCTCTTATGCTTCTGAAATCTAGCCCAGATTGATAGCATTCACTATTTTGAAAGTTGTTTGATGCAAAGAGCTTAGTAGTATCAGACTAGTGATAATGATTACAGTGATAGTGAACCCTAGTGATTATACCCTCAAAGTGAGACTGGTAACCTTTCAAAGTTTTAGAATTTCCAATTGACTTTTTTTTTTGCCAGGCACTTATATAAGGAAGTGCCTGACAAAGGATGAGTCCTACACTGACAGTGTTTGACTCTCCCCACTGATCTCAGAGGTGGCCCAGGCAGCTGGCCTAGGCTAGATGTTTAAGTTCTAGGTGATCAGAGTATGGTGAGTATTTTGCTAAGTATTTGCCTTTGCAAATCACTCATCCATGATAGCCTTCCTGTTCCCATGCCAGGAAGACCCCACACTGTGGACACCATACTTGGGCCAGGCAGCAAGGCAGAACTTGCACTGGCTCCCCCTCCTCATCCATGGTGGTAGATGAACTGGGACTTAGTCCTCAGGACTCTGCATCTGCTGCTCTTCTCCAAATCATTAAAAGTTTAAAGAGTAACATTTGAAATCTTCTGATATGGGGAACATAGGGCAGTTAGACCTTACTGGTGCTCCCTCAAACATGGAGGTGCCTGAAAATGTGGCATGTCACTCTGGCTGGTACTGAAGAAGCACAGCAGGGCATGTTCAAGGACGGACATGGGTTGAGCCCCTCCAGTACAGCTGTTCCCAGTCTGACAAGAGCTAACCCCATAGGTTTGATGCTAGTACATAGGCATGCACTCTCCTTCTGTGGTAGCAGCACACAAGGAGTATTAGTGCCTTGCTCACATAAATCTTCAAAACTATAACTAATGGGAGACAAATTTTTATCCATTGAAACTCCTTTTCACATAAGATCTGGTCCTCTTCTCTCACGGGGCTTTTCCTTTTCTTCCTTATTTTTCTTTCTTGTCCCTTCCCATCCTCATTGATTACTTCCCTATTTCAGGTGTGCTTTCTCCTTTCTAACTTTTTTCCTTTGATTCCCTCCACCTTTACTCCAAGATTATTTAGAAGAGATGCTGTAGCTTGTTCTCCTCTCAGCTCTCACTTGCCTCTGGCCTTTACAGCTTGAAGTGGAAATCACTGCCTGGTTCTGCTCCTAGGAATACACTGATGCCCAAGGCAACAATGAAATGCTCTGCTTTTTAGGGGAAGGAGGAGGAAGAGGGAATAGACACTAGTCCCTGACAGCCAGCCTGTCCCATGATAGGAGTTCACATAGCAGAGCACAGAGCCGCGACAGAGTGGAATGCAATATAATTGTAATGGGAAGAGAGATCTAGGGAGGAGGGGTTCGTGAAAAAGCAGCACACAATTTATCCAGTTCTGACTTAGAATGAAAAAAAAAACCAGCCCCAAAAAAGCCCACAAAAAAACCCCAATAACCCAACAAAAACCAAACAAACAAACAAAACCAACCAAAAAACCCCACGAAAGTCAGTTGTCAGTTTGCAGCCATTAGGTGTTTAAATATGTTCTGAACACTCAGCTCAGAAATAATCACCCCATTTGAGTCAAGGTAACAACTCGTTCTGAAGGGCACATGTTTTGTGCTGCATCAGTTTCTGGCCTGTTTTATCATGTGTATCTGTTAATTAAAAATACATTTAAGACAGACACATGCTAATTGCAGCAAGAGGAAAAATATTTTTCATATAATTACAGCCTGCAAAAGGGACAATATTTTTCAGTGTAATGTTTTGTTAGCAACATCCATGATAATTTTCATTTCACCATCCTAAAACACTTTTGTTTGTGCAGTGAATTAAGGTATAAGATGCATATTTCTATAAAACATCAAGTAGGTGGTCTAAAGGGCAAATATTCTCCGACATTTAGCTAAAAAACCCCTTATACTACAACAGTTGGTTGATATTATCTGAGGAAAAAAAAAATTTATTATTGCTGCTAAACTAAATGAGGCACCAATCTATTTCATGCTAACCAAAACAAATATACACATTCTAAATTTATTATCCATCAATAGATAAGGTGAATATATGTATTTATGCCTATAGCTGCATTTTGGAAGATAATTTTAAAGAAATTATTATCATCCTTACTCCCTCTGATTTTAAGCAGCAGTCATATTTCTGTAAAGTTTTGTATATCTAATTCCTCACATATTCAAGATACTGGGAGCAATGGATTAGTAGGGACCTAAATATTGAGAGCAGTGTAAATAATTGTGAAAATTATATATCATCCAAGCTTTCAAGGTAATGCTTGGAGTTACCCTAGAATTTAAGGGCAGTGCCCTTCACTCTCCACTCAGGCCACAGTTCAACAATGACTGCAGGTATGCCTAAAATTTAGTGTGAGCATATATATAATTGAAACAAAAAGACTGGAGTTTACATATGAAGTTCAACGTATTTTGGTGCTGATCTGCTCTTCAGAGTAGAACAGGAAAGTACTTTGTATGAGCTGTAATGTGGATCCTCATACATTTCAACGGGTTTTTTGAAGTTGTAGCTGTTTGAGTGCAGTTCCTCCCCATTGTGTATCAGTATCTGCACATCTGGGAAAAATGCCCCCATAGTTCCCACTTGTATTCCCCTCTTTCCAAGCCCAGAGGCCTCTGCAAAGCTGGGCTGCACATTAGCAAGGTGCTGAGCTCCAGCCGTCACAGCCCCCGGCCAGTTTGGGGAAGGGACAGAGTGAGTTTGCATCTACCTACATACCAGTGCCATGAAAGAATCACCCACATTAATTCCTTGATTTTTATATATATATGTACATCCCCTTCCTGAATACTTGTCAGCATCCTCAGTGAATGTTGCCAATATATACAGAGGTTCCCAGTTTTGCTATTTTATCCATAGTGACAAGCTGCACTCTCATTTCAAAAACCTTCCTGATGCCTGTGTGAGTCCAGCTCACTTGGGATTTCCACACCTCTTTATTATGGGCTCACAGTGGGATTATTCTAGGAAGAAAACCAGCTGACAGTTCAAGAACACTTACCTTGACATTACATGATAATTTTATGTTGACTTACGCCGGATTTGACATTTTTGTATTTTTCTTTATTCTTACATGTTTTGAATGAAAAAGGAATTCTCATTCCCTACTGCAACATAACTTGCTCAAGATTTCATTCTAAAGTGCAAATCTGTTTACACAATTCATTGAAAAATCACTCTTTAAGGAGCCTTACATTTATCACTGCTCACCAAGGGAGGCTCCTTATTTCTTTTTAATAAACTTAGATATTAGCTGCTATGATTCTCCTAGCACTAAGTGCATGCTTTAGATTCAACCAAAAGTCTCATAACTATAAAAGAATTTTATTCAGAACATTGTTTTAAACCACCTTTGTTATAAGGGAGCTTTTTGGGTTTTATTCCCCTTTTGTTGACTAGCTGTAATGTGAATTCTGTTATAGGCCCTGTTAGAGGCTAATGCAGAAAATGGCTGTATTGTGTGAAATTAAATTCTTTATACTGAATCACCATTCTGGGAGTCAATAATAATTGAAAAAATGGAACAGTTCATATTATGGTCTCCAGAAATTTAATAAAAATGTAATATATCAGCTTAATATCTGTTGAGTTATATAAGACAATCATAATCTATGAATAAAATTAGTAATATAGCTGTTGGATGTCAAGGGAAATGTATCTGTTGATTAAAACTTTTCTTACCAATTCTAGGTATGCAGTGTGCATACAGTTCCTATACACGTGCTCTGTCCATAACAGAGCACACATGCATGCTAATGATCATACTCGTATAGGGACAGTTAAAACAGTGTGGAAAATGATTTTATTTTTTTTTTCCCCAGCATATGCATTACAAGAAATGTGTGGAAATGTTTGGCTGAATGAGTTATTGCAGCAGATTGCATATGCTTTCCCTTCATGGGCCAAAAAGCATATTTACATATAGAAGTGCAGTTGAATGACTCGATGCTTGTTTCCTTTCAGTGCTGAAGCAGTTAGAAACCTTCTCACGGTAAGTGCAACTCCATTGGGAATGAGTTAACTGCAACTGCTAAAATTAGAATGTGGTCTTTAGCTGTTACCAGCAGACACTGCTTCCTTTTTGCTGATAAAATGACTTCAGAGGCATCCCTGTGGCAGCACTATATAGGCAGTTTTCATATTCTTCACTTCATGTTGTGTCTCCAAAAGGAAAAGCTTCCCTTGATTTGTTGAGATACTACATATGGATATCACAATTGCTGTGATAATTATCCTCATTTTTATTTATGCATGTCTCATAGCACACAAAAAAAGCTTAGGCACCAAAGTTGCATGTTCAGAAAGAAGAGAATGTGAGGCTGGTATTGAACTTCAGCAAAACATTGAGTTATGCCTTGCTGTCAATGGTCTGGTTCTCTCACAGAAGTGGGAGAGAGTCATGCTGGTACTCACAGACCTTTGTGCTCATGCATATACCACTAGCACACTCTGCATTGTAGCCTTATCAGTGCAAACCCTAGCTTGTACCTTTAAAAGCAAACTGAAAACTTGAGTGAGCCAAACCCTATATTAAGAGTTGTGAATGACCTGCCCTTGACCCTCCTCCCTCCCACCTGTGTTTTCATTAGTGCTTAAACAAGGTCAGGCACAGTGTTTGAGTTACCACTTGCAGGGCGTTGCTGGGAGAGAAGGGAAAGGTGGAGGAATAAGTCTCCTGTCCCTCAGATCTGCTGCACAGTGCATAGATGTAGGTTTAGATCAGACTTCCAGTGCTTACTACTCTGCTCCTTCTTCCTCTTCACATGTGCAATCTGTATCACAGGAATGTTCATAGGTTTGTTTATTCTTTCTTCTTCAGTTGTCCCCAACTGCATAAAATAATTTGTGCATCAAAAAGTATTTTTAATAAAGAAGCAGGGATGACCTCTGCTTTTCATACAGATGAGGCAGTTTGATTTGAATTGGGATCATGGTTTTGAACTTGACCATATGCGGATCCAGGGCATAGTGCATTTTCATTTCTTACCTGCATGGCACCATGGCCTTTAGACCCCAATCCTGTAGGCAACTGCATGAAGATGCCTGGCTGCACCCTTGGAGCATCAGCTGCAAGACTGTGATGCACAAGCTACTACCTTCTAACCAAAAAATCAGCCTTCAAGGTTGTAATTTTCTGGTTTCTTTACTTCTGCTGTATTATATACTTGTCATACATTTTGAAAAGCAGGGATTACAGAATATATCCCTTAAAATTATTTCTAATCCTCACTGATAGGATTGCAAATATCTTATTGACTGGCTGCAGCTGAGTACAGGTGAGCTGACAACCATATCCAGTCACAGTAACAATACTGCATATGGGGAATATGAGGAGGAACTGTCCTTGCTGCAATTTCAGAGTGGTTCTACTTGGCTAGCTACTGTTCAAAGTTGTTATATACTCATGGAAATGAATTTTAGTTTCTTTGAGTTGTTATTTTGACCTTATTTAGTGTGGACTATTCATGAATGCTGCATACTGTTCATGTCTTATAAATCATACATCTCTGAGCTCTAGCTGAGGCACGGTGATACAGAATCGCAACCAGCAGTACAGAAACTAGTTTATAATCTCTTTCCATTTGTTTCTCATTGAGCAGCTTTCTTGGTTCTACAGAGACTTTCTTTGACTATTTATCTACATGAGTTTTTCCTCTGGCTCCTTTTACAGTGCCTCCTAAGTAAAAGTAACACTACAGTGATAATGTAAAAGTTTGTTTTTAAAAGCAGGATCATTCCATGAAGCTAAAATCAACTCATCTGAAGAGTGTGAATATTTTTTTCAACTCATAAAAGGAATAATAGATATATACATGGAAAACACGTACATAACAAAACTCAAAGTTCAGTATAAATTGTGCCATTAGTTAGAGCTGGTAGGTTTGAAGAACATGTGGTATGAAGAGTTTTGCTTTATCAGTCTTCAGAACAAATTAAATACAACCATACTTGTTTGCAGCCTATGTATTAATCTCCTCACAGTTTAAGATGAACTTCATTGACATTGTAGTAAGCTACTCACCCTATTTAGAGCTACATGGTAAGGGAAAGATGTTGCAGTGTTTGAAGTGCTTACCTAGGACTTGGGAAAATGTGATTGAGTTTACTGCTCCCTCACAGGCTTCCCATGAGACCTCAAGCATGTCTTTTAAGTCCATATGTCCTAAGAATTTAGATGTGCCTCATATCAAAATTAAGAAGGTGCCTAAATACTTTGTGAAGATTTTGAGGCACTTATCAATGTACACTTTGTTTCTTGCCTGAAGAATCAGAGGAAGAGTACTTTGTTCTCTCAGGGCACTTGCACTTGCAGCAGGTCGGAAGTCACACAGGAGATTTTATTTCAGAGAAAACGTTTTATCTTTATTGGTAATAAAATGTCACCCACAGGAGTCCAGAAGCTGTTGACTGAACCTGGTTGATTTGCTAGTTTCAGAGGTGTCTCTACTGATTAGCAGGTGAAAATTAATTAGCACACAGCTTCAGTGGTGACAGCAGGGAGTCTGAGTCTAGGAACAGATGGTTGTAAATGACCTAGTTACTGCTGCCTGAAGAGTCACACCGTTGGATCTTGTAAAATGGTCTTGTCTGGTCCTACCCTGTTATGAGCAGAAATTCAAATATGCTGCCTCTCTATGGTGGCTTAGATACCAAAGTATATTTTGCAGCTGTGTCTTAGGTAGAAGCTTGAATGTGGTCAGTTCACATGACTCAGCTAAAGAGCAGTGACACATTTAGAGGTGTTACTCAACTGCATGCAGTCTTCTCTGATCTCTTTCACAAAAGTCATTTTGCATTCAGACAGTAGCTGCAGAAGTAGCCAAAGCATTTTGTATTTGAGAATGGAAATATCACTTCTGAAATGAGATTTTTTGCAAAATTTTATTGTCTTGGGAAACTTGGGAGAAAGTAAGTAAAACCAAGCAAATAAACAAAAAACAAGCCCAACAAACTTAAATGAAACATGGATGACAGTAAGTGTATGAAGGATGGTCTTAAACACAAATGTTGGTGGAGAAGATCCTGCATAAGTACTTAGCTTTTCCATAAATCTCATTCACTTTGTTAGACTTTCCAGACCCAATACAGCAAAGCTATTAAATGTGTGCCTGACTCCCACTGAGCGCAGACTGTCAGGTAGAGTATATCCCATAGTTAGTAATACACCTTATATGTCAGATGTTAAATTGGGATGTCAACTTGTATTCTTTATGGTTCTTGACAAATTTTAAATTTCCTGTGGCATGGTTGGCCATTTCAAAAAGGTTTTCCTTCAGAAGCTGTCTTTTGTGTTTGTGCAGAGGATTTGATGTAGCTGAACCCAATCCTCTTTACAGGATGTTATAACTGAAAGTCTTAGGGCTTAGCTTTTTGTTAGCTTGCTGCTCAGCTTTTTCTTAAATCCACATCCCCAGTGGGACTGTGTCATCTTGTAATATTTGGTCATCTTCTATTGTGAGAGAGAAAACCAATTTTGTTTTGAACAAGAAGTTTTTCTATAAAGAAGCATCTTTGTATGGGAAGCCAGTTTCTCTTCTGAAGCTTTGGGAAACATTCAAAGTGACAATAAAAATGCGAACTTGTCAGACCAGCATAGTTTTCTGCATATTTAAATATAAAAGAAAAGATAAAGATTAATTAAATAATTGTTACCTACAGCAAGGATAGAGCAACACTAGTTTGGGACTAAAATTTGTCTTCTGTCACCATTCCTATGCCTAAACCACATAATTTTATCACAGTAAATTTTTTAAATTATTGTAATCCTCAAACACTGTGCAGTGTCAGTCTTAAGAGATCTTCTTCCCTTTTTACAATTTTTGTGCTATGTGAGCAATAGTAATTTGTAGAAGGTGGACACAGCATTAAGAATTATTTTGTAAGAAGGCAGAGATATACACATCAATCATGTGCATGTAGAAATAGAAACTAGGTAATCCTGTGGTGAATGCACTGTTACTAAAGTTAAATAGCAAAGAAGATGATAAAACTACTGTGGTGAATATGTTCAAAAATATGCTGTCAGTCCTCACATTTTTTAAATTCACACAGAGCTACCCACTAACTTGCATTTATAAGTGGTTCTGTATTGGATTGTTCATTTCAAATTTCAAATAGAGGACTTAATTCTGAGCTAGTCTATAACTCAGTGTATGTATTTAATAATGTATTCTTATTATTTTCCTCTGATCGTTTTGTTGGGTTGCTTTTACTCATTAGGATCTTTTAAATGCATGACCCTCTGGCATTAATGTAAGGCTGTGGAAAAACAAATGTTAGTTGGTCTCTTTTTGTGAAAAAGCCTGCATAAGTAACTACATAAGCACTTTAAATGTAAAATACTGAAGAGAACATAATGACTGTGACTGTGAAAGCCAATCACAGAGATAACTATCAGTTCTTGTCAAACATCTAAGGACACATGGCTGGCTGTTTTCCTTACTGGTACTATGGACAGAGGCTAAAACATTTACCTGACAAAATACAACACAAGTGTTGTTCTAGTGGAAAAAGCAGAGATCCAAACTTTAAAATTCCTAAGCTGCCTCTGTTGCTTGATGTGAGACACCAGACAAGTAATTTAACTTCTGAGTAGCTCCACCGTTTTTGCTGTAAACTTGAATGATATTGATGTATACCTACTGTTAAGGATGCAGTTTTTAATTAAGCAGTCCAGCAAGCACTATGAGATACTGCCATGAAAAGTGCCTGGCCACAAGAATGGAAAGCAGGATGAATGGCATAAAATGAACTCAGACATACCTTTGGTAACATGAATATTTTAAAAAAAAATAAAAATCCAGTCTTTGAAAGAACCTTCGATATTAGCATCAAATCATCCTGTGGCAAAGCTTTCCTCTGTTGATGCCACAGTACTGATTTCTAATCCATATTCTGCATCAGAGCCTCTGTGTGTAGAGTTAAGTGCTGATTATGCAAGAGATTGCTGGTGTGGAGCAGTGCCCCGGGGAACGGTTTTGAGAGGGAACTGTTACTCTACAGCTTTTTCTGGTAAGATGATTAATTTTGATTTTCAGCCCTTGCTTAATAGCAAGTAGCCAGAAATGCCAAGAAGCTCCTCCAAATATATCAGTACATATATCATTCCAGGAAAAGTGTATGCATAATTGATAAGGAGGAAAAATATTGGCAATTTTTTGGGAGCCTCAGGTAATATCCTAAGTTGTAACACTGTAAACACGGTGTCCAGGCCAAAAACCTCAGATGAAGCTTACTCCAAAGTAATCCAAGTAAGGAAGGAAAGAAACAAAAATGCTAATAAAAAGCCATACAAAAAGTTTTCTGTTAAAATAGTTCTCCTAATAAAGAAAATACTAAAGTACTTAAGATTGGGTCTCTAAAGTGTGTTAAAATTGGAAACAGCAACAGAAGTAAGCGATTTCCCCCCTCCCTCCCCCCATGCAGCACATAATAGAAAGTTTTCAGTTATTTTGGACTTAAGTATATTTAGTTAACACACTATTTAAAAAAAAAACAACAACCTTTTCAACACAGTATTTAATGTTGCTGGGGAAATGGCACTTAATGCTTGCAGCCCAAAGCAAGAAAAAGAAGTTGCATATTTTGAACATTTTTAAAGTCTGGGATAACACTGGAATTGTGAATCAATATGCAATATGTTTTTGGGAGTAGTTGAAAGTAACATTGCACTCCACTCTTAGCCAGCTCTGATTCATCTTCTCTCCAATTTCTTGCCTGTCTCAGCAAAAAATATGTGCTGCCATGTGGATAATATTTTCATCTAATAGCGGGTGATGTTTAATCAGTATACAGAGTGGCCATCCTTCTGCAGAATAACTGGATGATAATGAAAATCACTATTGCTAGGGTATAAAGTTACATAGTGTAGGAACTCACCCACACCCTGCTGACATAATTAGGAAGAATAAAGGAGTTGCTTTGAGATCTTCTATTGTTTGTGCCTGTAAGCTGTAGAAGCCTTTCTGGCTCCTTGGGTTCCCAGGGTGCCTACATATTGACAAATCTGCAGTGGTCTTGTACATGTGTTCAGGGGAAGGAGAGGTTAAGCAACTCTTTCTTTAATAGAGCAGGCTTCATGTCTTAACCTCTGAAGTCGATGGTAACTAAGGAGAAGCTAATGAATTTCAGATAAGATGCAGAGCAGCTGTCCCATAGCTCAGGTTGCAGGTCTGTTGAAGCCTGAGCTATTGTTTTGTTTTAAGGAGCATGAATAATTTACTTTTTATCCATTCCATTGAGCTACCTTTGCTAGGACTTACTAGTTCTAATCCACTCTGTGATGTTGGAAGCTGTGGTGAAATGCCGTGAATCCAAAGGCAGGCCTTTCTCTCTTCTTTGGGGGAAAAACTGTCTGAGGAACACAGCTCCCTCAGTCCATGCTTCTGCCATAGTCACTGCTGTGTGGTGTGTAAGGTGAGATACCGTCCCTGATGAGATAACAAAGCTCTACCCAAGATGCAGAGCAAGTTCTGAACTACTTAATCCATGTTGAGCTCTGTGGTGTCCATCATTCCTGCCAACTAGATCAAGAGGTTTTTTTAACCCATGCCTACCACAGATTCAGTTTGGTAGGGGTTTCCATGCTGTTGGCTTCTGTAAGAAGTCATCGTTGCACCAAAAACTGATGTGTAATCATTGTTGTCCTAGCCATCTGCAGTAGGTAACTGTAGTCTCTTGGTGCTAAGTACTAAGCTCACATATGAACTGGGAGGATAATTTTGTTGCTGATTGTTAAGATTTAGATTGATCATGTGATGACTGCTATATGACAGTATCTATTTGCAGTGTTTCTTAGGGGTTAAAAGTTTTTTCTCAATTCCCAGCATGCAACAGAAAAATGAATAGTAATGCTGAGAATAAGACTTTGCATTTCTTTAATTCCTTCTCTCCTAGCATCCTAAGCCACTTTTAAATATTCATGAGATATGTCATTTTCAGGAGAAATGAAAGCATGGAAAAATCTGTCAAACAAGGCGTTTTTTCCATGACAGTTGTTTGCAATAAAACTGGACATAAATAATTTCAATAATAGGTAAGGATTCTGTAGTTCTAAGCATTCTATAAGTGCATGCAAAGAGATGTTTTCTGCTCTGAGGAACCCTTAAACCGAGTAGATTTTAAATAAACAGCAAGTAGAAAGAGACAGAGAGGTGTCTTATGCCGTGCAATAGTCAGGCATGACACAGTCATAGAAGTCTCTGCTTTAAACACTTGACCTGGATTTTTCCCCCCAGTAAAGAAAACACTCAACCCCCCCCGATATTTATTGCTTTATATTATTTACATAGTAGCTGTAAGCTGCTGCTCTGAAACACAAAACATCAGACAAGCCCTCAAGGTGATGAAGTGCATGAAAGTGCTACATTAAGCTGCTTAGGAAGATCTGACACCTTAATTTGTAACTGGTGTGTCTATAAATTATTGTTCATAGAGAACAGTTTTGCTCCATAAATATTGATTCCAAATTGGAAGATAAATACCATCAAAGGAAAACATTTCCTTGCTAGGAGGAGGAAAATAAGACAAGCTCTTGAAACATTTAAATGATGTTGGCATGTCTACAGCAGCACCTCTTTAATCTTATAAAGGTTGTACCAGTCTATCTGCCATCTGTATGAATTCAACTAAGTGGCTTATGGCTATTGCTTTCCAGTAGGTAGCCCAATGCTTAAGAAAACACTTCAATTTATTTTATAAATGAACATTTCACAAAGGAGCTTATTTTTTAAAGGCATGTCAGTGTCAGCTCACTTCTGCTTTCCAAATATGTTTCCCCTTTTTTCTGTCATTTTGAGGTTAGATTAAAACTTTAATGGAATATCGGTAAGCTTTAGCCATCAAAGAGCTGAGGGGCAGGGGTTGGGGTGGAATCTAAAGCTGCAAGGCAAATAGTTAAATACAATACTTATTTCCACACAGGTAGAAATGTAGGAAGTGCTGCGAGTCATTCAGTCTCTCTGTAACATGTCACATTTCTGTGCCTACAGTTTCATTCCAGTTACATTTTCTTAGAGACAGCATCGCACACATTTCGGTCTTTCACATTGTTTGATAATTAATAGAAAGCCTATCAGCCTCCTAAGATAGTGCCCCCTCATGTAATTTAATCCACTGAATAGTTATAGTGTACCTCTGGATACAAGAAGCTCTCAGAGAAATGAGCAATAATTGGGTCTAATAATCCCCAAGGAATGATAGTTATTTTTTAAATAGTTAGTTTTGCTAACTGGCCTTGAGCTTGCGTTGAAAGTTTACATTGCACAAAATTTGTGTTGCCTTGGAGCAGTAGCAACTTCATGAATGTTTATCTAGAAGATTTATTTATTATTTTTTTTAGTTTACTTTTTCTCTCTGAATGTCTCAATGGTTAGACTGATAGCAAGTTTCACAGAAAACTTGCGATGGAATGCAAAATCCTGCCTTGCTGTAGTTAATGTCTAAAACTCCTTTCAAGGTTAGCAGTATTTTATGCACCTGGCACATTTAAATTGCTGTTTACAGTTGGCAAATTATACTGGAATACTTCACCCCAATCTGGAGATTAGGTAGAATTTCAGCTGTGATTGTCCAGGGAATCAGTTCTTTTATGCCTGCTGCAGATCTGTGCATATTCTTTGTGCTACCAGCAACGTTTGGGTTTTTTTCCAGAGCACTAGGTCTTTGCCTATAAAGATGTTGCTCAAATAGCATCGTTCTGAGAAAGACTCAAGTAAAAATAGGTAGAGCATGAAACATAATAATACTATGCCCTTCAGCTTAAAACTCTGCAGCCAGGTTTGTATTAGATCCTTAATAGTGCATGAAAAGCACTTTTGGACCTTAGTACTTAAGAAGAATTATGGACATCTCAAAACTGTGTGTGTTGGGGGTGATGTCCCTTCATAAGAAAAATGTTTGTTTCTTTCCATCCACTTTCAAACCAAGTTTTGTCATCTGCTAAAATTTCAGTGGGCCTTTACATGCAATTAATTATCTCACAGTAAAAACTTCTGCCATAATTTGAATTTATTTAATAGTACTTCTTAAGTACTGTTGATATGGCTGCTATGGCTGTTCATATGGCTGAATAGATCAAAGTCACTCTAGTTATCACAACTCTTGAGTCTTAATGCACAGAAGGCAAGACTGATGCACAACAGTTTATATATAGAAGCAGTAACAGACAGATATGCTCAATATCAACAGAGCTAAAACAGGCCTTTAACTCCTATTAGAAAAGGTTTGAAAAACACATTCTCAGCTAACATCAACTGAAGGTCACCATTGTTTATTTTATCCCACTTTAAAAATTGCTGCTGTTTTAAAGTGTGTCATAATTAGAGCAGGAATCTTTGAATGAGCCTTTACAAATGAGAAATTTTCTTATAAACTATCCTATGCCTGAGAAATCTGGACATAATGGGTTATACAGGATTGAGTTTAGTTTCACCAGATGATTGGTTACATGGAATTCACTGAGATCCTGAGTAAGGTTGGTTCATTGAAATTGTTTGCCCAATTAAATTTAAGCATGGCATAAATGCCCTATATAGCCTAACTATTACTTCTACCCAATAGGTTTCAGTCTGTGTAAGAAACTTGCAAAGAAAAGATAGGTTTTAATAGTATGTGACACTTATGTGCATTTCCATATTTCCTTGAAAGTGTGACAGGGATCTTAGGTACCTTTATCTGCAGTAACTAATTGAGGTATCCTGCAGACTTACAGAATGTGTCTTATTCCTACATTAGCAGCAGTGCATCACATTTGACATAGAAATGAGCACAGTGGGCTTTATATACCAATCACCTATTAGAAGTTTGATTCATTCTCATACCTTTGGTCTCAGGAGGACTAGAAATTCAGTGCAAAGGCTTTAAAATACTTTTTAACTTGCATTTCAAATGAAGTCTGTAACACATCATACTTCAAGCACTGGTACAGAAGTCAAAGGAAAAAGCAGAGGAAAATGGCAATTACTCTTTCATAACAACTGCAAAGGATGTTATCAATGCTACAGATATTAAAGCCATTTACCTGCCATCACCAAATAAAAGGTTTATGTAATTAAAACATATGGCTGGTATTAACTGGGAAAGGGACAGGAAATTGAACATTAAAGGTGACTCTGCCCTTAATTCACTGTATTATTGGGGGAGGGAGGAGAGGGTGTTGAAGTGCTTCTAGTGAAAGGGCAATGACAACCTTATCTCTTCAGCCTTTCTTCAGCTACTATTACAGCCTGCATGTTTAAGTGTTAAAAAAACACCAAACAACTCTGAAGCATTATAAAACTTGAGCAGTGCCCCTCAAAAAGCTTGCCTGTGTTTAGATGCTAAATTCTTCAGTGTAAAGAATCAGTTCCCTCCATCCCCTATTTTTTTCACACTAAAAAGAACAGTTTTGGGTTTTAGTGAAATGGCTGTTTAAATATTACATTTAATGAAGTCAGTGGAAATTTCCATTTTTCCAATTTTATTTCTGAAAGTCTATATCCCAGAAAGCTAACTTCTGGAAGCATTTTCACAATCCTGTTTAAATAGAAGTGCTGGATTGTCTTTTTAAGAGTGCGTAGCAGATTAGTTCTTCTGACAGTCTATATAGAGCTATTTTCATTTGTACTAAGTGAGGAGTTCACTTTTTTTTATGGTTTGCTAGATGTAATAATGTGATGACTCCCCTTTTTTTGTTCTGCCTTTCTTCATGCTAGTTTCAAACCGGTATTTAATGAGAATAACTACAGCTTTTCACTTTACTGTCCTTACAAAATAATCACAAATTGTAATCACAAATACTTGTCCTTACATTTAGTGTCAGCTGCAAATTTATTTCATTAGTAGGAACTTCTTGGCAGTTCATGAAGTTGTGATGTTAAAAATTCAAAAGGAAGGGCAAACTATTATCTAACATTTTTGCAAATGATTAATGACCACACTTTATCTGGAAATAAATACAAAGTTTTACAAACAAATATAGCAAAAGGGATCCAGTTCTGTAAGCTGTTGCTGGCATAATCCCCATTAATAATCAATGTGGGGAACAGCTAGTGTCTGTGCACATGAATTTACAAAACCTGGCTGTCTTACTATTTTAGAAATGTGTTTCTACCAGCCTCAGGTTACATTTTTACAATTTTACCATTTTCAATTTTTCATTTCCTTGTCTTTTGCCATGCTTATTACTGAATGATGCTGTATCTTAATTTGGTATTCCAGTCCATGTGATGCTGATGGCATCCTGCTTTCAGACAGCTAAAATGAATACTTCTCTATACTTTTAAAAAACATTAACCAAAATAGATGTGTTTTTCAGGCTCCCTTTAACCTCTAGGAGTAAAGTGTATTCTCCTGATTTTTGGCTTTTTGTTTTGTCTTTGGTTATGTTCTCTTCTGTAGCCCAGTTTCTCAACAGGAAGCTACATTTCTGGGGAATGTTCAACAAGTAACTAAATATATGTATGAAATTTAATATGCAATTTATCATTTTAGTATTCAGTAGAATTTATTTTAAGCTGATCCTTTATTTTCAATGTCACGTGACACCATTTTTTGGCTTCAGAGTTAACAGCTGATTAGGATGAAAAGGACAAATCACTTTTTGAGTTATCATCTAAGAAACCCTCATGCAGGTGGACACTTCATCGCTGTAGTTTGTAGTCAGGTCATATTTTCAACTTGTAAAGTTTGTATTAGAAAGCCTGTTCTTATTTAGTGTTAGAGGACCCAGTTTGCTCTAATTCATTTCCATAAACTCAAAATCTCTGTAATTTATAAAACTACCTGAAGCTGGAATTCTCAACTAGAGTGCATTTAGAAAATAGGCCATTTTCTAGTAACATCTGATATTCAGGACCACCAATGAAGATGGGTCTTGACATACTCTCTGTGTGTCATTTCTGTGTTTTCTGATATTCTACCCTGGATACACTTAGCATTGTGGTTACTGATTTATAATAGCAGAGAGGCAGAGCAGTTGGAACATAACAGTTTTTTGCTTTCAAATTAACTATCCTTGGATGTATAAGATTATAATACAATCAACGTGTCCATCTATAATTAATATGTTTGATTTATCATCTAAAAGTCTAAAATTAAAATGAATTTACTGGACCTGAAAGGCAGTAGCACAAAAAGCCCAGAGATTCAGTTCATGTGTTATCTGCAGAACGGATACAGTGCAAATGACAACAATTGCTCCTAGTCCATCACTTTTACAGAACTAAAGCATTCACTTGGGTGCTAATGAGGTTCTTTCATCTGTGGTCTTTTTTTCCTGTATTGATATAATATGTAAGGATTCACCATTTGAGCATTCTGGCCCAAGATTTCATATGATTAAATGTTATTATCCAAATATTGTCTAACACCAGCTCATTTTTCACTGAGCAATTATCGGTTACTAGTTGGAGACAACTGTGAATCACCAGTTAAAGGACAGGGCTCACTCACTCTTATTGACTGCAAGTCTCTTTTCCATGAACTAGCCTTCCTGCTCTGGTAAGAGTATTTGTTATGTTTGCTTTTGACTCTTGAGCAGTCTTCTGTTAAAGACTGAGATTTATCTCTTTTGTTGTCTCTGTCCTCTTCCCCTTCTTTCCTCCTTCCCTCCTTACAGAAAAATCCGTAAGAAGTTCACCAGATCACAGCTGAAAAGAGCTTCCAGAACACCTTGTTCTCCGATCATTGCAAAGACAAAGTCTCTCATGAACAGTAGGCAGGCACGAACAGAGCCAGAAACCATCATACACTGAAGATATAACAGCATCAGCACCATAATCATGTCAGAATCATTTTTAATTGTGAATGCAGATACAACAGGACCTTCCACGTCTTCAAGACAGAAACATTGTACGGACAGATTGTGTCTTGGTTCTTTGTTCTGGGCAGGATCCAACAGCAGCCCTTGTTTTCTCTTGTCTCTGCAAGGGCTACTTCTGGTTCACTGTGCAGGCCTATCCTGGATTGTCCTGCTATTCCCTCCATTCCCAGTCACCAGCACTGGCTGGTCAGGGAGGGACTGTTTGCACTGACCACACTGAAGGAGTATGGATGCAGAGACCGCGCACCACATTTGTCTATGCCTTCTAGATGCTTCATACAAAAAATATGCAGCTTTCAAAACTATTGCAGTGTCTTTAAAGTGAGATTCAGCCTTGAGGGGCTTGCATTTACAGAAAGAGCTGCAAACTTTGGGTGTTCATTGAGTTGAGTCACTTTAGATGCAATTTTCGGAACTGCTGAGCATCCAGGCTCTGAAATGAGGACAAGGATTTGTTTAGCAGTTCTGAAACTTAGACTGCATTACGAAATGCCCATAATTAGTGGCCAGTTTTCAAAATACTGGCCTTACTAGCCTTGGTTATAATCCTGGAAAGTATTTTGTGTGGCAGTGAACATCCAGCTGGACTAGTTGCATGTGTAGGAACTGGTCCCATTGTCTGTATATTTACAAGCATTCACCTATTTCTTTGGGTGTATTTTGCATTTCTTGAAGCCTATTCTGAATAGTGAAAACCAGCAGAAGACCATTCCCAGGAAACCATGAAAAAATAGTGTATTTCCTATTAGAAATATCTCTCCACAAAAAAATTTTTACATTTTGATACATATGGATAAAAAGATGTCTTGCAGAATGCTTTGAAGTTCATAACTGTAAGGCTACAGGTGGATACTTACCATGGAGAGATGATGTGCCTTTTGCAACTACTTGTAGGAAACTGTCAGTCCCCCTGAAAGTGGGAATGACAACAGAGGCAGGTCTTTTTTCTACTCAGGTACTTACAGGTGAACAATCTCTGCCCTATTTTGAAATGAAGAGGCAACCAGTGTGTAGCACTGCTGTGTAAACCTAGTTAGGACATGTTGATTATCTGAGACAAGTTGTGTCCTTCAGTAGATTTGGTTTCTTTATGGCTTTTTGAGGCAATCAGACACCAAACACGTCACAGTAAGCTGAAATGAACTTCAAGACTTTTTTTTCTATGTGTTTACTAGGTAGCTCTAACATTATAGCGTAGGTGTGAGGCTTTCATCCAGTTGTGGACATGTACTCAGCTCTGTGGTTAGTAAAACAGAGGAACTAAGTGGGGTGTCATACCTCTGGATGATTAAAAAAAAAAAAAAAGCCTCCTTATCCCCCCACCCCTCCAATTTATGGTTTCGGCCTGAAAAATCATCTGTGATCTCAGTCTATAACTAGCCATACTCTCTGTGTAGGATTTTAAGCTTTTGAGACAGTGACCTAGATGTTTCTTTAAAAAAGTAAGCACCTTGACCTCCAAAAGGATTTTCTGGAGTGATGGATCCAGGTCTTGTCCACTTTACCACCAATAAAAGGGTGAATATGGAGGAGAGATTATGACATGAAGTGCTTCTAGTACCCTGAGCATCCTAGTGAATGTTACTGATTTGGACTCAATTGGAGAAGACCTGGGATTCATCTGCTTACAGTTCTTTCCAGCAGCCGCTGAAGCACGCAGACCTAGGAGTCTCTTCTAGCCACAAGATCTGCTTTTTCCTCACAACATGAGGGCTTTTCATTAGATAAACTGAGTGGAGAGAAACTATTCTTATTAGTAAGAATTACCTTTATTAACTATGACATATGGAAACACCTTCTGTATAATAGCTTCCTCACCCATTAAAATAAAGAAAACATGATTATTCAGCAATCTGTTTGACTGAAAGTATGAAAAACATGAACAGAAAGAGCTTTGTCTCCCTCAGGCATCAGTGAAATCACACACAGCAGACTCATTTTCAAAATGTCATTAGCTGTAAGGTGGTGGATTTTTTTACCCTGCCTTATTAAGCTTGTACTCAAATTACTTTTTAGTCAGTGTTCTAGGGTGTCTAGCCAGTATTTTGTAAAATCTGTGTGTTTCTGCTTTTGACAAAAGTATTGGTATCCATAATAGTCTGATGTGAAGTAATTTTTTCTTCTTTTCCCCTGAGGAGAGAGAGACTGGTAACACAACTCCCTGTTATGCAGCCAGCTGCCTGATACTATTATCTTTTGCATCAAATAGCCAAGGTAAGGAAGAATCGTTTGCAGCTTCAAGCTAAAGTGCTTCTTCTGGATACTCTGAACATAATGCTGTGCCCTTGCCTGGCAGAGTCATTTTGTAGGTTGCAATAGCCGAGCCTTGGTGTGGGTAAGGCATGGAGGAGACTTTGCTGGAATAACTTCTGCTCTGTCTTTAAATGTAAATAGTTTCACATGCAGCTGCACAGAGACTTTCCTTGCCCTAAAATGCATGCAGTGCACAGAGAAACTGCACACCATGTACTGCACCTTTGTCTTTACTGCTCTCTCTCCATCTTACCTTTCCTGCAAGATGTTCTCCAGAGATGGATACAGGACTTACCTGTGAATTTCAGATGAAAGCGTTGATGGAAGATTAGGTGAAGACATGTTCCTGCTGGGTTTGAGCATAAAGATTTAAATTTTTGTAGAAATGGCGACACTTCTTACCACAATATCATGCAATTCTATGCTTTCTGTTGAATTAAAGATTTTTCCACTGGCTGTGAGCATAAATGGCATATTCCTGTCTAAACTGTAACAGTACCTCTACAGCAAATCAGAGTTTGTTACATTTTTTTATCAAGCTTCCCAAGATAGTTATTGTAAAACTAGCTAACATGTATCAGTCATCAACAATGACACTGAGTATAAACATAAACTGCAGAAGCAACTACCAGAAGTTTGGTACTTGCTGTGGATGTAAGCATGACCATCTAGGTGGCATCAGCACTGTATTTGTGATACCATTTATTTTCCTGTTAGCAAGGTAAGAAATCTATCTGAAAATCTGCCTCTCCTCTTACGAATAGGAGGCTAGAAAACCATGCAAAATGCATTATCTTTTTTGCATCCAGAGGTCTTGTATAAAAAGTAGGAAGATTGATTTAACATTTAAAATGTCTATGTTGCCAATTTCAACTATATATCTGTTCTTCTTTCTTGAAATATTTTGTATATTGTTTTCAAATTATTTTTAAAGTCCCTTATCTAGTGATGGAAGCTTTGGGTCCTTTAAGATGGAAAAATGAGGTTTTGAAATACTTGTGACTTCTTGAAATGTGTTAGTGGTACAAAAACATCTTTTAAGCCAGTGTTTTGATTAAGGGAAAATAAGGCCTTCAACTCTGCAGTCCAAACCTTGCAATATGTTATGAAAAACTGGGTATTGAAACTGAAATAAACAAAAAAACCCAGTAGAAATGGTGAAATGAACTCTGCACTTACAGAATGTGCACTTTTTATTAATCTAAAGTAAGATTATTTTTTTTTAATAAATATACTTTCAACACGGGTACTTTACTAATTATGAAGGCTTAAGTAAAATGGAATGGCTGCATAGTAGTTTCTGATATAGTCATGTCATAATATGCCACAGCCTTTCACAGAGAACAATTATAGTCCTTCAGAAATATTGTATTGCATAGTACAATATAGTGGATACGGTGTCTTTATGTATGTGTACTGCTATGATAATGGAAGTATTAGAATTCTCTGGAAACTTCAGCAAAATAATACTAATTTTTCATTTTCTTTTGAAGGTCCTTTATATAAACCTGTGTCTTCATAAACCAGAGTGGGTGTCAAGAGATCTGAGTTTATATAACTGCACAGTGGAATTTTTTTGGAGTAAGTCAGGACTTTTTTATTGAAATGTTGCATGTTGAGGAAGGAAACCTAATTTTGGAATACATGCGTTTTGGATAAGAGTTTTGAGATTGTACTATATAATGATCAACGAATTTGCAGAATATGCACCTGTTGCTCATAAAGATTCAACAGTGGTATTGAAATACAGTATTGATTAAATAAAGAAACCCAAACATAAAAGAGCAGTCTTTGTTTAAATTTTGTTGTGTAGTTCTCAATGGAATGGTAAAAGCGGGAAGCTCAATGTTGAGTGCTTGAGGATGTGGAGCACCTTAGAATGAAACATAGTACTATTTGATTTGCATTAAAGCGTCTTTGTGTACAAACTTTGTGACTCTTGGCCCTTTTTGGAGGAAACGATTTCTGCATTGACACTATCATCCTATTTTACAGTAGGTTATTGAATAATCAAGAGAGGGAAAATTGAAGAGCTGTTTAAGCTGCAGTAGAATTAAAGACACAAGTAGATAAAATGGGGATGAGGAAAGAAGACTTAAGTCAGGAAGAGAGAGACATGAGGTATTGGTCATTCCATTGGAACACTAGAAATCTTCTTAGGATTGAACTGAAATATAGGCAAAAGGACTCATAATCAATAAAAAAATGCTATAAGTTACTGTGCATTGCAGTGTCCAGTGCATTGGCCCATCTAAACTTTGCAGGTTGGTGTTAGTGTCAAAAACTTTGCATGTTGTTAATTTGGTAGCATCTAGAACTGGTAGCTTCTATGGGACATAATCTAAATCTTCTGCCTTACTGGTATCTGAACTAATTTTCCCAAATAAATTGGATGGGTTTTTGCAGAGGGGGGGGAATCATATAAAGGGCTTCTGAGCACAAGTAATGGCTGCTATTTCACGTGTTTGTTCAAGGAAACTGTTTTCATCTCCCCATTCCCCCATCTGTCTTGGGAAAGGCAGGATTTACATGGATCCACACTGCTTGGTCCACATGCTAACTTTTGTTTCCAGTGTATGCATTAGAATGGATTATCTTTCTCTACTTTTTTTCTCCCCCTCCCCTAAAGAGTCCTGTGCAGATTCCAAGTGAGAAAACTTAAGTTCTTTTGTGGTGTTTGGAATTATTTGGCAAGATGAGTTACATTTACAGGTTCTTCTGGGTGGGTTGCACTAGTATCAAGGGGATAACCTCTGGAAGCAGTCCTTTGCTGGGGGAACTGAGGAAATGGGCATCTCTTTAACCAGGCTTACAAGGAACCTCAGTCAAAAAGGAGGAGGTCCAAGACACTCATCACTTCCACATTATGACTGTAAAGCCCTTTCCTTATCTAGTTCAAGTAAGTACTTGAGCACTTTAGTCTCTCAATTCTTTAGATCACTGTAAAGGTATTCATCACCCATACAAAGTTTCAGCAATGAAAGGACATATATTTAAAGTGTTTTTGTTTCTGTTGCACTAGCAGTCAGAAAAAAAGAAAAATACATATTTAAAAAAAAAGGGGGGGGGGGAGAAAAAAAAAAGAAAGCTGTGCTGTCTACTTGAAAGCAAAAAAGGAGAGGCCACTTTACTAGGAGCTGAGTTCTGTCCATTGTATATGCAGAACGTTCATAAAACACTGTAAATGCAGAATACATTTTATGTGAGACTGGTTTGACATCATGACACTTTTCCATGAAGTTAGATGCACTATGGCTATTTTATACAATAGGAGACTAACAGATGAGTGACTGTTGCTGTTTCAACTTGACGTAAAAGCCCTACTTTTAAGCTTTAGGACCCTATTATAATACAACCACTTGTTACCATAGAGGTAAGACCAAAGGTTCTTCAAATATACATTATTTGTGTATACATTAAATGTGTTTCTTATAAGCTAAGCAGAAGGATATTTATGGAAATTAAAACTCTTTATTACTTATTTAAGGCATGATAAAACCTAGATGCCAGGCCAAAGCACTGTCTGTGGCCAATAATTTTTGAGATACGTGCACAAATCTAAGTCTGTTTTGTGTAGCTGGGGTGTTCCTTAAGTACTAGAATTGGCACTGATGATACATGATGAGGACGTTTGTTTTCAAGTGGCTTAATAGAGTCTTGTAAGGAACAAAATCTCCTGCAGAGGATAAATCTTATTCTATGCTGCTCTGGGCAATAGAATGGGAGGAAAAGGATGAGAGACAGATTTTGATGGTGATTCTCTTCCTACCAAGTTAGCAATTCACAGCTGCAGAATTTCCTCCCCAAAGATAAGCCCCAGTGTGCCTGGAGGAGTATGATGACTCCCTAGTTTCCTTGTAGGTCTCTTTTCCACCTGCTTGCTAGCTATGATATTACTTAGGAAATTTGCTCCTTGATAATCTGAATCAATAATTTCATTAATGTCGAGGAAGCAGTTCATATCACCTGTGGACTAAAAGGGGCCCTTTCCCTATTTTCTTCTGCTTAGGCACATAAAAGAACATTCTGTATAATAATAGAGAAGAAATTTCATGAGGATTCCTGTGAAGCCCTGTCAAGAAGTCACATACTGGAAAAAGGAACTACTCATACTTTAACTTTTCAATAAGATAAGTTATTGGGGCAGACACAATGGAAACGTAGAGGCTGTAATATTGATTAAGGTCTCCATATTTGTTTTTGTTCCTTCAGTCAAGATTTTCATTAGAATTTTAATCTCTTTTCAGACAGTGAATCTAAGAAAAGTTACACTGAATGCCTTTGATCCTTAGGATATACAGTTAATCCATAATCTGTAACGTAAATTGTATTGCATGGTCTGCTTTCAGGAGCCTAATGCTATCCTAGCTGTTTGTTGATCCCGCCTCATTGTTTGTTTTTCCTATTAGTAACTGTAAGCACAATATTGATTGGCCTTGTTGAGTGGACTGGACTCCATCCTGCAATTTGTACATGTGCAGTTAAGGCATGGTTAAATATTTTCTCCTTTTTTATGGTCTCTGCTTGCTCTCCTGCTTCTTGTGCCTTTGGAAGAAAGGAGAGCTTGATGATCCTCCCATTCCCAATGTGTGTGGGTTTGGCTCTGTTGCTGCTGAGTGCCTGGGAGAAGGAAAGTTTGGATCACTGTTGACTGCCCCTTTGTGCAGACTGTGTACCGGGCACTACACACCATTCCGATAGTTCTTATTTTAAAATCCTAAGTATGGTTACAGCCTGTCTGGCTGGTGCTATGGTCACCTATAGCACAATAGTGTCTTGCTTTGTGTTTGTGGCACTGTGGCAGTTTGGAGTGTGAAAAACAGTTCAGACTGGCTAAGCCCTCTAGAAGTGCTCCCATTCCACTGCTACATAACTGGAATATGCTGCCAGCTCTCTCATTTAATGGCATATTTGGATCCTAATGGCATATTTGGATCCACTCCCCTTCTAAGTTGCTTCGCTAGTGCTCAGGAACCCTTATCCTGCTGTATTATGCTTACTTTGCTTCCTTGAACCCTAGTTTCTGTGACTTTTAACTCACTTTTTAGAATGTTGTCAAGGAAGATTATAATTAAGATGTTATAAACTTTGAAACATATTTGCTCTCTCACTCCTTCATTTTCTGGTTTTATTTCTATTCCATTACTCTTTCCTTTCCACCTTCCTTTCCACTGGTCTCTCCCTTACTGATAAAAATACACCTAATACGCTTAGATCTTAAAATATTACAGTCTTCGACATCACAAACTTGCACCTATTGGGGTGAGGGCAGTGCACATTTGATGTGGGTTTATAGCTTGATAAGCCTAGATATCATATTGGCCAAGTCCTCATAATTCAAGTCCTGATTAGTATTTTAAACCTGCCCAGTTTCTCAGGTATTTGAAGCCAGTGGTTTTGTACTGTGCCTTCCAAAGACTGGGGCTTGCTTCAGATTTGTGATTTCAACATGTTTGGCTTTTTTACCTTTCCTTAAGGCTTAGAGGAGTTCTGCTCTAGGATTTGGCTTGACTGTACCTATTGCACATGCCTTGACAGCCAGTAATTAGATCTGCTACTTGAATGCTGAGTAGCTTTCTTCTGTTTTCTGCTTGTGTAGATTAAATTTGAAAGATTTCAGTAGAAGAATATAAATGAAGTGACTGCTTAGCTCTGGATTGTCTCCATGTTCCCTTGATGCACTAATGAGAATCAATTGCAGTTGCTTATTATTTTTAAATAGCAGTTAATTTGAGAAAATCTGATTCACTAGCTCTTTTCATTCTGCTGATTTGATTTCAGCCTTCTGCCCATCTGGGCCAACCTACATATACTGTTCTAAAACCAATGCATATACTCATTGGTACACATCACCAAAGTCAAAGACACTCAGCCTGACAACCCAGCAAAGTGCTGTCTGCAACAGTGTACTTCAACCCTCTCTTTTCTTATGGGTAAAATCCTCAATGGAAGAGGATACTTCACTCTGCAATAAATTCTCCCATGTGCCTAGGAGAGAATCAGAGACTATCCAAAAACATCCCATTAATCCGTTCAGTTCTCTGGATGTTAAAATCTGGTGACAGGATACAAGACCATGGAGTTGTGTAGACAGAAAAATTATTTCCTGAGCTGATCAGTTTAACCTATCTGGGGATGTTCTGAAAGAATCCTATGGTCACTGTAAGAACTGTAGAATTAATCTCTGTAAAGTCACATGACAGTTCTAGAAATGGCCTTCTGGTCAAACTCCTGCATCTGTGCAAATCCTCTTGAAGGCAACAAAGAATGCTGAAGTAGGATTGTAGGCTAAGCTGTAAGCTCTTTAGGTTAGGGATAAAAACCTCTTGTAATTATGAAAAACTGCTTTTTAAATTTATAGATTTGTGGCAACGTCTGTGATATTAAAAAAAAAAGTTCAAGAGATGGTAGTAGATACAGGATCATCTCAGCGATGGACACAGGAGTGAATATCACTAGTTTCTATAAAAGAGGTGTGCTGTTACCTGATGTGAGGAAGGAAAAGATGTATTCTTCTGTGAATAAAAGGGTAGGTGAGGGTTACTAGCTCCTAATGGTTTCCCCACATTTAAATCTGTGGTGATTTCTCTTCACAGCTTTTTAAATGCTTTTTACTTCACGGCAAAAAAAAAATAGATAGGACAATACACTGAAAGGTACAGGATGGTTCTATGTGATGAAACATTACTTTTTTCATTATACACACACAGGGAAGTTGAAATGTTATTTGTAGAGGATAAAGGTGAACTTTGCTCATGATTTTATGAACTTCTTTACTGCACAGTTCTCTTTGTGCAAACAGCACTTGACACTCTTGCCTTTTGTTATTTCCAGCAGATTGGAGTCATTTGTTTTTTAATGCTGAACTGTGACAGAGCAGCAGGTGTTAGATAAAAAGAATCAAGATCACTTTCAGGGTTTGTGCAAATATTTAGGGGGATTTGTGAAGTACTGTAAAATTCAATTAGATTTGCTTCCTACCTCCTTTTCCCTAGACCATTGATTTGCAATTCTGGAATAATTTGTCATCATTTTTCCAAAGCTGGAGCTGGAGTGGTCTAAGGCTGTGGGGTTGGTGTTCATTTTGTAAACAGCCACACTGAAGATGTCACCCTGGAACAGCTACTTGCTACTAATCCTCTGATGGGGGGTTCTGCCCTCTCTCAACAGAGAGAATAGCATGGGTTCTGCTGTTTTCTGCTTTAAAGTTAGCCTGAAAACTAAGCTTAGCTCTGGGCTATTTTCTGAAATGAAAGAAAAAAGGATTCATGTGAATCTGCTAACAAGGAGTGAGGGAAGTAGAGAAGAATCTCTGATGGTCATGGAAGACAAATGTCTTAGGTCAGTAGCATCTTCAGGGCCGCAGCTAGATCTGGAAGAAGACATCTGTCCACAACTCTGGTTAGCCTCTGGTTTTACCTAAGGAATTATTAACCTAGCAGAACTAAATAACTTTCCATGAAGAGCTATTAAGGTGTTGAAAAAGTAGAAAATATCTCAAATTAATCAGTGTAATGTCATCAGCCAGATTCAAGCATATATATGTTTCGACTAATTTGATGTCTGCATGTATATCTGCCTGTGACCAATCCAGCATTGCTGTCAGTGTTTGCTCCTCACAAATTTTGTCTTCTCATCTGTGTCTGATTGTAACTACTTGTGATCGATTGCTTCGAATTCAGGAGGGTCAATTAGTCTTCAGCCAGGAGTGGACACCTATTAAACAGTCTCAGACTCTGAATTGCTTAGTCTTTTTTCTCTGTACTGCTTGAAAAGAGCCTGATTTGCTCAAAACTCAGACTGCAGCTAGAATAAAGGTCAGTGACATACTTGGTACAGTTTATCTGTTTGAAATGTCAAGTAACATAACTTTTCCGTAAGCTAATAGGTTAATCCAATGTGATCACTGAGAATGAAATGATTCTCTTTTCATATGTTTCCACAAGGCAATACTGTCATAAACACAGATATTGAATTTCTGATGGCTGGTGAAATATATTTCCACGTTGTTTGTAGCTGTGTACTTATATTCATGTAATTCATTCAGCTCTCAGTAATGCAGGATGCTACAAGTGACTGCAAAAATTTCATAAATATGCAACTAAAAATCAGTAGTGATTATGAACCAGTGAAATATAGTTTTAGTAGAGTGTGTGTTGAGTCAGGAAGAGACTCAGGTACACAGGCAGTTTTTCCTGATTTCTTGTTATAAGTACTGCAAAGGAAGAATGTGTATTTTGCTAGTCATGAAAAGTTTATCGAAGTTGCCACTCATTTTTTAACTTGAGCACCATCTAGTGTGCATGATAAAAATAATTAAAAAAAAAAAAAAAAAGGAAGACCAGTTCATTGTGTCACTTTGCAGTGGAAAAGCTGGCATGTTTTCAGTGTCAAAAGGAAACAAGCACATCAGACCTTATGTCCTCCTAACTTCCAGTAAAACAAGCCTCAAGTGACATGCATTCTTATGAGCCCCCTCCCCCTTTTAGATTGTGCCTCACTTACACACTTGCTTGTACTTAAAATAAATGCAAGAAATGAAATGCACAGAACCTAAATGTATCTTTTTACAAGCACGTTAAAAATCAAAAATCAACAGCTGTTGTTTTTTTCCCCCAAACACAAATACATATTTGTATATTCATGCAAATATATATGGGGAATGGGGCACATTGCTGGAAGTTGATACAGTCTGCTCCACCAAACCCCTAGCTTTCAGCTAAATGTATCTTGGCAGATGTTCACTAGATCTTGCCCAGACTTGGAATATAGTCAGAAATGAGTGTCTTTCCTGTGTGTCGGGATCAGAGTGGAGTGTGTTTATGAGAAGTTCTGTGTGTTGTTACTTTTCCTATTGGCATTGCTTTGTGCAGCATGTGCTCTATGGCATACTATGGGAGAGGGACATCCTTTATTATTGTTGCTAATGAACTTCATACTGCTGTTTGCAGTATATTTTCTTTGCATCTATGTTGCAAAGTCCCTCTGGCAATAACTTCTGCCCTCTTTCTAGTCACCTCACATTCCTCAGTATAACAAGATTTAGAGTTGCTGCTGGGGAGTGTTACTCATTCTCATGCATACATCACCAGTCATGGTTCTGCCTCTTGCTGCAAGAGTTCCCATGATGAGGGAAAGATCTCCTGCTCCCATGTGCACTTCTGACTTCTGAGCAGTTTTAAAATTGGATGAGATCAAAACCTACCATTAGATTTTTATAAAAGGTTATCATTTGTTCATCAAATGATGATTCTTTTGGGAAGTGGAAGGTAAAGGAAAGGGATGAAATTGTTTTAATACTTCGGGCTTGAGAGGTTTGTTGTTTTGTTTTGTTTTATTTTCCTGTGCCATTATTTTATGAAACAGGGACTGCTTAGGCAGAGAAGGCAGTATTATTTTAAGCCCTGAAGTGAAAGCCAAAGCTGGTAAAACTATACCCAAAGAATCAACTTTTTGTAGGACTAAGGAAAGAAAGGAGCATATTAGGAGCATTTCTTTTTCTCAGCTCAAACAAGGTAGGGAGGGTTCCTGAATGGCCATCACTGGTGTCAACACTTGCAAACTTAAATGCTTCTTTCTCTGATATTATGTTTCTGGGTGACCTAGCTCTAATCTGAAATAATTCAGATCAATAACTGCATATTTTAATACTTAATAGCTCTGTTTGGAAAAAACTTTTGAATTTGACCTATCATTTGCCAACTCGCTACCCAGACATCTAGCCTCTAGTGCAGCACATCAGATGAATTTTCAGAATATATTGCTCAGATAATAAATGATAAAAGCTACATTATGGTGAGTGATGTCACTGCCAATTGTAGTTTGAAAACTGTTGATCACCTTGCATGTATGAGTTGTACACTATATGATCTAATGACTTATGATTTAGTAAATGTTTTTTTCAGGGGGATTCTCTGGTGGGAATTACCTTCTCCATCCAAAATACTTTTATCTTTCTTTGAATTATGCTAAGTAAAGACTGTGCAGTGTGAGGTAACCTCTTTATTCAGAGGAAGTTATCCCTTTCTAGCCATTTTATACACTCTTTAAGTGTGAGATATCAAACAGAATTTACTGGGCTAGAAATAACAGGATGTCTCAGTGTAAATTCAGGTGAGATGGTAGAAAATTGAGAATGCCAAACATTCATGAAAATAATTTTTAAAAATAGTTAAAGTTAGATCCCCTACTCTTATTAGTGTTATGTTTACTGTCTGGTAGATTTATGACATTTATTTCAGCTCAGATTGATATCAATACTGTTGAATGATTCATAATAGACTAATTCCGTTTTTCATTTGGAAAGGAAAACCTTGCTGCAAACCAGATGCTGTGTCTGATCTGAACATTCATGGGTAAATTGATTACCAAAGCACACACAAATGTGTACTTTGTCAGAGGCTTGAAAGCTGACGGACAGGAACTGCTTATTTTCCCTTCCATGGAAATATGTTGGAGAGAGCAACAGTGAAGTGATTTATAAGGACTGTAAAATTACCAGTCTCCAACTTTACTCTCCCCACCACACACACATATCAGAAGACTTGAAGTCTGCTGCATTACTAAGCCGTGATTTGCATTCTCCTCTTGCCAAAGTTCAGGCACAGTTGTTCCTCTCTGTTACGCAGCGTAGACAGAGCCACCAACATAAGGGTTAAGCACGCTGCTTCTTGGCACTACCAGAGTTCATTTGCTTACCTGGAGCACACAGAGAAAAGAGAATTTGGTGGTGCAGTCTCTTAGAAAGCTCTGCTTCATTGGTTCATTTTTTTCTAAAATTTATAAAAAGTTCAGCATTTAATTCCTAAGTGTTTTAATACTCCTTGCATAGTCAGCTATTACAGTTATCTGCATGGGAAAGAGCTCTTTCCATTAATGCTTTACTGGTAATACAAAATTTCAGTATCTCACAGGGGATTTGGCTTTATCATCTGGAATATAGCTTGAGAGTTTTGCCATTCTGCCTTTTCATTGAAACAGTAATTTTTGATGGGATTGTTAAATGGAGTTTCTCTTTGCAAGCAGAGAAGTGTGTTCTTTTCTTTCAAGGGTGTGGTTTTAAAAGCACTTAGATTTACCTTAACTTCTTTCTTCTTCAATAGTAGTTTTGTAATACTTCTAAGTCTACTGCAAATATTCATTGGTCCCCACCCTGTCTAAGAGTTTCTTTAAAAGACAAAATCTAATGGATGGGTGAAGCAGCTTGAGGCATCATATCACATGAAATCAGGAGGGGACATCCAACATCCCAGCATGAACTGCAGTCTGAAGCCAGGCAGACGCCACAGAGCTCACAGTCTGTGTAGCCACTTTCAGTGCTGGAGCAAGGGGCTGTGCTTGAGTTTTTAAAATTTTTAAAAGGGAATAATTAATTCTTAAATGCAATGAATGAACAGGAGAGCTGCTGGTCTCATGACAGTGAATGGGGAAGTCTGAACAACAGCATTCCAAGCTTCCTACCAGAATAACAGACATGGCTTTGAGAGAGGTATCCCGAGAGGCACAGTATAATTCTGCCAAACTGTTGTCATTTTTGTCATTTCAGTCATTTCAGTCTGTGGAAAAAGTAGCAACTAGTCCTATTCCATGACCTAGACATCTGTCTATGCTTTACTAGTATACCACCTGTGAAGTTAAGGAATAGACCGAGCTCACTGAAGTCCCGTTTTACCAGATGTTTGTTATTTCTTGATTCTCATGAATAGGCAGACTGCCTGAAAGAACAAATGGGTTATCTACATTTCTAGTTTTCATATATGTGCATATATATATATATATTTAAGGTCTAGGGACCTCAAATCTTCAAATGTTGTGGGGTTTTTTTTGTCATAAGTGAGTACTTCTTTATACCAGAGTCTGAAGGCCATACGCCTGCATGTTCCCGTTTCCTCACCCTATAATTAACTCCTGAGAGCAGCTCCCAAGAATACTTAAAATCTTGTTAATCTTCTAGAAATGAAACAGCCAGCCCTAGGAGAATGGGTTAGTTTAACAGGCAGAGTTTATGTAATGACTCTGAACAGGGAAATTAAGACCCAATGAGAAGCAGACTAACATTTGGCTGTGGTTATATTGAAGAGCATCCTTTATGGAAAATTTTAACTGCTTTTTTTTTTTTTTTTTTTCATATAAGTCTATTGCTTATTTTGTTTTCAGGAGTAATTGGATTAGATTATGTTAATCCCTTCCCTGTTTTTGTCTGGTCATTAATGTGACTGATAATTTTTTTAAATCTCTATGTATTATTCCTGTAAGTAATAACCTGATAGCTATCAGTGAGATAACAGAAAATAGAAATAGACAACTAAACCTGTTGAAATATATATGTGTTGCTCATTGTTCTGTTTAGAATCTTTACTGTCAGCAGTTCTGTAACCCAGCAGCGGAATTGTTTCTTATAGCCTCTTCCCTGCCTGCAAACCCAATAGGGGATTTCAGATTGATACAGTCTCATGTAGAGATGTTCAGTGCATGCTTTAAGATTATTCTTCATTAGACAGGCACAACTGCAGCCGTAGATGGACCAAGTTTTGGTTTTGGAGAGTGTATTTACTATTCTGAATACTTGCTGCTGAACCATCACAATTTTAAAACCCAGCATACAGAAGTGCTTGTTCTTAATATTTTGGACTAACAGCTACAGTTCAGTATTTGCTGCATTAACACTTGAGTTGTCCTGCTGCAGGAGCCACCTTGAAGCAGAGATGATGCAGCACTGACTGTTTTGCTTGAACTTTACTGCACCTGGAAGCAGGGCAACTAGAAATTGTCCTTTTGCAAGGTCTCATTTTCCTCCTGTCATCATTTTTTATGTTAATTCAATGCAACCCTTACAATACTGTGCCACAGGCATTAAGGATGATTTCTGGTCTGTACGTGTAAAACAGGAGAGAGATGTTGGAAAGAGTCACCTGCCAGAGAAAGATGTGTAAGGACAGACTAAACAGACGTCTGCTTTGGTCTGCTTTTATTTGGAGTCTGAATGGTCGTTTAGTGCATGTACAAGTCTACTGAAAACTGTCCCCAAACAACACAGCTCACATGAAGGGTGTATGCCTTGGCCAAGGCAAAACTCCTAGTGATTGAAGTGGGGATCAGGGACATGTGCTTCCTTGTGTCCATAAGGAACTTGTCGATCACATGTAGACTAAATGCACTCTGGGCTCACACCTGGGAATGGGTTTTCTCTAGAACTCACAGTAATGTATGTTAATGAGTAATCTGTACTCAAGGTATTCTATTAAGGAAGCTTCCCCTTAAAAGATGGTTCTTTACAAACCAAAAAACTAGTTAAGAAAAGGAGGAGTAAGTGGTTACCTGTTTTCAATAGATAATGCCCCACCCCAATTTTAAATGATCCTTTGTCGGAGGCTACGTACAATCAATCTGCATTTTGCTGCTTAAAACAACTCTGTCTCTAGATTTATCATCACAGAGCTCTGACTTCATTTTATACCATCATACTTTTCTTTCATGCTGACTCTCAGCAGCTGCCAATCAATGTATCTTTTTTGATTTCAATCTTAATATGTATCCTATTCATCAGATGACTTTCTCATGTGGGTTTTATTCTGTATTTCTAGTTAGATACTTACAGCAACTGTAGTTTTTCTAGACTTTGACTGTTGCTGTGGGTTTATTTGCTAGATTAAAGTTGTATTTTAGTGCATTACTCCTATTCTAGCAAGTTACCTGGAAGCTGCTTACTAAATCAGAAAGCAGATTAGTATTTTTTAAATCACAAAATGAAAATGTGGAATCTCCATCATAAAATATCTTGTCTTCGGAATTATTGCCCATAAGTAATTGGCACCTTTCTGGGATGTCCTTTACTCCAAACTTTATTTTGATTTTTTTGACCCAGCATTCCCAGACTGTAGCAGACAGTGATGAAAGACTGGTGCATGAGCTGTGTAACTTTGTGTCTTGGGTTCCTTTTGACAGGTGTAGCTAAAAATCTGGAACTTGTCCTAATATTTCCATAAAAGCAAACCATTGCACTGTATTACATTCAAGTTCTCTGGTTTATCTCTTCCTGTAGAAATAAACTGGAGCCAGGTGTCTTTTCTCTGGGATATAATGTTCTTACTAAAGCTTTTCAAAAATTCAGATATTATGATTCAAATACATTTTTCCTATTATTGAATCGGATTTGCATTTTCTTGTATTTTGTGTTACAAAAGCTGTATCTCAGTAAGTGTTCGCACATGCAGCTACCATTATAAGTGTGTTACTACTCTGTGCTCTTACCTTTTAGCAGTTGTATATTTAGTCCTTCTTATGAAGAGACAGCTCTTCTGAAGAGGCTCACCTCATTTTTCACCTCGCCCAGCAATCAGAGTGTCTTGAACTGCTTTCTTCAGTTCAGAGCTTTCAGAGGTGGGGGTGCCAGATGGAAAGGGCTTTGTCTTCCCTTCCCAAGTGCTTACTCAAGGTATGCTCTTGCCACTAGAAAATGGTAAGTGTTACCTAAAATAACTAGTGAAGCTGCAGGTAGTGATCTCTGCTCCTTTCAAAACTTGATGATAGATACTCCTATAGCCACTTAGGAATATTCTGGCAGAGGATGAGTGAGATTTTTGAGAATAATGGGGAAAAAAAATCTTCCTGAGGTCTCTTTCATCATGAATAGCTGTGATGCTCTGCAAGCATGGTCAAGAAGGGAACATTAGGATCTCTCTATATAACTTTTCTTGTTTTGTCATAGGACAAACTCCTCCCAAAAGTATAACAGGGAAGTGTCACTTGCTAACAGTAAACGCTGAAGTTCTGAAGGAGGGAGGTTGCCACTGGCAGTATCTGAGTCACGATGCAATGCTCACTGTGCAATGTGATGTGCAGTGTCATAAGTTGACTGTCATGCTTATGGAAGAGGAAACAAGGGAACTCTGTTTTCAGTGAACAGGAAGGGCACTGAGCCTCCAGCCCCTTGAAAGTAATTCATTTTAGCAATCCATTTCAATTTAAAATGAAGTAAGTTGATTTATTGTTGTGAAAATCACGTTTCCTGAAATGATATTATCTCCTTGGATGAGCAGAAACAAACCAGGCGTTTGCAATGCCAGTCACCTTGAAGAATGCACAAGCATGGTGTTAAAAATGTCATCATTGCAGCATAAACTGTATGGCAGAAATATACTCGAGGACTGAAATATAGTTGGATATGAGAGCCCATTGTAACGTGATCTTATGACAATTTGTGGACAATTTCCAATGGATGGAGTATAACCTTGTTCTCAATAGGCTCTTACTAAGTTTCAAAATTGGATTTTTTTATGAGGTTCAAATATGAATTATATTTTTGTCTCTGTGAGCCCAATGACCTTCCTGAATAAGGTGAGAAATAAATGGCAATTGTTGGCTATGTTTTGCACAAAAATATAGCTTTGGGCATTATGTCTGTATTCATAGGAAAGGGTTGCTAGCTGCTTGTAAAGGCTTCCCTTTAGATCTAAGTGTAATTATTAATGACTTAATTTTTATCTCTTTCCAACAGCATCAGGGTTAGTAGGAATGCCTGTTGCAGTTGATTCTGTTTAACCTCTTTTTAGTGCTCAGATATGGCACAGGAAAGTGGTAAGGAAATTAATGAACTTTTAGAGCTGGGGAACTTCCAGGTCTGGTTTTAACATAGATTGGCTGTTGATGGAGTTTCTAACTTGAGAGTTGATGGGGTGCTCTTGTGTAATTGCAAGGGCCATCTTGGATGAGCTGCTTCTTTCCCTAGAGGGAACAGTTCATCAGGACTCCCTGTATTAGGGAAGAGAGGGCAACAACTCTACTGTACTGAAGATAACAAGTGTCCTATCTGCCCAGACTGCATGAGTAATCTAATATCTGAACAAAACAGAAATAGCAATTAGGACCAACAAACAGAAGTTGAATTGACATAAAGTTGTAGTATCCCAATCAGTAAAATAGCTATGGTTTGTATTAGCACTTTATCTTAGCATTTTATGTTAGCATTTATCACAGGATCACAGCACGATTAAGGTTGGAAGGATCCTTCTCCTCAAGCAGGGCCACCTGGAGCAAGTTGCCCAGGTCCATGTCCGGACAGCTTTTGAGTATCTCCAGGGGGGGATACTCCACAGCCTCTTTGGGCAATCTGTATCTGTGCTCAGCCACTCTTGCAGTAAAAAAGTGTTTCCTAATGTTCACATGGAACCTCCTGTGTTTCAATTCAAGCCCATTACCTCTTGTCCTGCCACTATGCACCACTGACAAGAGCCTGGCCCCGTCTTCTTTATACTGTCTCTTCAGGTATTTTTATATACATTCATAAGATCTGCTCTGAACCTTCTCTTCTCTAGGCTAAACAGTGCCAGTGCAGCTGTTATTCTGCTCCACCCTTCAGGAACCTTATTAGCTTTTAGTTTCTAGATGCTCAGCCAGTAGCTGTGATCAAGAAGAATGAAAAATCTTTTTCAAGGTCTTGGCTTTGCTCTAATTACAGCATTTGCTCTAATACTATAATGTCATTGTGATAATGATGATGACTGATGTTCACATCTGTAGACAAAGTACCCACAGTCCCTTAATGAGTCCTAGAAGAGGTCCGTGGTTGAGTGCTGTTGATATGGCAAATTTGAATTGACAGAGCAGGTAGGGTATGGGGCAAGCTCTTGTGACATTTCTTAGCAAATGGAAAGCAGTCACCTGAAATTACTTTTGCGTGTAATGACAAAAATGATTAGGGATTTTACCAAGACAAATTAAAGTTCAGAGTAGATCACGCTGTTTCCCATGCTGCATTAGGAAGAGCATAAGAGGGACATACTGTGGAGAGACAAGCTTGATGTGGTAATCACCAAAGTTTGATTATAGAATATCATAATTTAGTACTTGAGTATGTGGGAAATTTAAATACCTTTCTCTTTTTTTACAGAGGTCTTCCTATTTTTCAGGACCAGTAAGGTTGAAGTAGTGATGTGTTTTGTGTGTTTAACCTGTGTTGTGCTGCTTGTTAGGTCAGAAGCTGCTGGGGTCCCTATGCTTCCTTGGAACTTCACAAGACTAGAAAAGAAAGGAGACGCACTCCTACCAATGGCAGTATAAATTCTAGAGAGCAACTCTTCTGCCTTAGCTGTTAGAGGGAAATCCAGTCAGGAAATTTCATACAGCCCATTCACGGCGGATGGAGCAGCTGCTTATCCCGTAGCCCATCTGCTAGTGACACATCTGTGAAGTCCCAGAGAGCTGCCTCTGTGAAGGAGTCGCTGAGCCTTCCAGCTAACACTGAGTTTGGCAGCTGCTCAAGAGTTCTGCATTAATTTTGACTGTGCTTTTACACCAGAGTATTCTGAATTCCAGTAGAATTGCGCTGTTGTCATATAAGGGAGAACAGCATCTACTTCCCACTTGCTTTCAAATGTTTTTTTAAATGAAGATGCCAAGTTGTGTATATTGCAGACTATTCCATGCAGGTACAACAATCCTGATGTGGAAGTGCCATTGCATACAGTGAATTAAAGTGAAAAACTTTGATAAACTTATTTCAGTATTTTCTAAGAATTAACTTTTAGGATGCATAGATCCCAAACTAAGAAATTATGTAATAAAAGCCATTGGACAAATTTATGTCTAGGTTTTTTTCAGTGTATTCTTACTCTACTGTTGCTTAAAACTTGAGGATGTAAATGAAATGAAATTATAGAACAGTAATTAATCCATTATATGATGCAATAAGTAAAATGTCTAAAGGGACATTTCTCAATGACATCTCAGAAGCAAAAAAACCCAATTAGGGTAAATATGCAGAATTGGATAACGTTACTCAAGACTGCATGCTACATTTGTCACTGCCATTGAGTTTGCTACAATTCATTTGGATTGTTATTTTTTAAATTAAAATTTGAGTTTATTTCATTTTTTTAGAAAATACTACAACAAAAGTCCAAAAAGAAAGCAACAAAGATGCACATAGGCAGTGTATTTCCTCATCAGGAGAAAAAAAAAAATCTTTCGTTGTCAGCATCTGAGATAGTACAGAAAGGAATTAATTAATAGGTACTCTGGAAATCACCTTCAGCAAGAGACTGTCCTTTGTTCATAGATGTTGTCACGGTTTAGGGTCAGGGCGGCCCCTTACACCTATAACAGATGCTCTCTGTTAACCCCTCTCCCTCCCCAAAGGGGGAAGAGAAAGGGAATAAGGGAGAGAGACTTAGTGATTAGAAAAGGAAACTATAACAGCTTTAGTGAAAATGAAATTAATAATTATAAAAATGGAATATATACAAATACAAGAATATATACAATACAAGACCAGTATCGAACCCAACCCCCCTGACGGTAATTACATCACCATCACCACTGATGCTGTGGAGCAGGCACCGGGGGAGTCCTAGACTGGGCCCCGCAGCAGACGGGAGCTGGGTTTAGGAGCTGGATTCTGGTACCAGGTTCAGGAACACACAGATCGGGATCGAAGGCA
>WUAM01000287.1:57314253-57343214 GCA_024336885.1 Actenoides hombroni | reverse complement strand
AGTTAGTTAGAAGAACTGAGCTGAAAAGTAAAATTACTGAACAGAATTAGTTCTGTTCTCACTCAAACCAGGACAGATGTGTAAGGGCAACAGGGTAACTTCAAGGGTGCGACACACAGTGGTTGCCAAGCTGCTTGGCATCTCCTTCTCCACTTCCTATGCTTTGCATGGAAAACTTGGAGGGAAAGGGTAGGGATCAGGGTAAGTTATTCTAGAGGTGTTCAGACGGTTTCCTATCTATGTGAAACTAACCCTATTTGTTTCTTGATTTCAGAAGGTTTCTGTATCACAAATACAAAAGAATTGGTTTCCAAAACCAGCCACACTGGAGAAGAAAAAAAAAATAAAGGAAATTAATTTTGGGGTTGTCTGAAACGTAAGAAAATGGTAAAAGTCTTGGTCTGAAATTAGAAGAAGATTTTCCTTGAATATGAGTAACTTGCTCCAGGCACTAAGATTCCCTTGGTAAAAGTATAATTTTAGATATTTTTATGTTACATAAAATTGTTTTTTCAGGACAGTGGTTTACAAGCTTGAGCTTGAGCACATCCTTAGAAATATAGTTGTCACAGTATGCAAGATGTCGTCATCTCTTATTGCTAATCTTCATGTAAAGATAAAAGTAGACAAAAATGAGATAAAAATATTAAATTAAACAGTCCCATCAACTTTTCTACTTTCTACTTCCTATTTTCTACAAAGTTTTTAATACAGATCTTACATGGTCCTAAACTTAGTCCATGGAAATGCCACAGGGCTGCAAGTGGATGGAAGCACTTAATTTCATATGATTTGATTCTGATACTTGAATATCTTATCCCCATCTTTAGATAAACAAGGAATATCATTAAGTTGGTTGATCAAGACTATAATGTCCTTGAGGCAAAGGCTTTTGCAAAAATTGCTTTTTTAGCATTCTGTAAAGACCCATGGTAGTAGTAAATGCATAAGAAGAACAAATCCACATAGTAGGTTGCAGAATTTTTATTAAATAATGATTACTCTGCATTAAGATCTTTGCATTAGTGCAATGTACTCCTTATTCCCTTTATTGTTTGGTACATTAAAATGGTTAAGCATTTTTTAGAAACAGTTTAAATTTCTGAAAATTAATACTCAAGAAATAATTTGGAGGCAAAATATTTGAAGCCAAACTGATAATCTTTATTGTTGGTAAATACCAATAAATGTTTCTGTTTCAATCCCTGGGAACAGTCTTCTACCAGAAAGATGGAAGCATGAATAACTGCTGTTAGGCTAAGGCGGAAAAAAAAAAAAAAAAAAAAAAAAAGTTTCTTTTCTGTGCTGGAGATTTTCTCTCCCTACACCACATACTAGTTTTGTGGCAAAATCAATTATATCATATAATGATAGTAAAGGTGTGGTAATGGTTCTGTCACAGCAGGAGTATTTTCTGCTTTGAAAATGAATGTCTTGTGTTTGCCACACTCATTGACAATGCGAGGGAGTCTATTACTGAATAACATGGCATTACCTCTTCACTAAATTACAGGAGCCTTATTTAAAGACAGCTTTTGTTCAGCAGAGTTCTGGTAAGTAAGGCATGGCTTGTCCTAGCAAAGTGCTGATTTGCACATGCAGGCTATGCTTCCAACATTTTGCATTGTTTTTTGTAAGCTTCTATGTATCTGTCACCTACCTTACTGCAAGAAAAGACATGAACTAGGAAAAATAAAGCTTTTCTTTCAATATTAATTGCAGCTGAAAACAAAAACTCAAATACTGAAGCAGGTCATTATGGTTTTATCTCAGGTGCATTCCAACCTGGATTATCCCATGGTATCTTTTAATTTGATTTTTAAAGTATTTAAAGTCACTTTTAATTAAAAATAGAATAAAGGATGAAGTGCCCCCTTCCACTCAAAGCTTACTTTATTTTGAGAAATAGTTATAGCTGCTTTATTGTTGAAATGCTGGTGATTTTCAAAAGTCTATGCTGTATTAGCAGGCTCCTGTGTAAATAGGCTCCTCTATCCTGAAATAACCAGACAACAGTTACAGGTACATAATCTAGAGGTACTGATCATGGGAAAATGGAAAGCATTTTGTTGCTGTAAGAACAACCAGCTGGGTAAGAGCCACATGTAGCTGGACTCTCCACCTGATGAGGAATCTAGGAGCACTCAGAGCTGATTACCTGGATGCAGGCTACCTGTCATGTGGCAGGTGTTGTGGGACATGTCAGTACATCTCAAGGGAAAGGGAAGGCAGCAGGAAACATGACCTTTCACCACCCTGTCAGCTCATGGCTTCCATCTGGGAATAACTCTGATGGAAGGGAGCCCTGAAGTGGCTGCCTAGGAATGGCCACCCTGAAATGGTCATCCTCCCGGTGAGCTGCTGTGAGGGCCAGTGGATGAACATGCCTCAGGTGGGTCCCTTGGGATGGCCGGTCTGGGTCTTGCTGACTGCTGTTTATAACACTGCGCTCGGGGAGAAGCACATGCATCAGGATGGTGGTGCAATCTCCAGGGCTGGTTTTCTAGGTGTGCTACGGGTATACTTGATTTACAAGGGGATTTCAGTAACATGGGCAGCCCTTCCTGACCTGGCCACCTGCTCTAGGAGAAAGCTATTAAAAATCTGACAGACCTTCGGTCGCTTTAAGAATGTTGGCCTGGGTGTTCCTGCAGCGAGGTGCTCCTCATAGATCCTGTTGTGGGCTGCTAATAGAAGGGGGCAGCACTTTATGCCTGCCTTACGTTCTGGCCCATAACAAATCACTCTCCAAAGTCTATTACAAACCAGTCAAGAAGGGGCTATTGCCTCTGCAAAATGTTCTGTAGTGCAGACAATTTCATTCCTCTGTCTGTAATGGAAAAAGTGGCCTTTCCATTGTGGAACACCATGACAGCTGAGCTCTTTAGTGCTTTAGAGAGCCACACTGTAGCCTTTTAAATAGCTGACTTCTTTTGCATGAAGAAGAACTAATCAAAATCCTGAAAGCAAAAAAAAATTCAGAATGGATTTACACTTCTAAAAAAACCTCCAGGCTCAGTAAAAATCATTACTTTTTTTTTTTTTTTTTCCAAAAAGCATTCAGCTCGCTGTAACATGAGGAAATGTGTGAGGCATTTTCTCAAGCTTCTTCACTCTTTCCATTCTCTTAAAAAACTTTGTTAAATTTTTCATATAATCCCTGAACTCTGGGAACCTGGGCATCAAAACTTTACTCACTGTAATCATCATGATAATGAGAATCGACAGTCTGCTGATCATTTTCTTCCTGCATAGCAGTTTTGGATCAACAATGGAAAATATAGTTAAGAGAAAAGAGGTGGATAAGTAAGATAAAAGAAGCAATGAAAAGCCTTCTTTCTAGTTACCTTTTTTAAAATTTTTTTTAGTAAGCCTCTGCAAAATACATAATTCTGGAATGTGCTATTTTCTGCGCCTGACTTATGACAAAGCTTTGAATTAATAATTTGGCAATCCATTATAAGAACCATTTTAGAACTAGTAAGAACAATGTTGTTCAACCACGTTTCAAATGCAGGAAACATTCAGAAGAAACAATAATCACGGTAGCTGGCAAGCAGAGACATAACTGTCCTGGAAAGCAAAACTGCAGTTTGGGCAGCCATTTTGTTTGCTCAAAGGTTGCCCGTCAGTGGTTCTTGCAACCCAGATGGTTGCAATTAATCTCACAGAAATCAATGAAAGCAGGTGACTGCTCTATTTAATAAAGTTCCCTGCTTACGTTTCTCTCGCTTCTACATTTCAAAGGCTTCTAAACAATATTTACTTAATTGTTTGGTCTGTGAGCCACTCTCTGCATGCACAATGTCAGAGGAAGCTGTGGTAAACTTCTTTGCTGCTGTGCTGCTGGGGCAATATATTGCTGTGAGATCCAGCCTTGCCAATGGAAAGAGAAATACTGTAGCACCCCGAATGCAAAGTTAAATAGGTAAATAATTTTGCTAACCAATGTAGCTATTGGATGTAAACACAATTTGCTCTAGATAGTCAGACTGATTGTATTTTTTTGTTGTTTTATATTTCATAAAGAAAGTGGTTTCTTGATAAAACAAATGATTTTACAGGTATCTTATTTCATTCTATTATTTTCCTTCAAAAATACAAGCGTTTGAATATGCCAATATTTGGCTGATAATAAGACATTTAATTCAAATTTCTGCTACAGTGCATCATGGGAATCATGGTTAACTTTTCTTAAATTATACGACTGGACTCTCAAGCTCCATTAAATTGATTTTGATGTGCTCTGACCACAGACTTCCATGACAAGGCTGGCTTCTCTCATTATGCAAAAGATTACATTGCACCATTGAAATTGTAGTACAATCTAGAGGATAAATCGGTGAGGGAGACTAGTAATATGAAATATTAGAACTTACAGTTCCTCTGGATCTTCCAGTTGGCAATGTTTCTGAAGTGAAATATTTGGGTTTTTTTTTTCTAGAATAATTTCTGCTGTTAAATTTAATTTTCAGGGGGTGGTTATGGTGGTGAGGAACAGAAATACTTCCTGATAAAGATGCTGATAGCTCTTTTTTCATTGTTTTTAATTCTTGTTAGTACTTTTATAGGAAAAGTATTTTTTTTTCTACCAGCTTGTTTAGTTGGGTACTTAGTATTCATGATCAATAATGAAGTTGTGTGACATATTATGAATGTACATTACTGGTTTAGTTCTTTGACTCAACAAATAAACCTTTAAAAGTACCTTACGTTTGAAACAAAAAATTTAATCTCTTTATGTATCTCAGCTACGTACCCAGAATTCATTTCTGTGAAACAAAATGTCAAACATATGGATGTTTTGAAAAGGAAAGAAAAAAGGGTGGTAAAAATATTAAATCACATTTCTAATTAGAAGCCAATTGAATATCTTTGGTGATGTTAATGCTACTCACACAGTTGTACTGTCAAGTCTTGGCAAATATTTTTTAAATGCTGACTAGTCTGTGATTGTTGCAGGGAACTGAATTGGAAGCTTTATTTAATGCTGGCAAAAAGGATACAACTCTGTCTAAATTGGGCTTGTGAACATGAACTCCAAGTTCAGAGATGCGTATGTTGAACTTTTGCCTTTTTGCTTTCTTTCATGTGGGAAGGAAACTTGGTGATGAGAGATGGAAAGGAGCTGTGGTTCAGATGTCACTGAGCTGAATGTCCCATGGAAGCTATTTGGGTTTTGCTGAGTAAGATGTGTCAATTAGATAACATGGCAGCTGTGTAGCAGTAATAGGCATAAATGGTGAATAGCTAGTAAATTGATATAACAAGTATTTCTGAGGAAATCTATGGTTTGATTTATATTCCTAGAAGTAATTTTTTTAATATCTAAAAAAAAACCCCAACAAATTACTAATTAATGGAAAATCTGCACATGGATCATTTTCAAGAAGGGAAAACTGTTAGGAAATACTTTAATCAATGTAACAACTCACTGGTATTTGATGAGGAAGGCCAGAACAGTCAGCAGAAAGGTGCTCTACTGAACTGAAATATGTAAGTACTGTTTTTTTCTTAATCCCGGCAGGATTCCCAGTTCTGAATTGATAGTCTCTTTAGGTTGTGCTGTTTTCATGTTGGTTAGTCTTTGGGCAAAGGACTTTTTCTTCCTCTCTGGTATCATGTGAGCTGCAGATAATAACAAATATGTGAACTGTACACTGTAACTATCTCATCTGGCTCTACCCACATTCCCCTGTAAAAGAAATGTCACAATGGCACCTGGAAGGAGAAAGCTGGAAATATGTGCTAGTGGAAAAGAAATAAACCCAAAAACCTAAAGCCGAGCAATAAAGACTGTCTGTAGAATAGCAACAGCATGATTTAGTAACACATGCAACAGCCATTATTTCAAGATTAAAGAAGAAAAGTTATTTGTTGGATGTCAGAATGATCAATGGATTGTTTTTACATTACATCAACACAGCTTTTTTTCAATATGTTGCAGCATTGAATCAGCGTGTTACAGTTCCTGAATGCAACTCTAAAGAGAAAAAGGGTTGTTAGGCCAGTAGCAAGAAACAATATTTTTCATATCTACGAGACCTTTAATTATTACAATGAATAGGTGCCCTCAAAACATAATCTCCAAAAGCTGGCTTCTACTCTGAACTTTGAGAGAGATGTTGAAAAGCTCTCCTGATGCCTGTTCCAGATGAGTATTTGTCTGTCGTGGTACATACAAACTGCCTCAGGGTTGCCTCAGTGTTGTCTTATCGAAAGGATGTAAGAAATAAAGTCAACAGCAAACAGCTTGTGTTGAAGGGAGATCATGTCAGAGGACATTATAAATTGGAAAGGACCTCTGGAGGGCATCTGGTCCAACCCCTACTCAAAGCAGGACCAGATTATAAAGGCTTTCTTGGGGCATTGTCCAGTCATGTTCACATAGGAACTTGCTTTTTGAATAGGTGGATCACCTGCTATTTGACTGTTTGTACAGACACTCTGAGTAGAGTCTGGATGTTTAAGGTGTATCTAGACAAGAAGAATGAAGCTCTGTCCAGAGCATGTTGCAGGAACATCTTTGTTCAGATTTTTTGAATGAATGATTCTCTATGAATGGTTCCTTCATGAAGAGGGACTGTCAGGAAAGATCAAGGGGAAAAAGGGGCCAGGTTGGTTGTTGCTGTACCTTCATGACCATGCTTTGATCCACAGTTTCGTATAATGAATAACAGCTGAGAAGAAAATGCAAACAAGAACAGTGTATTGAACCTTGGCATGAGCTGTGGATCAACATGTTAATACAAGTGCATTATTTCAAAATGCTGGAAAGACAGACAGTGATATCGCTGGGTACTGATCTGATTGGCAGCCTGTGCCAAATCCTGACTATAAAACCCTCCAATACTTGAGATCAAGGGAAAGATTGCTATGTAGACATGCATCACTGTAGAAGAAGGAGGACCCAAGGTGAAACTGTTGCTTGTTGATGCTGAGCTGCTGAACAGAACCTGACACTGTATCTGCTCACAGCAGGTGAGTCTTGGTTTGTGCGTGTGTATGACTGTAAAGCTTATGCAGTCAAAGCTTATCCCTTGCTCCGTCCACTTAATAAGTTGAATTTATCAGTGTCATGTTGCCTGCTGTTCCGAATTTTCCCTGAGACACTGGCATACGCCTTGATCTCAGGATGAAAAGGAGTCCAGATGTCACTGGCTTAAATGCAGTCAGGCTCAGGAGCTATTTGACCACAGATCCAGCATCTCAGATGTTGAGACTGTCCCTCTATGGAGGCTTGCCTTTGCTGCAGCTAGTGGTCATGTTCTCCATCATTACTCTGTGGATCAGTAGCTCCTGGTGCAGCTTTTTGGCTGCTGTACAATATGGCTGGGCTGGTGCAGATTGCTTCAGATGTGGATTAGTTGAAAACTACATTTGCATGCTAAGCAAGCACACATCTTCAGTCCCTGGTCATAGAAGCAGACTGCTTGCAAAGATGTAATTTTAGCAGTAGTTGAACTTGCATCCCAGAAATCTTTCTTCCTTTCTCAGTTAAATAAAATGCTTATCATTAATTCAAAACTCTGAGGATTGTGTTGCAGGCAAAAGTCTTTATTCTTACTGGCTTTTGAGTCTTGTCAAGAAGGCAAAGCAAGTGTAAGACACTTCCAAAACAGATTGCTAACTAGACAGAAATATTTCCCATTATTGTTTTAGATTAATAAATGTTGCAAAAAAACAGGTATGTAAATTTTCTTATTTCTTGACCAGGACCAATGGAGGTAGCTGGTTCATCCATTTGCAGGGAAAAAAAAAATGCAGAAAGTATAAGCATATCCTTAAATGTAACTGAAGTTGCCCTGGACTCTTGTGACAGTCTGATTCAGAATGTATGGTAGTAATTTGTAGGCATAGGAAAACACCCATTCCAAATAGGTTGTGTGAGTTTTAATTTTGCAGAATTGTGCCCAGCTACAGAGAAGAAACATTCTTTGGCATGCTAAGAATAAGAAACCATTCAGTGAGGAAACCATATTTGGACAGGTGTTTGGCAGAGAACTCTCATGGAACACAAAAATACAATAAACCCGATCAGTGGTTACCAAATTTCTGGAACAATGCCCATTGCATCTTACTCTGTACCAGCCGACATCCAAAAATACAGGGATGGCATACTGGCATAATTCTTAACACTTTAAAATACTTATGGAAATTTATATCAGAAGATTCCATACCATGAGTTGTACTATGGTTAACTTCATGCCGCTATGTAGAGTACAAGAAAGCAGCAAATGAAAACAGTGCTTGGTTCTCTCTGCTCAGTGTCTGGCTACCAAAACTATCATGAGATTAAATATTATGGCGTTATTACTTTAGCCTAAAAGGAAGGGGCTAATTCTGCACACAAATGAAAGGCTTAAGGAACTCAGCTGTGGCTCTGAACATGTGCAGGGTATGAAATTAACCATAAAAACTCTATGTGCTTTAATCAGGATTTTTAAACAGCTTCTCCCTTTAAAGCATTGGGCCTCACTCTGGTCTCATGATATCAGCATGAGGTAGATTTCATTCAATTGGAAGAAGATCAGATCAGCTTTCTCTGACAATATGGCACAGCCTTTCCTTCTGGAATTTTAAAATGAAAATTGAATCTGTATGATAATTCTGAATATATCCACAATAAGCATCTCTGGTAAGAATTACTGCTGATTACTTAAGGCAGCAATGCTCATTAAAAAATAGAAAAATGGGGGGAGGAAATAATAGCAGAGTTATTTTTCCATGACCATTTGAAGAACACCTAGAAGTCTGAAGTTTTTTTTTAGCATTCCTATCCATTAAATTTACTTAGATGTGGAATAAGCAAGTGAAGTTAACTATATTTGTCCTACTGCTGGCATTTTATGTGCTAAGTCTTTCAGCCATATGACAATTGTCTGCTTTGTGATAGCTTAGAAACTTTAAATTAACTTTGAACTTAGGCCAGCTTCATAACTGATATAATTTGGCATTGCTTCATTGACTGCGATGTCAACTATCACTGAGGAGACGACACATGATTCCTAATGTTTATGAAGGCAAGAAGAGTTCAGCCATATAAAAAATTTAAACACTGTGATCTCTAAATGAGAATTCTGATTTAATATCAGATTAATGCTGAATTCATACCAGGTTAATCAATGCTAACAGAACTGAACTGCTGCTTTAGGAAAATACTGTGAAACCATAGCTGCATCAGCTAGTGACACCAATAAAAAATACTCCCAGATTATTTTCTGCATGACATAAAGAAGATAACTCATAGCATGATAAATGCTTCGTGGTCTTGGTATTCAGCTGTTTTCTAGAGATTAGATAATAACGCAAACAATGGCATCAGACCTGACTTCTCACAGTCTGTTATTCGTTATGTTGTTCGTGCATTGTTCATTCTGCACTGGACACAAAGAGAAGCAGATCTGAATTAAGAAATTTGGCTTGATTCTTGATTGTGATAATCAAGTAATGGAAAACTGATTTTATTTTCTTTTCTGGTAACCAAGGCAGAATTTATACTATGAGAAGCCAGTTTCTGATCTTAGTATTTGAGTGTCAGTCTGGAGTGGTTCCATGACTTCAAAGCCCTGCTCCTCTTTTTTTCTGGCAGTGGTCCATCTGCTCACCTCTGCTCTCACTTTATTTTTCTGTCGTCTTCTTCATACTTCAGTGCCTTTTTTGATATATGTCTTGTGCTTGGACCAGCCTTTCATTTTGTATGTCAGGCATGTAAACTTCATTATCGAAAGTGCTTCTCAAAACCTATTTCTTATACCTTGGTTTTCATCTCATTCTTCTAGTTCATCAGTTAAATTCTGAATTCATTGACAAAAAAAAAAGCTGTATCACAAGAAAGGAACTCTGTAACTAAGAATCCAGGTAAGAGAGAGAGACTCCTTCCACTCCCTCATCAGGTATACTAGACTGTTACCCCAAACAAAATCATTTATGTTGTAAGATCTTTTGAAATTTTAAATAATTTCATTTTAAATTAAACCTTTTTTTTTTTTTTTTCCCTTTTGTCCATTAAAATATTCATTTCCTAGGCAATCTTTCTAAGCCATTCATTTTCTTCTCTTTGTTCTATTGAGTAGCAGACACTGTTTGCCCGGATATGGTTTTGTCTCCAAACAGTTCAATTTAAGTATGAACTGGGGCATGGTCTTATGGTTTATAGGAAGTCTAGACATAGATGAAGCTATCCAATAGATATAAGTTTTACAGGCATGTCTGTACCTTGTAAAATAAGGTGTTCTTATGTATCAATTTCAGTTATGTTGTCTTCTGGAATATCCCCTTTTTCTTACATTGTCAGAGGAAATAAATAAGAAAAGGATTCTTTATTTTCCAAGCATTTATCCCAGTACTTCTTATTAATTTCACCTGTGATGTGAAGAATTATGGTTTTTATTATTATATCACAGCTGTCAGAAAGAAGAAATTCTTAAATAGAAAGAAATCATTTTGAAATAGACAAAAACAAATGATGTTATTTTTTGTCATATAATGTGAGTTAAGACATCTGTTTTGAAGAAGAAAATAGGAAAATGATGATTTCACCTTTACAAAACTTTTCTACAGTTCTCTAGGATGTTCATAACCTCCAAAGCCTCTTAGTTTGGTAGCTTGACAGCTGTGAGAAGACAGGGACAGAGGTTCTTAGGTTTCGTCATGGGGAGTACTCCATGCTTTACCCTCCCTGCTGCCCATTCTGGGCTCCAGAGGGCCTGTGTTGACCAAAACCCAGGAAGCTGCACTTGAGATGAGCAAGCAACATTCAGGCTGTCGACCAGATGTAAACAGCACTACACCCATGTCACTTGGCTCTTGACCACCCTTCATGTGGGAAAGCAGCATTCAGATGACAACAATTTGCCTGCCCTTTCTTCCTAGAGCTACATTTTTATTTGTGCTCTAGTCCATTTCATTTTTCCGTAACATTTCTTATGCCATGTTATGAGTGCAAGGTCCATGCTGTGTCCCTAAGGTGATGGGAGCTCAGTGCTTCTGTATGGATTTATTTCTTGAGACATTTTTGAGATTCAGCAAAAAGAAATTTCTCAGTAAGTTTGAGCTAACAGTAGTTATGTATGTTGCTGACTTAACAGCAACAAAAAGATTAGACTGAATGGTTTCTTAGCACAACCCATGCCTAAAATATACAGCAGCATTTGTCTTTCATGGCACATTTTAGAAGCGTTACAGAAATTGTTTGCTAGTAGAAAAGTTTGCATCATCCTGCAAAGGTTTATCAAGTTTAACAGGATATTTTCACCTGCAGTGGTTCTAACTTTCTTTGAAATGTTGTTGTTTCATTATATTTCAGATTATAAAGTGCTAAGGTAATTCTTGATGCAACATCCACATGTGCAAGAAAGTTACAGCTTACACAAGATTTCTCAAATATGTAAAAACTTGCAAACTTTTTTTCATTTACTTGCAGCTATCTTTGGATAACATCAGGCCAAATAAAGCACATTTACAATTCAACAGAAATGTGTGATTCACAAACCAAGATCCTGGATGTAAAAATGCAACAGTAACTTCAGAACTAGGATCAACATATATTTACGTTCACTGCTCAGCCATTTAGAATTAATCTTGGGAAAAGTTTAGATGAAAAATGCCATTCTTGCTGGTTTTAGTCAGTCATTGAAGAAGAATGCAGATGTATGTTTATAGACTATATAAAAAATCTATGGGATGGCACCCAGAAAATTTTGTAACATTGGTGCCCTGCTGTATACCTGATATTCTTCTTTCTTCTCCCAATATTGCTGACTTAGGAGCATTTGTGAAGAAATATACTACCTTGCACTGTTAGGAAGAGCAAGTGTTAAGATGTGTAAAAACCAGCTCATTTCTATTCCTCTTCTAGTATTGACAATAACAAGGTGACCCTAATTAACACAGGAAGCTCCAATTTGATTTATGTAATTATCAATCCTATGAGAGATACTGTAACTGTTTTTTGAGTTAGACAAGCTAGCAAATAGGAAGAGAAGCCATAGCGAGAAGTAAAAATAATACTCATGTCTTGAACTTCTATGGCATGGCTGATTTCTTGCTGTGTTTTCTACTTAATACTTTATTTTGGGCAACACAGAGACTGAGCAATGGTGTCCTCAGTCATGTGAGCTTTATGAATTGATACACTCTTTTAATCATAAGATTGCTTTTTTTCCTTCAACCATACCAGCACAAGCCTATGGAAACTTAACTCCAAACCACATTGAGGACTATGAATACAAAGAACATTGTCTCTGTTTTGTTTTTGCTTTCTAATTGCTTCTTCACGTTGAATTAGTTTGTTTAGATTATGAATGGGATAGATAAAGACATATTTTTTTTTTTTAGACAGCTATGCTTTGCAGCCGACAGCTAATATTTATATTTTTGAAAAAAAAATTAAATACAGATAGCTTGAAATCTTCACAGATTTTACTTCTAGAAACCTCTTACATAGTTCTGATCACCTTCTACTGCTGGACCATGCAATATGGCAGATGTCTGACATGTCTAGTTGGTCAGCTGCGTATATTCCTACTCCTGTTTTAATGCCCAGAGTAAAGCTGGGTTAGGTTTCAATTGATTTGTTTGCTTATATTCTATGAAAAGAGGAGCTTATGCTTTTCTTGGAGCTTTAGGGGGCAAGGTTTTTTTCGTCTTGAATTCTTTAGTCTTGTGACATAGTTTCTTCTGTGACGTTTATGCCTTCCCTGATGTCCTAGTTCAGAGCTCTATCTGCAAGAGACCACAAGAGAAGAGGTCATTGCAGGAAGCTTTATCTCAGCTGAGTATCTCTAGAGAAGGAGAGAAATTCAGGAATGTGAAGGAATGCAGAGAGGCAATGATTGCCTCTCTTGTTTAGAGCCTGCCAGAAGAAGTTGGGCCCTTGCTTCAGTCTAAGACATCTATACCTACCTGCTGCCAGAATGCACTGAATACTTATGACAGGTAGATATTGTGAGAGTATAGGGCACGCAACAGTGTTCAACTGCATTTCAACAGCAGCTGCCTCAGAGTGAAATGTGGCTTTTTGTTCATGTGTGTGGTTTTGGACTGCATGTTTGGAGCCTGTACTTTCCAAACGCAGTGACCAAGCACTTGCACATCCTTGTCTCACTTTGGTACACCCTAAGCCCTTCCTGTCCAAGCAGACACTTAGTACTTTGTTGTTTATATTAGGCTTTTGCTTGAGAAAGGAAACAAGATTATTGGACTGTAGCTTGGCTGTACAGAACCACTGTTTAGTTTTTGTTCCATTATTACAACTGTTTACATTAATTGAATTTTTAATAAAAGCCCAAGCAATTCACACAGCAGGTGTTCTCTGAGGCTAGTCACAGTCTGAGGTCATCACGGCTTCACAGGCAGTTTTGCATCTTTTTTATTTGTTTCCTGCTGTTCTGTTTTGCTTTGTTTTCTATAGGTGCCCAAGAGAAAAAATAACTCTGTGTTTTCTTCCTCATTTACTTTGTGAAGGGATTGTACACCCTTCTGCTCATTCCAGTACTTCTTCAATGAGTCCCTTCTAAGATCATTGTGGTGAAAGTAGTATAATGTACTTTTCTAACTGCTGCCATGCTGATTGCTTCTTGTACTCTATTCTCTGTTTTCTGCTATTCATTCTACCCATGATTCCATTGATTCTTCTACGTCCCCTTTCTGAATTAGACTTTGGCTAATGCAGACTTCTTAAGCCTCTTTTCTTCTGCCCTGTGAGACTCCAAGCACTAATCAGTGTAAGAGACTTGACAGGTTCCTTTTTTCTTTTAAGTGTGCCTTCCTACCAGAGCATCACACAAAAGCCAGTAGACAAAATGCCATATTCCACATCCCACCCTCGCCCCCCCCAACCTTTTTTGGGGAGGGAAAACCAAGAGTGAGGCATGAGCAAATATCTGGAATTCCCAGAATACAAAGTGCTACTGAGGGCACAAGTCTCTGGCCAGCGTTTGGCTCTGCGGGTTTGAACCCTTCTGAGCCCTACACACATCTCAGCGCTGTTGCACGTGCACTCCCATGTTTCTTTCTCTGCACAAGAACTCACAGTAGATATCTGGAAGTTCACCTCGATTCTTCTAAGGCCTTCAATTGGTCTGGATTTGTCCATGAGCTTTCTGGCCCTGTATATCGCAGCAAACTGTAAGGTGCCCCTGAGTTTACTTTCCTATTATTTGTTAGGTGGTTAGTTTTTAGTTACATCAGTTTCAGAAAGCTCAGTGTTACTCCTTCAATTTCCCTAAATATTTATATATTTAGCTGTGCTGTGTTGTCTTTCCAGATATCATCAGACTCCAAATCATGTGCTTCAGCATTTAAGCTACCAAATACTGATAGGTGGATAGGAAAATATTAAAGCACAATCTTGTAACAGTCCTGACACTGACAGTATATAACCACTTACTGAAAATCATTATCTTCCTGTAATAGTATCTTCACATATCAATGAGTTCTGAAGGTGGCTTTCTCAAAGATAAGGGTCACTTTTAGGACCGAGACCTTCATGCAGATGCATTTACTTCAATATATTTTTCCATAAAGGTATTAAGTAACCACTGATGAGATTTCATAAATACTTTATATTGAAGGTTTGGTCTACACAAAGTTTTTCTCCTGGCACAGAAGTTTTTTCAGGGTATGACTTTTAATTTTCTCTTTCAACTCAGTTATTTCTGGTGAAGCATTATTTGAATGAAATTGCACTGGTATAATCTAATTTGCTTATCACATTGTAATTAGCCTACAATAGTACTGTGATTGCATCAATAGTAATGGATGTGAATAAAGCATTTTTTCTTTATGCAGGCAAGCCCTAAAATATGTATTTCCTCTAATGTTTAATATCACTGAAGATCCTGCTAGTGTTTTGAGAACATTAAAAGAAGCTAGATTAACTGTTTTATCTTAAAAATAGTCCTACTGTCCTTCCTTGTGTGCCATGAAAAAGGCCAGCTGATGTTAATAAAATCCTTCTATCTCAGCTTTTGAAATTACCTTTTTTTTTTCTACTTTCTCCTGAATCTATGGAAGACTTTTAGCCCTCCAAAATTAAATTCCAGTTAATTCCACTCTAAAGGAGCTGAGCTTCTTCAGTGCTAGAAAATAAAGAATAATATTATAGGGGTAGAAGTGAGTGAAATAATCTGAATTTTACACGTATACTCCAAACTTCCTATTTTCTGATTAAAAAAAATATCTTTTTTTAGTCATGTTTTTACTTAGTGGGCTGTATGCAGACAGAAAATCTCATTAGAAATACATTTTCTGCACATCAAGGCTATGCCTGACCCACCTTTTCCATATTCACGGAGAATTTAAAAGCTTACATTGCCTAAATTATGACCTTGGTGACAGCAGCAGTTTTTTTAACAGAACTGACCATGGTTTTCCTTTATAGTGTTTTAAAGAACAATTGAGACCTTTTCTCTTGACTCTTTTTGAACAAGCTAATTTGCATTCCTGTCTCTTCTCCCAGGAGCTGTGCGTCGCAGAACTCTCACTTAATGGATACCAAATATTGTTTCCACAGTGTAAGCGTGGGAGTGGTACTCTTTAGCAGCTGACAAGACCGGGTAATGTTTAGCTGGTCACAAGATCTGTGTACTGAAGATAGGAAAGAAAGTGGGCTTTTCTGATCTCTCTGAACATCATATTCTTACTTATAAAAACTTTCTTTCCAAGTGACATTGCCATCTGTGATGCAGTTTAGCATGTCTGGATGTTCGATACGTTACTAGGCATTTGAATATTAGTATTATGTATAACCATCCTGGTAGTAAATCTGTGCAGAGTTTTGACAAGTCTTATTTAATACCTTTATTGGTCATCTGGATGAGGGGATCGAGTGCACCCTCAGTAAGTTCGCAAGAGACACCAAAGCAGGAGTGTCAATCTACTTGAGGGTAGGAAGGCTCTGCAGAGGGATCTCGACAGGCTGGACTGATGGGCTGAGGCCAGTTGTATAAGGTTTAACAAGGCCAGGTTGTAGTGGTGGTTGTAGTGAGGTGAGTGTTGGTCTCTTCTCCTAGGTGACTAGTGACAGGAGAAGAGGAAACGGCCTTAAGTTGCTCCAGGGAAGGTTTAGGTTCGATATTAGGAAATATTTTTTTACTGAGAGAGTGGTGAGGCATTGGAACAGGCTGCCCAGGGAGGTGATGGAATCACCATACCTGGAAGTGTTTAAAAAAATGTCTATAGATGTGGTGTTTAAAAAAATGTCTAGATGTGACACTTCAGGACATGGCTTAGTGTTCCTGATAATATTTAGTAGACAGTTGGACTTGATGATCTTGAGGGTCGTTTCCAACCTTAATGATTCTATGATTCTATAAATACATTCTAATATACCACAGAGTAGGCAACTAGAAAAATCTGGTGGAAAGTCCTAATAGTTTCATGCAGATTCCTTCAAATGTTTCCTTATGATGACTTTTAATGATATGGTGCTTGTATTTTCTTTGCTTCTAATGTATAATTGATAGCAGTATGGTTCCAACTGCTGCTTAAGGCAGCATATAGCTATAGGTCTTACAACCTAGCTGCAGCGTTGCTTTCCATTTCTGTGGAATCAAGCACTTTAAGGGGCCTGTGGTTCAGAAAAACAGTGTGCAGCCAAAACAGAACTATAGTGTAGGCTGGTCTTTTTTGTTTAATTATTTTGATTTTTCTTTTCCAAATGCAGCTTTCAGTCCTGTGCCTAATCTGTGTCCTCATGTTGCACCTTGTGAGATGATAACTCTCCCCTACACCCTTTCCCCTCCTACACTGCAATCCAGTTCCTCCATTGCTCCATCTGGCAATGTTCCCTGTGGTAAAAATTGATAACTACCTAGAACAAATGAGAAGGCGAAACTGTATTTCAGTGGAGATGGGCTATTGAATGTATAATGGTGTCATGAACTTTCAGTCTCTGATGTTGGATTTTTGTGCCATATGGAAAAAGCAGCATAGCAACATAACTGCTACTCCTAATTATATAATGTAAATGTCAAGCTTGTTCAAAATTCAAGGATTACACATTGCCAGAAGAAATTATCTCTTCTGTAGACTGCAGCTTTTTGGCAACAGGGATGGAAGAAAGAAGCACTTACTGTCTGTGATCTCATCAGCCTGTTTCTTAAACAGCAGGGAGATGGACAGAAAAAGGCATTTTTGCAGTGTCTCTGCCAAGGGACAAGATAATTTCTTGCTTTCAGCTCTGAAAAACTTCCAAGATAACAAAATTTTAAGTATATATAAATGCAAATATTAATTTTAGAAAAGTTAACAAATATTGACTGGATGTTTACACATTAACAGTGTTACAAAGCACATTCATGGAAAATTCACAGGTGGGTGACCAACTGACTTTTTGGTTGCAGCTATATAAAAAAATACTTTGAAATTATCCACAGAGCGTTTAACAAATGGTTATAAATTATTGCTGAGAAGATCTAATAGGTATTACTTTTATAATTTTACTATCATTCCTACTGGAAGTAGTAAGATATACTATACAATGCCTACAGGAAAAGGCTATCACTATCCAATGAGCTTATGAGCTTAAAATCACACAAACCAGTGTTTTAGAAAGGAAATAGTCTCATCTCTATTGCGTAGGAGAGAATTGAAAGTGAGGTTTCTGTGAATGGTACAAGGAAAATCTTTGGCAAAGCTGATCACCTGTTAAGTGAGGTCTTGGAGAATTTCAGAACTGCTTCTTGTAGAATCAATAATACATGAAAAAACAGGTAGGTGTTTGCCTTGATTTGTATTGATTCTGAACAACTTTTAAGTTAGTCATAATCAGCTTAGTAACTTCCAAAGTGGTTGTTTCATAAATAGTGACAAATCATTTGCATGTCTTAAGAAATCTGGGTTTTTAAATGAGACTGCAGATCAAAGCATTGTAACAGAAGTTATTTTAAAAGGCTATTTTGTGCAGTTATACATAATAAAATTACCTGCAAAAACACTTTACAGAAAAAAAATCCAACCAAACAAACAGAATTTTAAGTGCCTGAAATTATATTTTTTCTTTATATATGAATAAGGAAATTCCTACAGGATTTTTTTATTTATTACCTGATATGGGTTGATTTAAAGCCAGCAAAGCATATAAGTCAAATTTCTGATTTGACCAACTGGCAGAGAACACACATATGATGTATTTACAATTGGCAAAGTCTCATCTTGGTGAATAGTGCTGTAAATTACTTTTGATTAAAAAAATCAGCAGAGGAAGTGAAAAATCATTACTACCAGAACAAGAACAATAAAACATTAACGCTATGTGTAAAGATTGATGGGTACTTAAGAAGTTGATTTGTAAAAGTCACCAGTACCACAGGGCATGAGTTTATTAAGAGTATGAAACAGGCAGAGTAAAAAATGACCTCATACTTTAATCAACAGAAATGGAAAATAAACAGCTCAATATTTGTAGGCTTCTTTTGATGGAATTTTAGTTTGAGGGCAATTGCCTCTGCAAAAACCCCCAAAGAATTTGACCACTTGAAAACCAACCTTCCCCAACCTTTATTCCTCTGAGGAACTAAAGACAGATATTAACATGTGGAGAGGCATATGGGGAAGGCTTAGCACTTAATCATCTTTCTGATAATTAAAATGTATAAGGAAATGGATGGAAAATCTGTGCATTTTCTTGTTCCTTTTCTTTTCCTACAGGAATTGTCATTTTCATATACTTATGTATATTATATGTAGTATCTTAAATTAATAAAAAGTCAGCTCCAGAGTGGGATGAGCTGTGGCTCAAGCAAACACAGACAGGAGAATTAGAGCCCTAGTTTTGGAAATCCTTGGTGGCTAGGATCATACCTTTACATCTGTTTCTACAAAGGCACCCTGTAAATTCTGCTACGTTATTGAGGGTCCTGACCACTCCTGTGTTATACACACAGATAATAGCTTTATCTGCTCAGGAAAGACATAAAAGGCCCAACACTTCAGTGAAAACAATTGCCTGAAAGTTAGTGATCAGTTGACCTGAGCAGAAAGTCCAAGGATCTCACAGGCATAAAATATCTTCTATTTTGAGAGATGAGTCACACAGATAAGAAAGTACAGAGATGCTGGTGACTATATGTATTTCTGTGTACTGCTTCCGCTATTGATCTAGAACAGGAAACTTTCTTGATAAAAGTCCATGTACAAAATTATACTCTTGGAAGCTGCCAAACCGACAGTCTTCATAACACTGGCAGAGGTAACATGCGTTTCTTATTCTATCTAGCCAGAATCCCTATATTTAACTCTGATCTAAAAGCACTGAAATACAGTGTAAGGAAGATATTTTATCCTCTTGCTCATTTATGGTTTGCTGCAAGATACTGAGCTTTTCTGGGAGCTTGTGGGAGTTTTTAGCTCCCACTAGTCTGCTGAAACTTTGGCGTAAATATTTCACAAGGATACCTGCCATTTTGTGGAGAAGAAACTCAGTCAGTCCTTTACCTCTCCTCTGAGCTTTTATGAAACGCTTCACTTTAAGATGATCAAATACATTGGTATAACTATCAGACAGAGGCTTCCAGGTATGTCATTGTTACCTTCCCTTCCAGTAAGCTTATTTCTGTGCCTTTGTGTTTGTGTGATTGGATTTCATCTAGAGGTAAGACTAAATCAAAAAAATACTTTCAGTGCCCGATAAGGGAAAAAACCCAAAACCACTTAAGCCTTGGAAAATCCTCAAATTCAGAAGCAGTCCCCTCTTTGGCCTGAGAACAAGCAGAAATTATCACACTTTTCTAAGAACACATGACATGTCTCTGCCTGTCATATATACAATATATTACTACTTCAGTTCATACTTCGATACTGTTTACTGTTATTAGTGGAGTTTTATATGTTTATATTTAGGGATATTCATTATTGTAATTTATCTTATAAGACTTTATATTCAGTATAAGTTAAGCTTTTTCAGATTGTGGATTATATGCTTCTCTTTCTACAAAACTAAGTATTTAAAAAATATAAATGTGTGATAAATTTCTCAAGTTGAAGAATAATGTAATAATCATGTTTATTAGACAGTAAACCAAATAAAATGAGAGCTGGGGGAGAAGATGTACATTGTTTTCCTAGATTAGCGGTGCCCTTACGGGCTCTAGAAAGTAGAAATACAAGGAACAAACTAGTGATAGCAAGGAGCATACCAGTGGTGTTAGCTCTCCAGAAATAAGCTTTCTCTGTGTGTGGTAAATGAAACTTTGGTAACATGGAGAAAACAATTACCACATGAGTATAAAGTTTTCAAACCCTTTAAATGGTAGGGAAAATGTATAAGGAGTTAATACAATGTCCTTGTGTAATAAAAATACTAATACGCAACACTTTTTTGTTGCTTTTAACATTAGTTGTAAGGTAGAGATAGCTGCATTGCTGTTGCAAATATGATTGTCTGAAGATCCAGGAGATACAAAGCTTGTAGGGAAGGTAATATCTTTTCTCAGAGCTGTACACGAGATGGACAGGAAACAAAAATACATAAGGACCCAGACTCTTGTGGTTATACATTGGTATATTGCCATATTAAATAAATAAAGAAATATTCAGGCAGTCCTGAAGGGTAAAGGAGTCCAGGAAGGAAGTCTTAAAGGTGCAGAAGCACCTGTCCCAGTGTGCTGAAAGATGAGCTGGCAGGGAAGATTGGCCTGTCTGAATAGAGAGCTTAGGTTGGAACTCAGGAACATAAGGAGAGTTTATGGTCTTTGGAAGAGGGGGCAGGTCTCTCACAAGCACTACAAAGATGTAGTGAGGCTATGCATGAAGACAATTAGGAGAGCCAAAGCCCGACTAGAACTCAACCTGGCTACTGCTGTTAAAGACAACTAAAAATGTTTCTATATATACATTAACAACAAGAGGAGGACTAGGGAGAATCTCCATCCTTTACTGGATGCAGGGGGAAACAGTGACAAGGGATGAGGAAAAGGCTGAGGTGCTTAATCACAGAATCATTTAGGTTGGAAAAGACCCTTGGAGTCATCGTGTCTAACCATTAACCCTACTCTACAAGTTCACCCCTAGACCATATCCCCCAACACCATATCTAAGCGATGCTTAAACACATCCAGGGATGGCGACTCAACCACCTCCCTGGGCAGCCTATTCCACTCATCTGGCTAAAATCAGGTTTTTCAACTGTGCTGCTCTTTTCCTTAAAACCAATTGAACCAGTGTTTCAAAAGTTATTGCCACTTTTTGACTCATCAGAATTTCTATGACTAAAAGACCTTGTTTCAGGCTATTTGTTGATATAATTTTCATCATGGGATAAATTTGGTTTTGTGGCAATGTGTACAGAACAAAGCCTGAAAAACTATTTGTGTACTTAATTTCTTGCAGAGGTTCTTGGTGTGGTATTGAGAGTGATACTCTATATATCCATCTCCACTTCATCTACTAGAAGTACCTTTCTAATATGGCTCTGAACTAAGGACGTATCATCTGGTTCTATATGCAATCAAGGCAAAGAGGAATTATCTCCAAGGCCATATCAAAGAATCCTTTACAGGGTAGGTTGGTGATTTGCTTTGACAGTTTATTACTACCAAATTTCTGAGGATTTGTTCATTTGGTAGAATTACAAAATTTCTGCTTGGTTTTTTTTTTTTTTTGTTTGTTTTGTTTTATCTTGGTGTTGTTTTTTTTTTTTCCCCTGTTGTGTTGTGGTTTTGTTTTTCGTTTGTTTTTTTTTACCCTCTAGTTTTTATAGGCAGAAAATATGAATCAAAGTCATTTTGTGTCCTGTTTGCCAAGTCTGCAAGTACTAATTTAAGTGATAACTACAAGAGCTGAAGGAGTTGCTTCTGGGACAGTGACTTTGAATTTTTGTAGCAGTGCTGCTTCAAATGTCAAACTTGTAAACTGCTGAAGTAAAGATTTCTAACTTCATACATGGTAGAAAAATCCTGTAATTCTGGAATTTAGTATCCTTTGTATTAACCCTGATCTTGTATGACACAAGTTTTCTGAGCTCATAGCTTCTACCAGTGGTCTGAATTTAAAACCAACAGCAAACCTGACTCTATCCTTGCCAAGAATTTTTAATTCAGGAAGACTGCTTGTGGGAGTAAAATTAGTTCTATTTGTAATCTGCGGTTTCCATTGCTGCACTACCGTTACTTTTTATTTTATGAAAAAATAAGCAGAATTGGTTCAGTATAGCTGCATATGATCTACTATCTTTCTCTCTCCCATACAGCAGAAAAGTTCTTGCAACCCAACTTTTTCACCGATGGAAATCTTAAAGTTCATACTACAGGCATGCTTTAAGATATGGAATTGTTCTTATTAGATATTAGTTTACTAAGAATGCATTTCATTGTTTTTAATTCTTCTATATAGTGTTTACATGCATATTTTACTAATATGGTTTTATTTAATTAACCATTTGAAGTATTCCAATATAGATTTCAGTAGCTGATAATTCTTAAAAATCCTTTTTAGTTATGTCAAATGAATGAAACATCAAAGGCTTAAAAATTAACAGGGGAAGGATGAAGTAATTCCACGTACTTGAAAATGAATACATTGAAAAAGTGTTGAAAACCAAAATATTAAAAAGTATCAGTGTAACATTCTCCACCACAACAAAACCAAACAAAACAATAGATTGTAATTTATTGTTTAATCTTGAATAAAATATGCTGTCTAAACAAAAGGAAGCTTTTAGAAATGTCAAATATTAACAAATTTAGACACAAGTGTTAAAATCAGGGAAAGAAACTTCTGATGAAAGAACTACCATGCAGGTTTCTCTTGCCCTAAAGCAGAACGAACTTCTGATAAAAGACTGTCAACTTGCAGTGGTACCACCCAAATTGGAACAGATCCTGACAAACTTACTAACGATTAGAACTGTCCATAGACTGATTTCTTCAAGATAGAAAGGACAATTCTATTGAGACTAGCCAAATTTAAAAGCTGAGCAATCTATTTACACCCTGCACAGAGTGACAAATAGAACTGTAATTAAGCACACAGCAGTTCTGTTCTTCAGTTTCTCTAAGGCAGGATCCTAGCTCAGGTTTAACTTCTAGTTGATGCCTACCAAGACCATGTAGTATTTCATGATGAGACCTGAAAAATGACAGGTGTGCTCACATGTTCTCTTTTTCTCTACACATGGCCAGTTTTTCTATCCAGAAACCTTTACCCTTTTCAAGGCATAGAAATCTTCATTCTGTCTATGTACTGCTTAGCATAATGTGGTTACAGTTCCTCTGGGTGTTCATATGTGCTATTGGAACACAAAGAAAAAATACTCATGTGCTTTCTATGCTTCTTAATGAAAGGGTGTGTGTGTGTGTATATATATATAGAGAGAGAGAGAGAGAGATATTAATCCCCACAGATATAATGAACAGTTCTGGATAAAATTATTACCTTGATCAAAAGACTGCTTAATTTACAGAAGCTGAAGAACATCTGACCATCCAGAGCAACTGAATGGTTGAGACAGCTGCTCACAGAACCATACAGCAGGTAACACCACAGCTCACTGAAAAGATAGAGCAGTTCTTATTTTTTGCAATTAATGAGCTCAAGGAACTTGAATTATCAATGATGTAAGACTGTATTATTAACATTTCAAACAACTTGAGGATCTTTACCTTTTTATTTTGATCTCAGATGGACCACAAACTATCCTGTGCAGGTAATTGATGACAGCGTTGTGTGGAAAATTACCCCTCGTTATCAGTTGTGGGTGCCAAGACCTTGTAACTCATTGCAAGTAAGTAAAAATCTTTGTTGGGATGATCCTGTTAGCATGATTGATTGATTTTTGAAGGACATACACTCTCAATGATAAAACAAAACAAGACAAACTCCCAGAAATCTAAAAGAGCAATTAAGATAAGAATGTCTGCAGCACTTCATATCCCTAACAGTTAAATATTTAAAGAATAAAGAAAAGTCAAAACTTGACATGCCAATTTAAGATCTGGAATCTTTCATAATTTGCTTCTGAATTTTCTCTAAAATTACCAAGTATCTAAACCTAAGCAGCTAACTAGTTTGTTTACCTGTGATTATATGACATTCATAGTTTTCAGAAGAGGCTGAGAAGCAACTAAAACCATTATTTGTGTATTTCTGGGTTAATAAGAAAGTGTTTCAGTGTGTTGGAAGTCTTGGATAGTTTTGTTTGTCTGTTCACGGGAGTCTTTTGTTTTAGTTTCAATATCACAGCAATACTGTTTGGACTGACAGTTTTGTCAAGAGTTTTCACTCAAAGTACCAGAATAACAATCAGCATGTGATTTTACTCACTCTTCTGGGAGCAGACTGAGAAAGGAATTTTTTTTTTATATATTTCCCCCCCCCCCCAAACAAAAACTTACTATTCTCTGTCTCTTACTATTGCATGTACCAAATCCAGCCTCTTGCCTGGAAGGGAAATCCCTAAAATCCTGGGAACTTGAAATGGAGTTAGGAAGAAATAAATATGTAGGCTTTACTACAACTCTTTTTTTTTTCTTTTGTTTCTTTTTTCTGTTTTGTTTTGGTTTTGGTTTTGTATGAAGCAGGCTCTGATCATATTAATGGTGAAATTGTTTATGTCTTTTTACACTATTTACATTTGTATTGTTAGCATTAATGTTAAAAGCTGTCACTGACAGGTTTCAGTACTATTAAAAAGTTAACAGTTCTTTAAAAGCTTTGTATTAAGGGGCTTTGTTTACAATGATGTGCAGAACATTTCAGTTACAAAATACCTGTGATCATTCTTATGTGCTGAATAATCTGATAAATCAGCTGCCTGTTGGATAAGTTCAATGCAGTTATGATGTGCTAACCTTACTTTCTATAACTTCAGTAATTACTTCTCAGATAATTTAACTTCAGTGTAACTTTAGAGAAAGTTTCTGATATATTGTGCAAGGAGTTGGAACGGTCCTCTAACACTGTATTTAAAGAGATAACTATTTATTTACAAATAATTTTGCATTTGAGTAATTAACTTATCTGAATTGTCAAGCTTCTGGATTCTAGTTGTTCTGTTTACAAATAAGCAGGATGAGATAATTGTGGTATATTTCATATGAAGGCACACTCGAAAATGTAGCTATCTATTCTCTGAATCTACTCTTACTTATTGTTGAGGTCCTTGATGTAATCTGTATATAACTGAAAGGAAGTATTGGATTTGGACTCTTTTTAAAAGCTAAAGAAATGAAGCAAACCCACTAACTCTTCCAAGGATTTTACACTGGCATTGGGTAATCCATGGAAATATTACATAGGAATTGTATCCCTTACTACTCCCTGCCTAATAACATAGTGATTTTGCTGATGAGCAAATCCAGAATTAATCCAAGCTGTTTTCAAGTAATTTATACATTGGATTAAAAAGTTGTAACTTGTTATGCAAATGTAGTTTCTTTTGAGAAAATATTTTGTCTGAAAGTGAAGGTTTTTTTTCTTGATATGTTCAAGTGGCCAGTTGAAATAATATTACAAGATAGGGTTGGTTTACAAATAATTTTAAAAATAGGTTATAAGCATGTAGTGAATCTGCATTACAGAAGCCTTTTCTTACAAAACTTTAACTTTTACATTTTGTTTCTATTTGCTATTTTGTTCTTCCTAGTAATTTGTCTGTATTTTTCAGGATTCTGCCTGAAGATTGCAACAGTAACTTAGATCCTGGAAACGCATCCTTCAATAAAGTGGAAATGTTTGGAGTAATTCACTGAAGTGAGTGTTCTATTTGTTTTTTAGCTGGTTTTGCTTAATAGACCAATATGAAGCAAGCTGTTAAAAGAACTTTGATAAATCATGTATACTATTTGCCTGCTTGCATTATTTCTTTTTTTCTGTTCTCATACATCTCTTCTATTTAAATTTCTAAAATAATTAAGTGGGGTGTATACATTTGTCTGTATATGCAGAAATATGTTTTTACTGTAGAATTTGGTAATATATGTTTTCCTAATTTCAGTTTAAAAATAAAAATTCACAAGTAAAGATGTTTGCTCCTTCTCAGTTTAGCATTTTTGTTTTCACTTAAAAAAAAAGGGTCTTTGTTCAAAAGACCATTCAAATATAAAATTATTTTTTCTAATTAATGTTTTATATCCTTTAGTGATAAGATTTTCATTGCCAAACAGTTGAATACCACTAACACAGTAGGTGATGCACTCCTACGTTATCAAATAAATGCTCAAGGTACAGCTTATAATGTTGAAAAATAGAAAAATAAATTGACCTTGATGAAGTGTGTCTTCTTTTGTCTGTTCCCAGGAAAGTTTATTTCAGGTATTTCTACTGCTGAAATGATTAGAGTTAACAGCTTTTTCCCTCCATTTTATTTTACAGGGTCTCTTCATCTTCCTGATATATGGGGTGTACAACACAGAGGTAAGTCTGCTTGGAGTATCTCAAGGCTGACAGAGTGAATGAGAGAAATGACAGGTTTCTTATCTTGATAACTGAGGGACAAAGTTGGCTTTCCATATGAGTGTCCTACTGCCCTTCATGCTTGGACTAGCTTATATGCATCCCAGCTTACCATTAAACACAGACACCCTGAATAAAGGGACAGACTCATTTCTCATAGCCATTGACTAATATTTTACTGCTGCTTTAAGTTTTTCTGAATTCCTGGTCTTTCTTTTAACACTTAGCTAAACCTGACAGTCCTAAACTTTCATAATTTAATTTGCATTGTAAAATTAACTGTTAATGTATGTCCTATTTTAAGGAAACTATTTAAATTGCAAAAGGAACAAGTTTTACTTACTTGACTTCAACATTTTGTTGGGTATAGAAATTACATTGCATTCCTTTTTTTTTTTACATCAATTACATATTTTTAAGATTTTAAAATCTGACCCAAGGCTTCGTACCAGTTAGATCTATGGAAAGTACTTGATCTTTGCATGTTGAATTGTCATAAGAGGAAAAATTTTGTCAGAATAAAGCACAAAAATCCTAAGAAATTTATTCACCTCATTCCATTACTTCCACTATATTAATGACAAAAATTAGTGTTAATATGTTCAATTCCAAGTTTTCAAGCTAAGGTACCTCTGTAGTTTACACTTTAATAGAATTTGGAATTCAGTAGTAAAATGCTATTTAAACAAAAACGGCTTTCAAAGAGAATAGTTAGAAATGAAGCTAAATTCTATTCAGATTTTATTAGCATCCAAGGGGGCATACCCTAGTAGAAAAATAGTGAAAAAGCAAGCTGTTTCAAAATAACAAAAATTTAATCTCTTTTCCATTATAAGTATTAATTATTTCTGTATGTACAACTAAAACAATAAGCATTATTATTAGTGTGGGTTTCATTGTAACAGCGAGACAGAGAAGCCCCTACTGGGGGTTCACTGGAGGGTGATAAGCTGTCGTGGTTTAACCCCAGCCAGCAACTAAGCACCACGCAGCATCTCGCTCACTCCTCCTGCCTCCCAGTGGTATGGGGGGGGGGAATCAGGGGAAAGAAAAAAAAAAAAAAGTAAAACTCATGGATTGAAATAAGAATAGTTTAATAATTAAAATGAAATACAATAATGATAAAATATATCATTAATAATGAAACGGAATATAACAAAAAGAGAAATAAAACCCAAGAAAAGACAAATAATCGACACACTGACTGGTGCCCAAGTAGTGATTGGCCCATCCTGCCAACTGCCCCCAGTTTATTTGCTGGGCATGACATCCCAGGGCATGGCCTATCCCTTTGGCTAGTTTGGGTCAGCTGTCCTCCCAGCTTTTTGTGCACCTGCTCACTGGCAGAGCACGGGAAACTGCAAAAATCCTTAACTTAGGAGAAGTACTATTTAAATAAAAGATCAGTGTGTTATCAACATTATGCTCCTACTAAATCCCAAACACAGCACGATACTGGCTACGAGGAAGGAAATGAACTCTCTGTCCCAGCTGAAGCCAGGACATAAGCCTCTGGTTAGGTACACCAGCTAGCTGGGGGCGGGGGGTGCAGTTAATGTGCTCCTGCTGCTTTCTCAGCTGCAAAGAGGTTGAGTCATGTGGACATACTTCCCAGCTTGTACAGTGAGGATTTCCGATGAACTGTACACCAGGGGGGTGTGTATTCAAATATGCCCGATGCAAAGAGTCTTTTACTGGCAGTATGTCACTGCTGGGAGTAGCTTCACTTAACTCGAGTTAAGTGTAACTGTCATTCTTTGGAAACAAGGGCAGCATCAGGCATGTGACTATCTGTTAATTTCACCAACGCTGTAGCTGCAGCTTTTTTACTAAGAGTAAATAAACATGCTAAGCAGCCAGACACTGCATATTCTCGGTGTCTTGTGTACACTTTGGTTGGGCAATAGCGTTAGTGAGCCGCACCTGCGATTTTAATGACAGGTCGAGTCCCTCCCGCCGAGAGAGAGGGCGGCGTCGGCCCGGTCCCGTTAGCTGCTGCTGGCAGCGCGGCGGCCGCTGCCGCCCGTCGCCGGGGGGTCAGCACCGCTCTGCGGTGCCGGGAAGGATGCCGCTCTGTGCTCAGCGCTGCGGCGGCAACGCTAAAGCGCGTGTCCGGCACAGTCTCTCCTTCCGCCGGAGCAGGCGCCCGGCGCCGCCCGCGGGTCCCGCCTCGGCCGTGAGGCCGGAGGCCCGCGGAAGCGGGGCCGAGCCTCCTGGATGTCCCGGTCAACGACCCCGGGCGGCCGCGGCGGAGGCCGCTCCGGTGCGGGGGCCCGGCGCTCCGCGGCAGCGCCCACCAACATGGCCCCCCCACCCCGCTCCACGCGATCGCGGCGGCGGCAGCGGGCGGGCGAGGGCCCGTCGCGCCTGCGCGCTGCCCGTCTGCTGGCTGCCCGGCCGGCCGGGCCGTACCCAGCGTGCCCCGCGCCGCGCATGTGCAGTGCGGGGCGCAGGGGCTGCTAATTCCATTGTGGAGCGGACGCGGCGTTATTTTTAACTGGAGGCGGCGGCGGGAGCCGTAAGTGCAGCCCGGGCCGGGGGCCGCCCGTCGGCGCGGGTGGGGGTGG
>WUAM01000287.1:57265917-57314153 GCA_024336885.1 Actenoides hombroni | reverse complement strand
GCAGATCGACACACCTGCCTAACTTGGTGTCATCTGCGAATTTACTGATGATAGACTCTATGTCCTCATCAAGATCATTAATAAAGATGTTAAATAGAAACAGTCCCAACATTGAGCCATGAGGAACACCACTTGTGACCTGCCGCCAGCTGGATTTAATATCACTGTCCACTACTCTCTGGGCCCGTCTGTCTAGCCAGTGCTTCATCCAGCAAATCGTATTCTCATCCAGGCCATGAGAAGCTAGTTTTTCCATTAGAAATATATGGGGAACAGTGTCAAATGTTTTCTGGAAGTCCAGGTAGACCACATCCACAGCCTTTCGTTTGTCTAGTAGTTGGGTCATCTTGTCATAAAAGGAGATCAGGTTCATCAGGCAAGATCTGCCTTTCCTAAACCCATGCTGACTGGGCCTGATCTGTTGGTTGTCCTCTATATGGCTTGTAAGAGCACTCAAGATGATCTGCTCCATGACATTCCCTGGTACTGAGGTCAAACTAACAGGTCTATAGTTACTTGGATCCTCCTTTCTGCTTCTTTGCCTCAGTCTTTAGCAGTAGAACTAGTTGTTCCCTAGACACCCAGGGCCCCGAGCTGGAAGATGGGGAGGGGGGACAGAATGACACCTTCACAATACAAGAGGAAATAGTCAATGACCTGTTACACCACTTACACAGGTCCATGGGGCCAGATGGTTGTACCTAAGGGTACTGAAGGAGCTGGTGGATGTGCTTACTAAGCCTCTCTCCATCATTTACCAGCAGTCCTGGCTAACTGGGAACATCCCAGTGGACTGGAGGGTAGCAAATGTGTGACTCCCATCTACAAGAAAGGCTGAAAGGAGGATCCGGAGAACTACAGACCTGTTAGTCTGACCTTGGTGCCAGGGAAGGTTATGGAGTGGATCATCTTGAGTGCCATTATGCACCATATAAAGGACAAACAGGTGATCAGGCCCAGTCAGCATAGGTTTATGAAAGGCAGGTCCTGCTTCATGAACCTTATCTTCTATGACAACATGACCCACCTAGTGGATGAGGGAAAGGCTGTGAGTGTTGTCTTCCTGGACATCCATAAAGCTTTAGATGCTGTTTCCCACAATATTCTCATTTAAAAAAATGGCTGCCCTAAGCCTGGATGGGCGTATGCTCCACTGGGTAAAACACTGGCTGGACAGCCGGGCCCAAAGAGTGGTGGTGAATGGAGTGAAATCCAGCTAGTGGCCAGTCACAAGTGGCATTCTTCAGGGCTCAGTATTGGGACCACTTCTGTTTAAATCTTTATCAATAATCTTGATGAGGAGATAGAATGCACTCTCAGTAAGTTTGCAGATGACACCAAGTTGGGTGGGAGTGTTGGTCTGCTTGAGGGTAGGGAGGCTCTACAGAGGGACTTGTACAGACTGCATAGACGGGCTGAGGTCAATTGTATGAGCCCAAGGGCCAGGCCCTGCACTTGGGCCTCAACAACCCCATGCAACACTACAGGCCTGGGGAAGAGTGGCTGGAAAGCTGTCTAGAAGAAAGGGACCTAGGGGTGTTGATTGATAAGCAGCTGAATATAAGCCAGCAGTGTGCCCAGGTGTCCAAGAAGGCCAACAACATCCTGGCCTATATTATACATTGTGTGGCCAGAAGGACCATGGAAGTGATTGTCCCTCTGTACTTGGCTTTGGTGAGGCCTCACTTCAAGTACTGTATTCAGTTTTGGGCACCTCAATACAAGAAAGACATTGAGGTGCTGGAGCAGGTCCAGAGAAGGGCAACTAATCTGGTGAAGGGCCTGGAGAACAAGTCTTATGAGCAGCTGAGGGAACTGGGGCTATTTAAGCTGAAGAAAAGGCGGCTGAAGGGAGACCTTATTGCTCTTCACAACTACAAGAAAGGATGCTGTAGAGAGGTAGGTGCTGGTCTCTTCTCACAAGTAACTAGTGGTAGAACAAGAGGGAATGGTATCAAGCTGGAGGTTTAAAATTGGAGGTTTAAACTGGACATTAGGAAAAATTCTTTCACTGAAAGCTTTGTCAGGCAATGGAACGTGCTGCCCAGGGAGGTGGTTGAGTTTAAAAGCTGTATTGATATGATGCTTGCGGATATGGCTTAGTGGTGGACTTGGTAGATTAGGGTTAATGGTTGGACTTGATGATTTTTTCCAACCTAAATTAAAAATAAATTTGAAAAATAAAGCAATGTGAATTGCATATGGGATTAATAATTTCTTTTTCACAGTGTTCCTCACCAGAGTTCCAGCTGCAGCACAATGGGGACACGTGTAACTTGTTTGATGGTTCCTCATTCTTCAGCTCCTACCATGCTTGAGTTGAGCCACAGTTTTTACTGGGACTTTCCTTACAATTTACAACGTTAATAATATTAAAGTGACAGAATTTAAATGCTCTTCTCATGGAAGTAGCTAAGTCAAACTGGTTTTTCTTCCATTTTTTTTTTTTTTTCCTGAGAAATCCCACATCTGTAATACTTCACTCCTTTGCTGCAGTATCTCTTGGGTCTTCATATCCCATCCATAGTAATCACAGATCTGACCACATTTTTGTGTATCTTTTATTGATGTAGGAGGGATAGGTAAGAAAGAAAAAGCAATAATGTAGTACTTTGTCTCTTCTTTTAAACGAGTGGTGTTACCAATAGCTCTAAGTTATTGTTTCCTTACAGGACCAGTGGATATCACTGCAAAACAAGGTGACAAAGGGTATATCTGTGCTATCATATAACACAGCTTCCTGACCTGGTTCCTGGTTCCCTGATTATACACACTTGTGGGTATGTTAGTTCACTCCCCAGCTCTCTTCTGGAAGGAATTAATTAGTTCCCTTGGGCTCTGTCTGCATTTATAATTCAGCACAGAGTAGTGAAATAGTAGATCAAACCAGATGGTGCTGAGGATCCTCATCTCTCTTATACTTGTGTGCTACCAGCACTGTGAAGGATGTCATGGGTTACTGCCCTTCTGTGATCAGCTAGGTGGGATTCCTCTGATGTGAAAGTTTGCCAATCTCTCATCTTGGCCAAAGTTATGTTATGGTGTGCTCTGCCTCTGAAGTGCCATTAGATGCAATGGCATACCAGCATCACCTCCACTGTTGTCCCCAGTAAAATGATGTTCTAGGGTCATAGTCATATTACACAGGCCCCAGGCAAGAAGTGGGCCTGGCACACCCAGCAGTTTATGAATGTGACTAGTCAGATATAGAGGGAGAGAAATGTGGGCAGAAGGAATTGAGAAAAAGAGCCTACATTTAGTCTGAGGATAGGAAATCAGTTCCTTTGAGTGTGAGACTGAAGAGTAAGGAGAGTTTATCCATGTTGCTTTAATAAAATATATACTTCCTATAAACTTCACTTCTCATTGAAAGGAAGGACATTTTTAATGGGATACTGTAAAACTGTCATGTAATATAGGTAAGTCTGAAGATTTATTTTTGAAGTCCTATGCTCAAGGTGCCTGGGTTTTTCTGAAATCTGTTTAAGCAGCCAGTCTTTTGCAAGTTTGACAATCTTATCTGAGATGTACTCTTATCTTCTCTCAGCTGTTTTGATTTTTTTCACTTAGGAGGGAAGTTTCTGCCCACTCAGGAAGTACCAAATGTCTTTACAGGACAGTATAGGAAATCCACTGCAGCTTGTTGTATGGCAAGTTAAAAGTCCATCAGTAGTAATTCTTTCTGAAGGAACAGCTACTGTGTGCTTGGAATCCAGAACAGTAACTTCCATCACCTAGAAAATACACGCCCCACACCGAGACAATTTATAGTCTATGATGCTGGAGGAGGAAGGAGTGTGGTGGTAGAATTATTAATATTTAAGATTGAGAGGTCTGGCTAAGAAGCAAATTTTACTTAAAGAACATTCCTTTTAACTAAAAGCTAGTAGTCTGCGATTGTTTCCAACTCCTTGCTTCTGAGCTAAGCTAATACTGGATACGTCACTCCTATAGGCTCCACCAAGAGACATCTTTCCATACTGTTGTGTTATTTACTGTTTGATTCCTTAGAAACGTGGCAGTTAGCAAGCAGCTTAAGGAGTTCCTCTCTCCCAGGGATGGATACCTGGCCTTGGTAGTATTAAAATAATTGTTTTTCCTCACTTCTTTCATTTTCTTCTGAAACAGTATGTAGGTTGGGTCTCTGCAAACATTTGGCAGAGAAATGGGGAGCAGAGGGAGAGATTCTGTCTCAGTGTTCACAGTTAATAAAGCTTCTGTCTGACCTGTCCTAATTTGTACCTGCATTATTATACACTTGGAGCCTCCAGATTCTCCGACAGGAGTTATCTGTCACTTTCTGAGATGGCAAAATTTCAGTCAGATAGGCTGACTAAGACATAAGGTAGGGACTATACATTCACATACACATTTATGCAGGCACACTCTTAATGAGTGCTGCAAACATACAGTGCTTTCAGGAAGAAGCATTTTCAGAAATGATGTGGCCAGATATCCAGAATATTAATTTAATTCCCTTCAGACATGAGCAGGAAGAAAAAGTCTGGGAGGATCTCAGGAAAGGAACTTGCAGACAGGGATTCTTTTAGGAGCATTCTATTTTTCAAGGAGACACTTGCCAAAGAAAGTGATGTCGGGTGGGACAATAGTACAAAATGTGAGCCTATCTGCCTGTGTGATTATTGGAATAAGTCCCTTCCAGAAAACAGAGTTAAGGAGACCTTTCTAGATCTTGTGAAATGTGCCCAGTTTAGCATTACAGAAAAGCGCAGAATGGCTAAGAATTCATGTAGCTGTTGATGTTATCTGGGAAATAACAATAGAAAGTACTGGGTGATTGAACAGAAGATCTAATCCATGCACCATTTTCATGAACAGAACTAAAAGTCACAGGATCCACTAAGTCCAGCCTTGTCAAATTCTTTGTAGAGGAATGTGAGGGAAAAAAACCTACTTATAAGCTATGTGTTAAAATTTTCTGTATAAAGTATGAATCACTCAGTTTCCAGTTAACCGATTTAATTGCACAGAGTAAAAAAACTACCTTGCTTCATCATCCATGAGGAGACAGATGAGTAATTTTGCAAACGGTCCATGTCTCAAATGATATTTATAAATTATTGTGCTCTGAAGCCAGAGGCCCTGCCCCACAAAACCAATTATCTGCCATGACTGTTCAATAACAGCTTACTCTAAAAACTGTTCCCACTTACAAATATGGGAAAATTTTTGATCTGTTTGGTCTTTGTTCAATGATACTGAGAAACTTTCCTCATGGAGTGGAGTACCTAGCACTTTTTTGTCCCTTTTCAAAAACTTTTTTGTTTTCTTATGATGATAGAGACCACCATAAAGAAGAAGAGTCACGTCCAATGACAATATTGATAGCCCTTGTATCCAAAGTTCTTTCACCATGTAGCACACGTACTCTGGGACAAAGCAGACCCATCGCAATCTCCTCCAGGCTGAACCACAAATTCTCTTGCATTACCATTCATTGCTGAATACAAAACACAGTATCAAAACCAAAGTTCTTCATGACTGAAATCTGTGATCCTGAGCCACAGGTGAAATGCTGGATTTATTAGCATGTTTCTCTTGTACATGGTGTTGAACAACTATTTGTATGGCTTTAAGGAGACTTTTTAGTCTTAGACTATTTTAAAATAGCATATATATTTGGCTGCATTTTAGTATCATGTTGTCGTCTCAGTTTTGGAAACTTCCCTAAAACACTGTAGAGGAAATGTGTTCTCTATGATGCTGTTAATTTGGGTGCATGTTGAATGTGGCTTCCAAAATAGCACTGTCACTTACCTGCTAGGATGCCACTAGGGTATCCCACAGTAGTGTCTAGGCCTTGGAAACTTACATCTCCCGTAAACACTTAGATGCTCTTTTCAAGTTTCAGGAAAGGGAACATCTATTCATAGCTATGGCAGCATGATATTCTTCCATATTTACCAGTAATAATTGCTCTCTTCAGCGTTATGCCTTTCAGCCTTGTAGGAACCAGTAGAAAAGTCGCTTCTAAAAGCCACTGTTACAGGGATGTAATTATTTTCAGTGAGGTGTTTTTGTCCCTCCTTCATCACTGTTAACTTTTTGTGTTCCCTTCTTCACACATTGACTTCAGCCTTTGCTTATTCTTTATCTTCTGTTCAACCTTGAGTATCATGAACTGTTCCCGATGAAAATGTTTCTGGTTACCTCTAACAACTGAGTGACAAGTGTGAACACAGGACTGTTGGATGTACTTCAGTGTCTTCAGTAGTCCTGTGATAGGCAAGACCTGTCTCACACTGAAATGTGATCTCTTCTGCCTGAGACTGAAAAGCATTTGTGTGACTCAAAGAAACAAGTCTGTTGAGAGATGGCAGTTATTGTATTTAGTTGGGAGGGCAGAGATGGGGAAAACTTTGCTTTTAGCCTAAACTTAGAGTTGTTTTCCATTTCTTTGCTGATTACAAATTTCCTATTTTCTTCCCTCCCGACACTGCAGTCTTTTCCTGCCCAAAAAGAAAAGCTAATTTGTGAAAGCCAGGATCAAAGTTGAAAAGCCTAACTCATCAGTGACAGCAAAAATACTATAAGATCTGGAGAGCCGTGCTTGTTGGCTATCTGTTGTTTCTGCGATAGTTCATCAGGACAGTACAGGAATTTTGGTCCAGGCTTGAAGGATGACTAGTCACGGTTATGCTGTCTTTTATAAATAAAGACTCTGGTAAGAAAAATATTATATGGTTAGAAATTTTTTTTGAATGAGAGAGGAAAAAAATTGTTCCTCTAGAAATCCTGCAGAAGGCATGTATAATTTGGATGTCTTGTAAGCTTTGGTTTAAAAACTTCTGGCCCTCTACACAGTAATTACTTCCATTGAGGAAGCGCACACATTCTGCTACTCATGCTAACTACTGATAAGGAAAAGGCAGGAAAGCTCAATGATGAAACAGGTTTCATGCTCTCATCTTTCTTTTACTAAGCTAAACTGGCAGCAGTTACAGGGTGTCTTCTGTAATCATCCCCCTCCCCTGAAATTTGAAAACTCTTTCTCTTCTTTCCTACAAAAATAACAAGGTAGCAACTCACGTCTTGTCAAAATGGGCTTCACAGGCTATGAGTTTTGAGTGTCAGTCAGGTAGTTAGTCAAGAGGCCACACAGATAGTAAAAAAAAAAGGGAAATTGCCTTATTTCTTCAACTTTGCTACTCACTATGAAGACTGAGGGAACAGATGATGCTATAAATATGAGGAAAGGAAAGGAGCAACAGCTTGGCTGGATTATTGTCTTGAACCCTAGACACCCAGTTTGTCATTTTAATTCTGATAACTAGAATTGCCAGCTCTTTTTCAGTCATATAGTACTTGGCAGAGAGACAGTGAGGGAGGAAGGGATAAATTCCAGCATATTTCCTGCCTCCTAGCTGTTTCTAGCTCTTGAGATAATGCTGTAAAGTTTGTAAATGAGATAGGTTAAACATTAAAGTAGATGGATCAAAGTTGAAATCTGAAATATTTTTATATTTTTTCAAAATATGATTTAAAAATCAGTTTTATGATTAGGATATTTAGTATCTGAAAGTAGCAAGAATTTTTAATATTGTTAATATTGACTTAAATTTTTGCAAAGGCAACCAGTTCCATCTGTGATAATAGACAATGTACCAGATACAACAAAACCTTTGTAAATATGTCCTTTATTTAGGAAATTTATTCTGATACAACTTCCTGGTATTGAAATCAGTACAAATTCCTCTAACTTTACTTGGTATTACCTTAGGTTTACTTTAGTAAAAATTTGAGTCAAACAGTGAGTCCAAAATCAGATAATTTACATCCTACTGTATGTCAAATCAACATGCCTAAAAATATTTTAAAATGTAGACACCCTTTGTATTTGCAGAGAAATGGCCAAATGTGAAGGGTCTGGTATGGAGTTTACAAGGTTTTAGAATTTCTTTAAAAAGAAGGCTAAATTGGCTCTGGGCAATGAAAGAGTAATTTATGTCCTCTTGAGCTGCAGTGTCTGAAGTAGAAAACTTTTACTGAGATTTTATTGTAATTTAGCATTAGCACTGGCTGTCCTTGGGCCACTTTGAGGACATTTAAGATTGTTGACTTTTGCTTGGTAATGTTGAGTGGAAACGGCTCTCTTTTTGTCTGTTATGACTTCCTTGGTATCTGTATCAGGGAATGAGTAGATGAAGTCTGCCTATTTTCAAGTCTCCATTTCAAGAATGACTAAAGAATAAGCACCTGATACAGAGTAGACACCAGTGGTTTACTAATCTCTGCTTTTCTGATTTTTATCAGCTGTACTTAAAATCAACATTCACATGGAGAAATAGCTTGTGTTCAATTATTTCCTGCCCGTCCCCCAAAACTGATATGGACAAGTTTTAAAAATCTAAAAATAAGATTTTGGTGTTTAAAAAAGTCATACAATATTGTGGAAATCTTTGGAAGGTGTTTTGCTTTGAGAAGTCTAATACATAAACGTTACATGAAGACTCATGAATAAGTATCTCTTCCTTCTTCCCCTCTTCCCTGAGCAGAAAGTACTCAGATGTTGCATATTAATCAAAGAATGGGACAGGGAGGCAGTGTAACTATGTATTGCCTACTTCCCTCCTGAGATGTGGTACTTGCAACTGGAAGCAAGAGTTTACCTGCAGCCTTGTGAGTCCCCCATAGAGTGGAAGCAATTCCTTCAGGATTTTGTTTCTGCATTTCAGTACAGTCTGTTCTTTCCTTTCCAATGCCTTGATGATGATCCATTTTCATCTGGTGATCTACAATAACTCACATAGCAAGCTGTTTCCCATGGTTTTTTGCAGTTGATTTGTTTGTGCTTATGTGTTTTCATAGTTGTTCAGTTGTCCCCACTGAATTTCACTCTGTTGTTTTCAGAACATTCTACAAATGTGTCAGGAAAGTTTTGAATTCCAACCTGACCTCTAGGATACTTTAATTCCCTGTTTTGGGGTTGTATGTAGTTGAAATTCATATGCTGTCTATTGCATCATCCAGATTACTGTTATTTCTGCAGCACTGAATGCAAGAACATTCTGCTGGTCAACAGCTAACAATTCTCTGCAGTATTTTATTCAACTAGCTTTAAGTATCACTTGAAGTTCAACTGAGAATATCTTCACCTAGACAATACATTATTGATTTGCTTCTCTCCTATGTGACCCAGTGTCTAGGGCCTTAGCAGGTTCAAAATATGATAGCTACTATTTCTTCTTTACTTGCCTTCTTTCTAGAAGGAAATTAGATTGATTCGACCCAATATTAGTTGTTTAACCCATTCAAGCAATTGTAGACTTATACCCTATATGTATTATTGTAGAAAAATTAATGGTTTGGTACAGTGTTCTACTCTGGGTAATGAGAACATAAGAAAGATGGAAAATGATCCTTTAAAAAACCCCCAGAGATTTCCATATACCATATATACCATCGGTAAGACACAAAGATCAAAAAACTGGACTGTTCCTGGTCAAACTAGAGGGAAGTCAACAATAGTTACTAAAAATATAAAACACCTGGATCTTTTTCTTCGCTTTTATTGAAATATTCTTTAGACTAGTTAAGGAAGCTCAGTGGAGTTTTTTTAAAAATAATATCTGGAAGTTGCAAATTTAAATTATGGTGAGACAATCCTGTATTTATTTATGTGGCTTTGTTAGCCAAGACTGGACTATATAACGTTTTTGATAGAATGTGATATAAGAGGGGGAAAGCTCTCGATGCATATGTTCTGATTCTTATGTTTATATGGTTTATTAACTCTAGGAAAAAATAATGCAAAGTACAGCTGAACAAATGCATAGGAAAAAAGTGAGACAATCACCCCTGTAGAAGACAGTAAGGTAAAAGGATGTGATAGTAGTTTACGACAGAAAAACTTGGGTTTTAACAGGTTTTGAGCAAGACTTTATACTATAGCCATTTCTGCCAGATCTCCAAATATGTAGTGTTTTTCTGAATTTCAACAGAAATGAACTGCTTTAAGAAATCAAAGCTCTAATTTGAAGTAGAAAGGGAAAGCGGGGAGGGAAGGACTCTAGCCCTTGTCATTATTGAGAAAAGGGAAATGTAACATTACTTCAGAGTAAACCTCTCAGGCTTTCATAAAATGAAACTCTAAGAAATTGGCATAAAAATCAAGATGGTGCTTGGTTCTAGTCTTTGAGTGTATAGGGAATTACAATGCTGAACTGTACTGCTAAACCTAAATGTGTTAGGTTAGCAATGCAAAGGAAGATCAGACCACAGAGGGGCATATAGCAAACAGATTATATGTATGGAACGATTAAAGAGAAAGTAATGTGGTATTGATCACTAAAAAGGCTGTCCAATAAATCTAACTCAATCTCTCTTAAAGTAAAGGCATAAGTATTAAGGGGAATAAAAACCTAGTTCATAAGGGTAACAGACCAAGAAACAATAAGCAACATGAGCTGATGATGGAGGAAAAAGTATGTCAGATAAACTTGATTAATATTTTTGAGATTGAATTACAGATGGCTGCAATGGAACAGATGTAATTTGTACAGCTGTCAGATCCTGCTCATGTTTATACAGATGAAAATCTAAACCAACTCCGTTGACATCCACTGAGTATTGCTGATCGAACTCAGAGAACAGGGAACATATCTATAGTCATCACTGAAACAACATTTTAATTGTAAATATTCATTCAAATGTGGCTATGCATATTAGCATAGTCAGGTAAATTCATACATCATAGAAAGAGGATAAATGTATAGATATGTGGTTCTGGGGGAAATAGGAAATGAATGTGGATATTAATAATGCAAGATTGTTTTGACTTCAAAACAAGATGGTCTAAATGATAAGTTCCTAAAAGATAGTGTGTTTACTGAGAGGACATAGTGCACTTGAGGAGCTTGTGCCACATGTTTTATGGTCTGGGATGTGGCATGAGGGTATGCCAGGAGTGCAGGAAAATGCAAACCATAGTGGGGTAATGCCAGAGGATTGCAATGGGTCAGAGGAGACAAACCTGTAACCTCATTCATGCTGCAGGGAGCAGTCCTTAGAAGTGGTCTTCCCTCAAAAGTACTCTCTAATTTTGAAGGGAACAAGCTGGAACACCCCAGAATACAGCTGCAGGATGAGACTGGGAACTCTCAAGTCTTGCTTCCAGCACTTGCCTGTTCAGCAACAGAGATACATTGTGGTTCTCAGGGTAATCCAAGACAATTTACTGAATGAACTTGTGCCATACTCACAGTTCCAAAATGTGAGCCATTTCCTTTTTGCAACGGGTATTAATATCCCCTAAACAATGTCTTGACTGTTGATAAAGTACATACTCAGTGAGGTAGTGACAGGACAGTAATATCTGATTTAAGTAGAAATATGGGTAAAAGAAGAAAATCACTTTACATAGAAGTCATTTTATAGCTCTAACAAATATAAGGATTATTTTGAAATTGGTTTGGATAATGCTGGATTTCAAATTCCCTGTAGTAGATTCCAGTGGAATGTGTGAGAGCTGTCAGTGTATAAACACAGGTTTTGAAGTAACATTTTGGCTCACTGAGTCTTGTGTTACTGCCACCAGCCATGGCATACAGTCCCCTCTGTAAAATGGAACCACGAGTGGTGATAAGCTTCAAAGTTATGAAGTTAGTACAAAGGGATAGAATAATTAGAATTTAATAATGTCTACAGCATAGGGGTATTTTTAAGTATACTCAATGCAAAGTGCCAAATACTGAGGAAAAGACAGTAGGACAGGAGAGCACATAGTTGTTGCTATGTAGCTGGAAGGAATTATTTGATTGCTATATTACTGCTCACCCTGAGATTATTGCTAATTTGTTGTTTACACATCAAGAGGTAATATTGTGTTGCAAAAGCAATTAAAGTGGCAGCAAACTTTTTCTTCGTCGTCTCTGTTCTATTCTAGATGCCCTTTTCTCAGTTGGGCACCTGAATTTTCGAAACAGAGAGATTAGCGTGGCAAAGTTTTAACACAATAACTCTTTAACTCAGAGGACTATGCAGTCTTTGTTTCTCACTGCTGGATATTTAGGATAACTACTGAGCATATAGACCTTTGGAAATGCCAGTTCTGAGAAGGAACAAACATGCTGTGAATGAAGGAAATGGAGGGCTAATGAGGCTTTTGTCAGATGTCTTTCTCTGCCTGTTGGGTAGATCCCTTTCTCTAGCTTGCTATTTAGCCTACAGACCTCAGGGAAACACATTGTCTCAATCGAAGTTTTTACAGTGCCTTGCTGAGCATAGGAGCCTTACATCATAGAGTATTTGCTTTACTGATCACTTAAACATAGCTGGAATTGCCTTCTGTATAGCTTTTCTTTTCCTTACTGGTCTCCAGCAATAGCACAAGCCTAAGTAGAGAGAAGGTCAGCTTTCTCCAAGAGGACAGGGAATCCTAAAGAAAAACTCTGAGCATGCAGCAATAACAATGTCTATCCAAGACACACAGGACCACACTATGTCTTATCCACGTGCTTTGTAGCTGTATGTGGTGTTGAATGCTGTAAAAAAACTACAGACAGCATGTTCAGGAACTGGATATTTTCATCCCTGGTGAAGAAAAGCACTTAAAGAACTCAGTGGGAACAAATAAAGACAAGGAGGATATGCCATTTTCATGTGCCCAGGTTGTAGGGCAGTGATGTTAACTGTGGAGGGCAGGAAGAATAAATATCTCCTCCCCACACAGTTCTGGCAATGGAGTTGTTTCTGTGCCCAGTTCCTGCTTTCAGGACACCAGCTGATGAGCAGGTATAGGAATTTGTGCATTAACTCTGCCTTTGTTCTTCTTTAGCTTAGCTCATACTTTCCTTCATCCCAGTTGAAGGGCACCATAGCAAAGGCTCTGCTGCCTATCACTGCAATCCTAGGACAAGTCCCGTTAAACCTTGCCATCTTCTTTTTCCCAGGAGAGTAGAAGTTAAAGAATTTTTCAGTGCTAAAAATAGGCAGAGTAGAATTGTTTGGAGAGCTCATGTGCACACCTGCATGTATGTGGCTTCCTCCAGCTGACATGGCTGATGACATTCTGACTCATTGCTCTTCCTTGGTATGTTTCTCCATCACTATCATGTCTTTCATGAATGAGTTCTTAAATGTCTTTTAAAATGAACAACGCAGTTCTGTCATTGTTTGACCAGTCAGAGGGTAAGAAAACGAGATGGTATATCACAGAGAACATTTATTTCCAGGCACTTTTAGTCTAAGAAACTGCCTCTGTGAGCATAGCTCTGAATAATACCTCTTATAGGAAAAAAAAAGGACATCTTTTAAGGCCTTCCATGATGTGACAGTAATATCAACTTAATGGAGAAAACTTCCAACAGAAGACTATTAAGCTTTCCTGAATAAATTAATGTTATGCAGTTTTAATGGAGGTCTGAAATAGATGTGAGAATTAGAGAGGATAGAAAAACTAGGTATTCTGTGGGGCTTTACTTGAGTTGATGTAAAATTCTCTCTTTCATATGATTGCATAAAAGTAAACTGTATTTTTCAAGCTGGCTTTAATAATCTGTGTCAACTGTACTGTATTACAGAAGGACAGCTTCTATAGTATGACTTTAGCTGATGAGTAAAGGTGTTAACCATCAGCTCTGTGAGATGACTACATTCAGCTGGATCAAATAATCACCATAAATACCAGGGCTGAAAAGAGTTAGTTGGGGCCAAGTGGTTTTAGGACTTGTTCCCTTTTGGCTCCATCCCATTATAAATTAACTGTGGATTGCATCTATGCTGGCTGGTTCTGATCTCTAAAGAACTGCATGTTGGGATTGGCATGGTGTGCTCAATTCCTGCCCCTAGCTCATGCCTAGTAAAATTAAGGCTGCACCTGGAGGGAAGGGAAACTAGTATAAGGGATCTGGCTACTGCAGATTTATGTTTGTGAAGGTAGGTAGTGGATGGGTTTTTTATGTTGCTCTGAAGCAATGCCTGTTAATTTAGGTTCCCCTTTTTACTGCTGTATCATGCCAGAACTTCAATTTGTTGTATTGACTTCAATATACTGCTGAGTAATAATTTTTCAAATATTTGAATGACTGTTTAATACTTGTCATCTCTTTGGAATCTCTTTGCAGGAGACTCTTTCAATAGACTTAGGAATGTTCTACAAAACCTGGTTTTGTGTCTCTGGGTTGGCCCTGGTATAATCTTTGTGTAGACTTTCTATGGGCTACTTTATGTACTGTATACTAGATAATTGAAGAAACACATTATTTCAGCTATATGTAAATGTATTATTATTTCTTGTAAAAAAATTGATAGAAAGCTCAAGACTTTTTTTTAGTTTAATGAATCTTTCTGAAATTGGTTCCCGTAGAGGAAAAGGAAAGTTAGTTTACCTGACCCTAAAGAAAAGATCACTGTTTAGGTGGTTTATGTGGTATGATTTCTGTAGCTGATCATGTGCCTGGGCTCTCGATTGCAAAAAATGAACACTTATGTCACTTTAAGTAGTTGCCATGGAAATCCTCACAGCATGAACCTCTTCAGTGAAGACCTTATGGCAGATAAATTAGGTCTATTAGTTCCCTAAACACACCAGGCACTAGAGCAAAAGGGGTTTTGCTCATGCACAAGAACTACTACTTTCTTGTTCTAGTAGATGTTTCCTAACCTTGTCTTCAGATAAATGAATGTCAGATTCTAGTAGTGTGCGTTTGAGAAAGCAATACAATGAATTAATCTCTTTTAGCTCCCTACTCCCCTAAAACATTTTGAGGTTAACACACACACACCCACACACACCCACGAGACTTGTGAATGTTGAGTTTGTAGGAATACAAATATGGGAGATGTTACTGGCATGTGAATGCTTTCCATTGCTCTACTTTAGAGTCCACGCTGAACAGGTGTAGTCTTTTCTAGAGCAGGGTCAACTCTAAAAAATGAAAAATATAAATAGTCTTTCAGGTTCAGGTTATAACTCTTTGTTTAGACAACTAATAAGGTAATTTTAGAGATTACTTTGGACTACAAAAATTGAATTCCAAAATAACGAGAAGGAAGTTAGTTAACTGACTTCTTTTTTTACACCTCCCACACTACCCCCAAGATGTTATTGCTCTGCAGTGCTGTCATCTTCATTTATCTAGATGTTTACATCACATCTGGAAGGTGTTCCTTTTCAACAGAATGCAGCTAATAATGTAATAATTTCTGGTTTTTTTCAGCTGTCATAAGACTGTTAAAGCACACAAAGTTTTGTTCTATTATCTTGAACAAGCTACATTATTAAAATGATGTTATAACCTGCAGATTAGAAGTGTCATATTGGAGTGTACCTTCTGTTAAACAATCTTTGTGTGCTGATGCTTTTCCATCATTGTGTCAGGATTTAGCTATAATGCATATGTAGTTAGAGAGACAAATTGTCCTCTAGTGCAGTGCTGTGAGATCAGAGTAATTCCATTACCTACATATTTACCTAAATAGAGCTGAGAGTAGCATTTGTCCCAATATAGACATATAAGGAAATTAACAATATGGTTTCAATGCAAAATGGAAAATAGTTTAATGACAAAGCACAGGCTGCTTAAAATAATTGGTAACACACGTTTTCAAAATATTTTCTGTTGTTCCTATGTGGTTTGTTTGTAGGCAAGACGAATACTAGAACCTTTCACACAGAGTATTTTTGTTAGTCCTGCAGGGCAAGGAACTTGAAGATGACTGTGCATGTGATTGTACAAACTGTATTTATCTCTGTCCAGCTCCCACTGCACTGATGTTGATGTCCTGAAAATAGCATCTGTGACTAACTTGGTGCCAGATGCAGCAAAGCCCAGTCTCAATTATGGGTGGGGATGGCACTCATGATGGGTTAAAGCACACGGATAAGCAAGAACAGAAAAGAAGTTTGCTTTGCTACTTAACAGCTCCCCCCATAGTAGATAAAAGGAGTACTTCAGTCTCCTGAGCTTTCAGTCTTCCTATCCATTCACTATGTTCCCTTTTAAAATTGAGTCTGTGTAGCTTCCCCTGCCAGACACTCTGGCACAGTTCCTGAGGCACTTAAATATCATTGCGGATTTGGGCTTCCGAGCCTACATCTTATTTCTCTCTGAGGGGGAGGAAGCTTTGCAAGTAGAGTTAATTTTTCTATAGAGGAAATTAATCTAATAGAAAGGTTTCATGGCATTTAAGCTGATAATAAAAACCCCCAACTTTTGGCCCTCCATGAGGAATGTCTGTGAGCTGCACAGCCCCCACTGCCTGGGATGCTGTGAAAAGGCTGGGTTAGGCGAAGCATTTAGTGTAGTTGGCTTGCAATGAAGCCCAGGATAGTGCTTCCCTCTTGTATGATCTGCTTTTTCTGTCCTCCAGCAGTATGCATGGAGTGGATCCAACCCACAGAGACCACAGATGTAGCTGCTTCATAAAAGCCTCTGAAACATCCTGTCTGACATAAATAAAAATGACCTTTAGTATCAATCTCTCTTGACTGCCAATAATGGGCTAGTCGTGTTACAAAACGCCAAGCACACACAGTATGCTTGGCACAAATTTCACTAGTATGGGCAAGATACAACTAATTGCTGCGTAAAAATACTCAGAAAGCATATATAGGTGTGTTTGTGTGTGTATGTATATAGATTTATGTTATATATATATATAATATAAACAAACTCTATGCAACAGTATTTTGGGGGATGCAGAAGAGAGCAAAGCAACATTTGCATTTTTGTAGTGTAGTAGCCTGATTCTGTTAATATACTGGCATGAATCAGGGCAGCTGCATCTAAAGTGACAAAGATGTGAGTAGTGGAAAATGGCTTTCCATGGTAAATTGTGTGTAAATTGCCTAGCTTATACCCAAAGGATGGAACAACTAGCTTTAGACAACTAAACATTGTCATCTATATTGGAAACAGAAGACAGCGTTAGTTAATTTTCATTTAAAAGTCTGATTGGGAAAGGCAATCTGATGCCAGTGCTGGCATATAGTTTCCTAGCTTGGTTTAAAAGGACAACTAGTCTAGTAGCTTTTGGTGGGCAAAACAATTAAATGAATTCTTGTCTTTCTGTGAAACGTTCACTCAGTTTCAGTCAATGTTTACCATGCTTTTCTGAAAAGAATAACAAGATATTGTCTGATGAGGGGACCTGCACATTGAGTGTTTATTTGCCACTCAGTAATAAAGCATACAGGGTTTGAACCGTGTGGGTTGTTAGTCATCAATATCAGGAAGCAATCAGTAACAGTTAATATTTTTTTCAGATGGTCATAACAAAGCTGATCTATTTGTGGTATGGCAATCTGCTTTATGATTTTATTTTTTTCCCCAAGTCAAAATGTATTGGTCACCTTCTTTTTGTAATATATACCAAAATACTATAGGCAGCTCAGATCACAAATGTATTCAGGCAAATAATTGCGACTGGAACAATGGCTTTGTAATATGATATTCTGTCTGTCAGTACTTGCTTCTATTTTATACACTGGTATTTTTTGTGACTGGATGTTGGGAGTAGGAATTATGCTCCAGCTCACTAGCAACATTGCGGTGGTTCTTGCATTGCTCAGTTGATCTTGCTGCAATACTGCAGAGCTGTAGCAAGACAGGGTGGAAATGCAGGGTCTCTAACAGCAGACCCTGTCACTGGGATGTTCCTGCAGGACAGTGAAGATCTGAGTTTTCCTCCCTTCTGTGCACAGATGGGAGCCCCTTCCTTGAGCTTCTGATTCTTGTGAGACTGCTCTTTTCCTGGGACTTTGAATAAAATGGGGTTCTAGATCTCTGGCTGTGATCTGCAAGAAGAGAATGAGCTTTGTTTGGGTTTTGCAAGAAGTACAGGGCCCTGTGGCTCCTCAGTGGAAGTGGCTTTTTTGTAGCACCCTGAGAGTGGAGCGTGGCAGAGTGGCATTTTAATGACACTCCTGGCATTTCCTTGTGCTTTAACTATGGACAGCTGTGTGCTGTGTGCACAGCTCTCCTCTCAGCACAGTTGTTATAGCTGAGCCTGTTTGGAGGTTCACAAATGTGCCTTCTGCATGGAGTCCAGATGCTGCCTTGGGGTTTTGGGGGAAAAAGAGAGATACCAAAAAGCTAGGTAAGGTGCAATGGCTGTATTTCTGGGTCAAACTGCAGTGGTGTTTGGGAATTGTATGCTGAAGCTTTCAAGCTTCAGTTCTATAAATTGGCCCATGTTTAGATGCTTTACTCAAGTGGATTGTCAAATTTATTTTCAAACCAAAAAGGATATGGTTTGAACTTATGGGCAGCTTATAGAAGAGTTTGTCTGCTATGAGTGAAGTACAAGCTTCATTACCTACATGCTTTAGTATTGTCTTCTAAATAAATAAGGGGAAAACCACAAAAACATCTTTAATATTTTTGCTATAATTGTACAGCACTACAGAAGTCCTATTTTTCCCTGAGATAATGAAGATTTACCCAAATTCCTCACTGAATCTCCAAAGAGCTTATGCTTAGCTCACTTTGAGAAAGATATCATGCCTATGACAGTGGCTTTATAAGGTTATATAATACAGCATTTTTAGACCCCAAATAATTTTGCTCCAACTTCCATGTAATTTATCTCCCAAACCAGGGACTTTTTTTTTTTTATTATTTAACTATGTAATGGCCATGTACATGCACATATTTAGCAACTCTAAAAATACAAAGCTGTCAAAAAATCAACTAGCATGTGGCTCTGATACAACTTATAATGCATTACCAGACCAAAGATCTTGGAAATATATTTAACCTAGAGCAACAGAAATCTGTAAAGAATTGTTCTACAATTTGTAGACCCCAAACAGGAGAGCTGTCTGCAGAAAGCAATCTGATGTGTGCATTGGGATTGAATTGCCTAATGACTTTGCCCTTTCGGGGCTTGTTTCTGGAAAGGTGCAGAATACAAACTGTCTGACTGCATGTATGTGTATATATTACCCTACCTTTCAAGCTTCAATTAAAAATCCAGTAACATTTAAAAAAAAGAGAGTTTTTATGCGCATTTTCTGGACAATCACTGAAAATATTGTTGCCTGGATCCAGCATAAGGATCATTCTGTACCAGATAGTGTTAGGGCCCATAGGGCAGGTATTTGCTCTGAGCTGCAGGGTGGATATTAACTTTGTCAGTTTCATTATTATCTTAAAAATCAGCAATTTTGCTTAGGGTTCAACCAGCTGTTATTCTGCATATTTAGATGATGCAGTAACAGACCAGGAGGTGACGACCTTTATTAGCCTGAAGTGTTCATTCAAGTGCAGTCTGGATTATTAACTGAGAATAAATGAAAAGAAACCCCAAAGCCCTGAAATGTCTGCATTATGAACAGGAGCTGTTTTTTTAGGAATTTGTTAAATAGGTTAAGTAATTTTTCTTCTTTTACTGATATGTGCTGATGGTAGGAGGGTTGCTTTCTGTGCATCTGTTCTATAAAATAAATGTGGCTGGAGAGCTGAAATTAGAGTATAATGAATGTTTTTAACAATAAAAAGAAAGCATTTATTATCTGCATTCAACGAGATAAGAGTGGTTTACAGATGTAAGCCCTATGTGGGTGTGAGGAAAGAGTATACTACAACACACCTGATTTTTACCAGTGTTCTGATCCACCTATCCTAATTTGCTGCCTCTGGTAGAGTATGTTATTTCAAAGGAACAAGCATGATCTAAAAATAAAATTATTTTCCCATGGAGGAAACTAATTCCTCTCTTAACTTTTACAAGCTGTCAGTTCATGCACTGCAAGATGAAATTAGTTAGTGTTAGATCATTATCTTGAGTTAACTGTTCTGTGGATTGTTTTTTATTTGATTTGATTTTTGGTTAGGTTTTTTTTGCATATTTTTATTTTTTGTTTTAAATTGGATGATCCTAAGCTCTGCAGTTGATCTCCAATGTGCTTAGTATATGAACTGTGAGGGGAATTGTCTTCTCTTGTAGTTCTCTCAGAACCACAAACATGTTTTGCATAAAGTTGCTTCTTGTAGGTTTTATTTCAATATTATGGATACAGCTGGTGAAAATTTAAGCTTTATTTACTGTACTGGGATTAATTTTTTTAACTATTATAATTACTTCATGCAACACTAGTTGTTTTGAACTGACACTAATGTATAATGTAACCTTGCTAATCAACATTTTTGTCAATAGCTCATATTTTAACACTTGAGGAGTATACTGAGACACTATTTATGTAAGTCATCATAGCTTAAAATAAGAACATAAGTAGCCTATCAGGTCAGATCTGTCTAGCCTAGTGGCAATAGCAGACACTAATTACTTTAAATATTTTTGATCTATATTCTTAATTTGTATGAACTGAAAGACTAAGATGCAAGATACTTGCTCAATTTGAAGTACTATAATAATGATTGTATCGCCCATTGTACCATTTAAAAGTTATAATAATAACAATCAAAATGTATCAATAGCTAAACAGGTGAGGTTTATCTTTTTCTAAAAAACTTACCAGTTTTCTCACTGGGATTAAACATTTTAAAAGCGCTGAACAATCACAGTGCCTTTTGATACTTTAGTCAACAACTGGCAGCATTGGCCCACATCACCTTTTCCCTTTTGAAGTGAAGGGAAAAGCTCCTGCTGACTTCCAGGATAGGTGAGATTCAGGCTTGGAATAGCTCTCTGTGGATAACTGTAAGTGGACTCAAATTCCTTTTTGTGTGTTTCTAACCTCTCAAGTCAGTTCCAGCATGTGATTCTGGACAACCCTGCATATGTGTTAGGGTAATAATTAGTTTATGAAGCCTAGTGCAGGTATGGCTTCTGGTCTGCGTAGGCTTACTGTAATACTGCTTAGAATATAGATTTGTATAAAGGCTTTGCTTCTGAGTCTCAGAGAAACAGTGAGCAACAGATGGACTGTCTATGCAATACTGTACTAATCAGGTTGGCATAATCCTGGCAAAATGTGGTTAAGTTTATTAAATATAAGATGACAACGTATCTGTATGATTCGGATAGAAAATGGGTGCCCAAATCAGGGTGCAGGTGCACCTTATACAGAAGAAGGTGTAAAGAAAAACAGTCATGTATATGCGTAGGGCATTGTTTTGTGCTGGTGTGTTGTTGTGGATGTGTATGAACAAACACATTTTTAACAGGAGTGTGTTAGTGCACTTTGCAGACAACATACCTGACTAAGCTTTTGCTACTGACCTAAGCCTGAAATCCTCCTTTATGAGGCAGAATTAGCACTGGAGTGACCAGACTGTGATCCCAACAACTCATGTGCTGAAGGATCTACTGAGCTAACCACACATACACAGAAACATTGCCTAACAGCACAAAGGACTTCAGGAATGAAACTTGCATTTGGCCAACTTCCTCATAAGCAGAGGAACATGGGTGCACCTAACAATATATATTACATGGAGGAAGAATAAAGCACCTGAAAAAGATTAACTGATTGATCAGGAACCCCTTGGAACTTTTTGGAAGACTTGGAAAAAGAGAAGTTGCAGGTTTTGAAATCAGAGTGGTCAAGCATCTTGGAGGAAGTAAATGCAAGTTCTCTCTGTGCTCTCATGGGTGGAGTGGTGTGGAGGAAAAATGAACCAACTGAAGAAATTCTCAAAAGAGACACTAGAACACAAAACACTCTTCTATTACTCAGTATCTACACCTTTTTATAAATGCATTGCTGGTTTGACCCTGATTCTCTGGCATATTTATGGGACTGACACCTCTTTCGTAGTCTAGATGACAACAGCTCCTAAAGTTAATTGATTACCTGCTCATGCCTGGTTTCTGAGCACAGGAAGTGGGAGAACTGCAGGTGATGGAGCTCTGGCTTAATGGTCCTGGGCTGGTTCTTTCTCTGGTTTGAAGCACCTAGTATGGGACTTGAGTAGAATTCAGGTGTTCAAGAACAAGTTGTCATAGAAGGACTTAAGACTCCACTCAAACTATGTTTGTTATTAACATTTAATCTTGGGAGATATCCAATCCACAGGTGCCTTAATTTTTATTTCGGAATTTCCGAGTCTCTGGATGAGTAAAGAGCTGTTGATTCTTCTGGACGTCTTTCTGCATGTTGCTGTGTGTTATTCCCATGTTCAGTGTGAAATATAGAAATACTTCTGTGGTTACCCTCTAACGGGTGGACTAAAAATATAACAATTTGATACCCTAGATCCCACAACCATAGATGTTCACTCAAGGAGCAGGAATTCTGCAGACACATCAATACCAACGGTAATTACAAAAATGACTCCCTTTATCATGTGTGATAGCTCACACCCATAATAGCCTTAAGGACTAGGGTCAGTTTCTCAAATTATGTCCCTGTTAGGAGGAGGATGTAGCAAAATTCTGCTGTATGCTTTACTAGAAAAGCTAGTGACCTTAAATACCAGTTACAGATCAAAGCTAAGCCATCTGAGTCTTTCTAATCAGAATGAGCACTTGAATAAAACACAAAACATGTCAGTTTAATGAGCTTTGTGATCGATATATTGAAGAAATATTTTTCTGAATTTAATTAGAATTACCAAAAGAATCAACAAATGGTAACTTTTTTGCCTTCTCAAACATGGAATTGATAACACCTGCAGACATTTAACCAAACCCCCAAAACAAACAATACAGTCCCCCTCTGGAAAGTTTCTGGAATAAAAGCAGAAATAGATAACTTGACACTTGCTATTTCTGCAAGAAATAGAAGCAGCACTTAGTAGAAACTGATTATAATATTTTTTTTCTGCTCCCTTGTCCTCCAACGCACTTCTTGGCCTCCTGTGACTTGAGATTGCTGTTGCATAGGAACACCCATGACCCAGATGCTCCTGTGTTAGTTGTACTGCTGCGCTACGTTCTTGATAGTGTAGTGTATAGACAGCATCCAGCATGGTATGTGTGCCACGTTACTGATAACTGTGATTGATACTGCATTGCTGCATTTGGGAAACTGATAATAAGTTACCTGAACTGAGTACAGTGGCGATGTAAGTCATGCTTGATGGTGTTGCAGGTACTGCTTCCCCCTTTACTAATGCACTTTCTTCTCTTTCACAAAGCACTGAGATGCTCCAGCAATACAACAGGTAGTTTGTTTTGTGTCTCAAAGGGCCTTTTAGCCAGAGATCTCAGATCTGCAAGCCACTTCCACTGAAAGCTCCCTTACTGTAGGCTGGATAACTAACACTATACCCAATTTATTATGAATGACAAAACAGACAAAAACATGAAGACAGTTACCTAAGCAGGCATAATAGTATCTGTCCTGTCTCCTTTTCTACATTTTGCAGCAAAGACTTTTATTTGAAAAGTCTTTAACTTATTGTAGATAGTTATCATGTATATTATTATATAAGCAAACCTGCTACTTGGATCTGTTTTCACTTTTCAGATAAGAAACATTGTTCTGGTTGATTGGTTTGGTTTTTTTTTTAAATTACTGATCATAGACTTTGCTGAAACTTTACTGTGGGGGGTGGGGAGCGTGGAGAAGATTTTAACTGAATATAGCAGCTGGATCCACTTAATTCAGTGTAATGATTGTGTGTTATTATTCAAATATCCAGGCATTCTGACTAAAAGATCATTAAGTAGGTTAAAATTGAGTTATCATCAAAGTCAGCTGGCACAAGAGCTAGGTATAAGGCTGCTTGCGTTTTGGATCCTGAGCAATGCAGAGAGCAACACATTCTTCTGTTCTCTTCCAGTGGTACCTGGAAAAATAAAAAGAAAGATGATCCAATGTGTATGGTGTGGGTCCACACACTGAAACAAAAAACATTGATGCTACTGAAAAGTAGGGAAAAAGAAACAGTTTCTGATCACACTTGTTCTCTTTCCATATTGGGTGTATCTTGTGATACTTCAGGGCATTACTTTTCACCATTGCTAGTATAACCCAAACATCATGACAGGGTGGGGAAGAATGTATATCTACTTGTGGATGAACCAAGGACGAAGGCATCCATTCTGATCTCAGTGACATGAGGATTGGAAGAGAATCACCTCGATACAGATATTATTTTAACAAAATAAGTATCTATGAATTCAATAATGTTTTTCTTGTGGTCATCACTTTTTTTATTAGCTGTTCCTGTGCCAGTTGCAGAGATGGCCAGAGATCAATCAGTCTGCCACAGTGATGCATTCAATAAAAGGTGCCTGCTGTACAGATCTGATAAACGTCTTAATGCAATATGAAGTGTACTGGCAGATCTCTTCAGGTGCATCATGCCATGATTCTGAAAACACACATTCATTGATTGGATGGAAGAACTGGGAATTAAGTGAAGTAATTTTACAGAAGTGATGGAAGTAATGATGCAGGGAGGAGGTGGCTATGTGTTGGAATCAGGTGCAGAGAACAGTTCTATGCACAGATAGATGGATTCAGCTCTCTCAGCAAATATTTTCAGTGCTGTACAAAAGGTGCAAATGTCAGCACTATTACTTATTAGATTTTTTTTTTTTCCTGAAGGGAAGAAGGCCATTTTTATCATCTGCCTGTAATCTGTTGTATTGCATTACCAGTAAGTATACATATCCTTCATCTTCTTCATGGTGGGCACTTTATCAGCTTATGACACTTCACAAAAGCTGGCAAGTACTTTCCCGTGATGTTCTCTCTGGATACTATTTTCACTGGGTTTTTTTACCTTTACGTATATCATGTATGTCATGATTATGAAACAGACATACACGTCCTACTCCAGGAAGACAGCTGTGTTCTTAGTCTGGACCCCAAATCTTGTTGATCGAGCCTGGTCTGAAGCTTAGAGGATTTGCTGCGATTGCTGATGGGTGTATATGTGCCGACTACCTTTATGAATGGTCTTTTGCATCCTGATTTTTCTTAGTAGTGCTTATATTTTTTTTATGTTTATCATTTTTAAGAGGTAAACTAGAATGAACATCTGGCTTTGTTTCTTCCTGAAGACACTTCTGCCCTAAGGAATAGTGGAGACTATTGCAAGTCCGGCATTCACAGAGGCTGTGTTTCTGCACCAGCTGATGTCCAGCCTGATGTGGAACAAATACACAGAATTTGTTGTTGGAAGCTGAGAAATCATGCATTGAACCACTGTTCATCTCTACTCACATGGACTGGGCACGAACAAGCAGGCTGTCACCAGCAGATAGAGTCAGGGTTTTGCCATCCATGGTTACAGTTGATGTGCCCTCCTGAAGGGAAGGAATGGATAATCAGCTTTTAATTTTCCATATCCTGTCACTAACAAAAAGAAAATGCTGCAGGCAAGTATGGAAATCTTTCCCACTGAAAGAGCACTTCAAACCTGTTGTGTTTCATGAGGCCTAGCTTAAATATTCAGCTAATCTTTCCTGCCCAACACTATTAGCATCAATAAAACATACTTGATGGTTCATTGTTCCCCATCATAAAGCAGCAACCCATTGCGTGACTCTTATGGGTACACTGCTACCAATTTAACCTAGCAGTCTGCAAGTTGGTATAACCCTGGAAATTACAGATATAATCTCCCGGAGTACTTCATATTCCTCTTCTACTTTTCTGATGTCTAATGTCTTTTTAAGTTTTGAAAAGCAGCTCACAAGTCAGGAGGGAGTTGACAGAAATTGCTAATAGGAGTCCATATACACTGAAATGGACTCATCATTATCTTGTCAAGCAGAGGAGCCAGGTTCTTGCCAGCAACAAGGTCTTGATTGCATAAACTGCTGTAAGCTGCAGTGTAAACAAATATCTTTCAAGATTTTTATGTCTTTAATTAGTATTTGATAGTCCCTGCTAATTTCAACAGAACAGGAACTGATAGAAATATCTGCCTTCCAAGCTGGCCTGAATTGTGTAAATGAAAACTTTTTTTTGCTTTTTCCCTTGGGCTGAAAATGTTTTCTAGAAGCCAGTTGAATGAAGGGCATCTGAATCACCTACCACCGTGCTTTAGTATAAACAAGTTCTCAGACTTCTTTATTAGCTTATTCTACCTGATTTCACCTTGAATTCAGTATGAGAACAAGTGTTTCAAAGTAAAAGCAATAGGTGATACTTTTTTTATCACTTGGAGGCATATATTTACAGAATATACCCTGACTGAGGAGGTGTTGTTGAGGATATTGTTGACCAGTATCTGTTCTCAACATACCGGATGAGGAAAATGAGAGACTCTTTATATGGCAGTTGTAGTTTACAATTATTTTTCATCACAGTTTAAAGCTGAAGGGTGCTGCCTGTTGATCTTTTCTATGAGAAGCAAGGCAATCATTTATATTTCTGTTGCTGGTGCTAGAAGGCTTTACTACCATTCAGTCTGTTCTGAACTGAAACATGAACTGATCAGTTAACAAATGTGAATTGTCACGTACCAGCTGCCATATCCAGATATCTGAATTCTTTTTATTTTTCTCAGTTGTTCCTGGTCCATAAGCTATAACCTTTAAAAAGAAATTAAAAGAAACAGGGAAGAAAAGTGATGGATTCATCCCAGTGACCAAAGTGTACGTATTCATCTTCCTACGGCATTTAAAGCATTCTATTTTTACAGGAGAATGTTCATAGAGGATGACGTTATTTTTACAGACATTAAAATTCACATTATGTTTGGTATTCTCATATTGATTCCTACTGATAAAAAGGGAACTGATCACACCTGCCACTCCTTATGCTCCTCTGCATCCTCACTTATCTACTCCTTCTGCCTCCTCCCACTCTCAGCTTTGCATCTATATCCTTCCTGCTTCTGTTCTTGGAACAGGCACTTCTTCCTCATGAACTCTGAGCCCTGTCAAAAGCCTGTTGAAGTAGAAATGATTCTTTAAAAAAAGCTGCAGACTGGACCTTATTTTTATTATCTGCCCTTTCTGTGTTTTTCCCAACACGCCCACACTTTGTATCACTTTCTTGTCAAGTGTATTGGAATCTTCAGAGTGTGACTCCAAGTAATTCAGAGAAAGAATATGTTTTGTAAACTATCATGTATACAGCAAATGGTAATTACACACAAACTAGAATGTGTTTGACTAAACTGAGAAGTGTAATGCTTTAGCACAGCCCAGGCCCTCTGGTGCTGTCCGGTTTTTCTTATTTCCTCTTCATGTAGATTGAGGGGAAGGAAGGAAGAAGTGTATTTACACACCCAGATTAGACTTGGCACCAAGAATGCTGTTCAAATAGATAGGGAAGCCAAACACACTTGAGTAGTATTTCCATCATGATGGTGTTTCTGATTTGGGAAATATGGAGGGGTAGCAGGATGGAGGGAGTGAGCTGCTTTAATCCCAAAGAAAGTGAATGGAAATAACGTTCAGGTTGATTCTGTGAGGGCAAGTATCAGAGCTTGGAATCCCCTGACCCAGGCTAGTCAAATCAATGAATGACCGCAGGCTTTTCCAAATGGCAGGCTAAGACTGAGTTGTTTTGTAACTTTCTCTGCTGACTATATATTGTTCCTAGGCCTGGATTCACTCAGTCTGGACACCTATTTTCTGTACCTTTAAAAACATCCCTCTCTTTCAGAGAAATTAGATGTCCCTACCTCTGTTTCAAAGTTATCTCCAAACATACTCAAGGATTTCTTCTGTTTTATTTCGCTGCGATGATCATTTAACCAGCCTTGGAAGGAAAATGGCTCCATAACAGAAGTGGAATTTAGTGGAAAAGGTGTTTCTTTCAGGAGTTCATCTGTAAGCAAGGCAGAGTGCTATCAGTGATGCTTGCTTTCCTTGATCTTTATAAACATTTACTGTTGTTTACAGCATGGATCCATTATATAGCTAGTCACAAGTCAGTTGTAACAGCAAACAGTGTTATGGACATTATCAGGACTTCTTATTTGAGGTTGTAAGATGCATGTATTATTTGTATCTTTATGGAGTTGCTTCTTTGAAGCTGTTGTCAGACCCATTGTGCATCCACACTTGTTAAAAATGCATGAAACCAGTATGCAATAGACTAACTAGTTTTTCCTGGCATATTCTTTGTTCTCTTTTAGACCAGCTTTTGGACTGGTAAAATCTGATACATCATCCCTGAGCTTTTGCTGAGTCACTCTTTACATATCCCCATATGAATAGAATTAGGCCCACAGAATCAGCTTACTCTACATCTTTCATGTAGTTAGTACTGGCTTTCATGTTTGTGGTTTTTTTTCTCCCCTATGTGTTTTTACCACAGTGGAGCAAACCAGTTATCACAACTCTAAATTTAATAAAATACCTTTTTTTTTTGTGGTGTTCCTGAGGTTGTAGCTGGATTTAATTTCCAGTAATTCTTCTTCATAACTGATTTGATTTATAATAGCTGGAGGAGTGAATACAGTTTCAGTGTAGCTGGCAAAATTCAAGATTTGTGTTATGTTGCTGGTACATGAAATTAGCTTTAGTTATTTACCAGCTCACAGTGCAGTGCAGAAACAGCACAATGATCCGAAGTGATCCTAAGTAGTTTGTTCTGAGGTACAATGGGAGAACACCCATAGAGTAATTTCAAGTAACGGCAACTACTAGATAGCTGTATCCCAAATGCACTGAGGTAATAAACTCGCAACCAAATCTTAGTCTCAGCACTAGTATTAGAGTAGGTCTTTTTAAAGTATTAGTGTGCTCGTTATGCAATGTTCTTGTTCTTTTCTAAAGTTGTATTTCACTGCTGTGCAGTGTTTTGAATGAATCATTTTAGTTTTTCGTGGAAGGCTATTTTGTGTGCAGTCTCTGAACAATATGTGAGAAGATCGGTGCATCCAAGGGATAGCAGTATACTGAATAAGCTACTGTTGCTTAGTGGATCATAATAAGCATCAAGAATCTACATCCATCTTCAGACAACCTGGATGGGATGTTAACCCTTTTGTTGTAGGTTTTGCCATTTGAATTTCTTCTCCATTATATTAAATTATATGGAAGAAGTCAGCATGTTTCTGCAAATGATTTGTCCAGGCAATGCCTCTTGCAGGAAATACTGAAAACAATCTGAAGAAATTGCAGCAAAAGTAGGGAATTTTGTTTACCTTCAAGCTTTTTTATTCATTTAAAAAAAAATAAAAATCCTACTTTTACATTATTTAATTCAAATACTTAACATGCTTTTATTGAAAAGCAACCTCCCACAGAAAAATTAAGAAGCACCAGAAGGAAAAAGAAAATCTTTACATTAGATTTATTCTAATCGGTGCCTGGAGACATTAACAAGGTCTAATCTGAACATTCTGTATTTTATTGTTTGATAACACTACAAAGTAGTGTTAAGGTCATTGGTGATTTATTTTCACACTGCAGTATGTCTGGGGTTATTTTTGTGCTGTGTTTTTCCTTTTCTGTTTTTTTTTCTTTTTTTTTTTTTTTTGTGTTTTTTTTTTTTATATATGTTTGTTCTTTTGTTTTGTTTTGGGGTTTTTGTTTTGTTTTGTTTTTTTTCTTAATAGTCACAGGTTCATCAAGCTTACTATGGAGGCAGTTAGGAATACTTACACACTTTGCCCTTAAATTATGGATATGCTCAACTATAGATGTATTTGAAGGTTCTTTTTTGGCTAGAGCAAGATACAAAATGAAGGTCTAAAATATTATATAGTCACAAGGCAGAGGAGAAGAAAGATATTTTATCTGAAGGTCCTCAGTGCATTAGTTGTTCCAATAGTTTTGGGGTTTTTTTAAATATCGTGTTTCACTAATAGTAGCAATCTTTACCTTCTAAAGTAATATGAAGATGATAAGAGGTTTTTTCCTGTTAGCAACAAAACAGGTCACTCAAATTTAGAAAAGCCTTTTGGAATACAAGCAAGTTACCTATTGGTAGAGCTTTCTACTAAAATGCATGGCCTAGTTAAAATAGTTTAAAAAACCCAAATGAACAAATGCCAAATAATGGTGTATAGCACCCAGCAGGGTAAGAGCCACATACCAAGAAGCCATGAGTATTCTGCTCAGCTCAGGGGGATACATCTTCTTCACAGGTTAAGAGTTCCAGCATCAAGCTAACAAGTTCAGACTTCACATGTTGGAGAATGGACAGCAAAAAGCTGAGTCTCCTGGATGGTTACTGTGAAGTTTCAGGCAAACAGAACTATGAATTCTTCCCATGGGTTGCATAGAATTCAGGATACAAAAAAAACCAAAGTAGTTTTTTGTATTCTGAACAAGAAGCAACAGAAATCTAACAATGAAAAGTAACTACAAACTTCTAAGCTCATAGTTCAATTTCTGTCACTTATTCCCTATAAAAATAATTTTGCTGGTTTTCCTCTTACTGGTGAGTTCTGACTCCAGCTCTCCTGATCAACAGGGACAACATGCACAGGATAACAGCAAACAGTGATTGATGCATACTTAGGGCCAATGTGAAATGTAATACATCCTACTCTTACTTTGGAGCATTGTCCTTTCCTGTTTGTGATGTACAGGAACTTTCTAACAGTTTAATTTACATCCATGTAAAGGTGGACTTGAAAAAATGTATTTAGACTTTAAGTTCCTCAGGATAAGAGCTGTATTTTGACACTTGTCAGCAGGCCCTGTTCTGTGATGGGATTTCAGCTTATTACTAATTTTGATGTTAATGACACTTGGCCAGTGTTAGCATAATGGCCTTTGAAAATGGGAGTCTGCAGGAAATGAATCTTTAGTGTGGCGCATACAATGATTTGATTACCTGTTACTGCGGAACAAATAAGAGAGCACAGTGATGATGAAGTACATGGCATATGTCTGCATATTATTAATAGACTACTTGACTAAGTCCTCATTTAACCCTGATACTTATCCCTTGTATGATGCTGAAAGCTGAAGGTGCCTTAGTGCTTATGAACTTGAGCTAATGACCTACAATGAGGAGGATCCAATATTTTGTGATCCCACACATATCAGAGCTGAAGCCTGGTGCTTCCAAAGAAATTGAGTGTTTCTTATCAGATTAATGGCTTATATTTAGATATTGCATATATTTCTGCTTAACCTGTACATTAGCTTTCAACAGTATCTTGGGAAGTGTGAGTTCATGTGTTTCCAGAGTTCTTTTGTTCTAGTATTACTGTAAGACAATGAGACAGCAAGTTTAAGGATGGTAAAGGTAAAAATATGCCAGGAAAATGATGGCTATTCTAAGCTAGTCAGCTGAAAATCTTCTGTATGTATCTCCAAATAATATATCACTAAGATGAACAGCAAATCTAATATTTTCTTGCATGTTCAGGGGATCCATTTAAATAGTTCAATAGTAAAGTCCGTTCTTGTCGATGATTTCTATTAAATATTCATAGCACAGCAATGTGTTCTTTATGGGTTTTTCAGCTCTCCTCAGCTTTAAATTAGAATGTGATGATATCATGTTAAGCTGAAAAATACATCATGTTTATTGAATGAGTTTGTAAATATTTAAGAAAGGAAATTAACAAGCTTTAGAGGAAATTGATTTCAGTTAAACAATAGAGACAGTACTGACACTGACAATATGAAACTGCAAAAATGGAGAGAACAGCTTGCAAGAAAAGAGCCAGTGAACATGCAGGTAGGTGTAGCCTCAACAGAGACCAATAAGAAAGATTGAACTTGCTGGGAGTACTGTATTTCTGATAGTAATAAAGAGGACTGCCACTGGTCTACCAGGTATAGGTGGGCGTATTTACTTAAACCAAACTTGCGCATTATGTGGAAGTTCCTCTTTCCCTACCCCACTGACATGCCTAAGCCTTATTGTCAAGAAATCAGACCATCTCATTCTCACAGTCTTTCTTGAGCCCTATCCCCAAGCTCTTCCCATAGCTCTCTTGCAAACCTTGTTTCTTTGAGATTTGTTGCAAAGGAAAAGAGCAATAAAGTACATGAAAAACAATATATTGAAATTGTGTCAACCATCAAAGTGATTACATGTTGGCTTTATGAAAAACTATGTTTTTCAGTGACATGCCATCCTTTAGTTCTAGGTACCACATTCTAGATGGAACAATCTTCAGATCTTTCAATCACCTTATTTGTGTTAATAATTATGAAAGCCCTTCCATCCTAAGTCACTGTGCTGCCTCAGAAACAGTCTGTCTCTGTGTGCTGTTGCCCCATGCAAGGACATGAGAAAATCCCTTGCAAGTGGTATCTCCCTCTGTAAAAGCAGAAGACATCCTTATCTGAAGTGGAGCAGTTATATCCTTTTTGGTTTTTTTTATCCTTTAACTGAGCATAAAATGGTCCAGACTAGGGATAAGGAACTTACTTTATTTCAGAATTATATGGTCTTTTATTTCTGTCCACTTTCTTATCAGCCTTTCCATCTCTTTAACAAATACTATACCATAATGAATAGTTCTCATGTAACAGTTTTGAAGCATTTCATGCTTAATTGCCAATGCCAGCAATAATATATACCCTGGGATGTTTTTCCCCTATGTGCCTATTGAATTCCTATGAAAAGCCTGCTTTATTCTCAATGTTAACAGAAATATCAATGCGACTAGAAGGATTTTAATATCTCTGCAAACAAAACCTGTGGGCTGAGGGACATAATTTCAGGCATTTGGGTTTGAAAAAAAACAAGTAATGAGCTCATTCCATATAAAAATCCAGAGTGAAAGCACTGGCAGTGACTGATCACTTTTGGGTAGTTGGTTCATCTCACTGTGGTTGAATATAGATGCAGAAACATTTAGCTGAAAATACAGCACTCACTTGGTGTAATCATACATTTCCCTGTGTAATATATTTGTTTTTGTAGCATGGCCTGAGAATCGTCATGATTGAAAATTTATGACTTGTCCCTGTAATTATTTCTAGGCACATTTTTCTTTGTGTCATTAAAACTATGTTGGAAACTAAAAAACAATTTTTTTTTCCTAATTGAAACAAAGACATTTGATAAGGAGAGCTTTGAAAAATATTTTTGTAATAAAGAAAGATAGCCTCTTCAAAAGGAGATATCACTAGCCACAAGGAAGAGAATAAATTAGAACAAAATTGCAAGATTTAGGCCATAATTCTATTTAAAGGCTCTTCATAATATAGCTAAGTCATTATAATTAAGCATGATAAATTGTATTGAGACATACTGGCCACTGTTCCAATCCTAAAATCAGGAATCTTAATTTATTTTTTTTTCTGGATCTGTGTTTTATATGACTGTGGGCATTTCATTAATCACCTTCATGCGTAACTTCCACTTCCATAGGAGAAGAATAGGATATTTCATTATAACAAGTGTTAAGACCTCACCACATTTGTGAGACAAGGATTTGTACAGGATGTGTGAGCTATTACTACGATATAGCCTTAGAAACACTAGTGAAAATGTCAGATTGACTCCATATAGTGACTTTCTGTTGCAGATGTTGCTGTTGGGGCAACATTTAAGAGAGTAAAGAAGAAAGAAGCTACCTTATTAGAGAAAGTGCTCTGACCTTTACAGCTCTTAAAAATACTAGATTTATTTTTTTTTTTACTAAAATCTAAACAGAAAGGAAAGCAATTTTATAGGGCTTTTCTTCCAATTTCTCCCAATTTTCCCCAATTGGTTTGTTATATATATTATGTACCAAAAGTCAGTAGTGGCTTGGTTCCCATGGCAAAGCATTAGGAGAGCTCCTGGAGATTACAGTTTATGTTGTAGGAGAAGCAGACTTTTTTTCTGGAGAGTGGTTGGGGGTTTTTTTAATTACTTTTTGTGTGTGTGTGTGTTGTTTTGTTTTTTGATTGGTGACTGTTGTAATTAGCAGTTCTGGGCTCTAGGAGCCTAATAAACTTCTCAGAGCATTTCTGCCTCCAGAGAATGCGCAGCCTGCAGTCCTGGGTTTTGGATGATATGTTGTAGTTTAGTATTAAAAAGTTTAGTTGAAATTTTCATATGGCAAATTATAGCAGCCATACTCCAGATATTGTAATTCTACTTTATCTGTGTATTAGATATTGCTGACTTTAGATTGGTTTGTCAGCTTTTAATCTCCAGTACTGGCTATATATTCACTGGAGACTGATGTGGTATGGAAAGTTGTTAAATATAAAGGGAAGGGAAATGGATGAAGCCAGTGAGAGGTAGCATGGTTATACAGGATTGTAGATGTGTATTAGATTATTCTATTCCCTTCTTCCACTTACGTACCCTTTGCAGTTCAGGTTGGCTTCAGTAGAGATATGAACATGACTTGGCAGTTATTTAAAGGATTTAAGTATGACAGGATAAAGATGAACAATGTATTTATGTGGGAATCTTTGCTAAAGTGGAGGCAATGAGGATGATATGAAAAAGGAGTAGATTCGAGTTGTTGATAAAAGTTACAGAAGTGGTGTCTCAGAGACTTGTACAATTACGGTGGGTCTAGACAGTTTAAAATGATTGATTCTCTTTATCTCTTTGGATACTGTTCTGTCCTGGAGACTCCTGGTGTCTGTTTGAAAAATATATTCCCTAGAGGAACACTCATCAAAATCTAAATGCTCATGATATTTCTTTAAATCCAAGTACTCAAAGCAGAAAGAAGTAACGTATTATAAAAGGAGCAATGTAGCTAGATATGTTGGAAGTCCTTAAAAGATGAGAGAAGAGAGAAATAAATATTCAGTTTTCTAAACAGCTTTATAGCAAATAAAACTTATTTCTAAAATAATAATTCTTATTTTCAAAACACCTACAGTGATAGTATCTTTAGAATTCTTTCAATGTACCTACAACAGAAAGGCATAAATATTTTTACAGTTATTTTAAGTTCAAAAAAATGGTCCTGTATTTGCTCTGTATCAGCTTCTCTATTTACACTGGTAAATGAAGATAGAATTTCTTCCTCTCCTTTTTATTTTTTCTGAGGTAGTTTTAATTCAGTTTATATTGCCCACTAGCCAGTAATCTTTATTCTTTAGCTTTTTCTTATTTTCAGTTATTAACACTCTTCTCTGTTGATCTGCTTGGTTTTATGCACCAGTGCAACAAGACTGAACAGCAAGTACTGTCTACAGAGGTCTCACTGGATTAGCTGCAGAGGATGACAGTACAGGAGCTGATTTTTATAGTGATGATCTCACTCTTATAACTTGTTTAATAACACTACTGAAACCAGAAAACATCTGGTTATAGGCTATGTTGTAGGCTGTATGGTATTCCTACTCTGACTGAAAAAAGAACCCAATTTTTCCTACTCATTCAGATCCTTAGGTTTTGTCTGCTCTGAACAACAAGCATAGAACTGTGCTGTATTCTAACAATACTAATCAGATATTATGTCTAGACCGCAAATCACCCTAGATACACCAAGAATCGATAAAATTTTTGTTTGCAAAGTCACTACGGGACTGTTTTTTGTATTATATCTGTATGTCCACTAGCAATAAAGCTTTTATGAGAATTAAAATTTCATTCATAATTAGAAATAGATTCATTGGATAAACAAAAAACTGACATTCTATCTACACCATTAATGTTCTTAAAGATAATTTTTAAACAATCCTAACTTAGGAAAAGTCTTTTCTTGCACTTTTTCCCCATGAAATTTCACATAAGTACTCTAGATTATTTCAGTGAGCATAGCAAGGTAAACTTTTGAACTTCTGCATACTTTTGTGACCAGTGTTCAGCCATCACTGTACATTAGGACTGGGGTTTATCTGTGTGAACTGTCTCTTCTCTTGACTATAAAATTGGATTGAAATAGAAACCTTGAGGGACTCTCGCTTCCAGTCCAATTCAACTGATAGTAGGAAGAGTTGTTTTGATAACTGTTATTCCTCATATCAAAAACTGTGTGAAGTAAACCAAACCAAGCTATCTTGAGCGTTCCATGTTTAGACTATATCCTAAATATATACACCCTTATTGATAAAAGGAGGGAAGAGTCTTCTCAGGCTTATTTCTACACATGGTAACAAAAGAAGCAAGTAATTCAGTACAAAACAGTTCCAGGAAACATGCCACAAGTAAGGATTACATGCAATATAGGTTTCTGATTGATTGCATTTCACCTGATGGTACTTGAGTGCCTCTTCTAAAAATGTATCTTTTTAATAGCTACTGCTTTCTCTTCATATATTCTGAGTACCCTTCTTTCAGAAGGACTTGCCTTGCTGTTGGCTGAACCAGGAATGAAAAAAAAAAAAGTCTGGACTTAGGTGCTTTGCTTGTTTTATTTTTTTTTGGTGTGGAGTTGTTTTTTTAAAGCAATTGGTGCTTGATTGATTCCATTTATAGCTTTACTCTAAGTGAGCTGCAATCAGGGTTTTTTCCAAGATGTTTTTCTTCAATTTTATTCCATTTTTCTCTAAAAGGGTGAGTCACTAGTTCAGGCTTATGTGGAGATAAACTTGAGTGCTTCAGCTGGCACTTTTAAACTGAGGTGATTCTGGATTTTCAGAAGAGAAACTGAAAGAAGAGACTGAAACCCAGTCCTTTGCATAGGCCAGATCAAATCTTTTTTAAAGTATGTCTTGAGTGAAACATCATGAGAAACTGGTGGTAGCTTGTTATATGTTAAAAATGTCATGATGGTTGTTGAATCCTACTTCTTAAGAAAAAAAAGAAAAAGAGAGCTGCAGAGGGAATAAATCCAAAGCATTATTTCTCTATCAGGTGGGTATGCCTTCAGAAGGAACATATTACCAGCTTACCCATATCTCAGTCAAACTTTTTTTTTTTTCCCAGAAGTCTCACTGGCAGTTACAGAAGTTGCCACCTAAAACTTCTGTAACTAAAAATCTGGAGTATTTTCCTCATCTAAGATGTCAGAGTTTGTAGGGATGCAAAGAGGAAGGCTAAGGCCCACTTGAAATTAAATCTGGCAAGGGATGTTAAGGACAACAGCAAAAGGCTTCTTCAAGTACATCCGTAGCAAAAGGAAAACTGGAGGAAATGTGGGCCTGCTGTTGAATGAGGTGGGTGCCCTGGTGATAGAGGATACAGAGAAGGTGAAGTTACTAAATGCCTTTGCTTCAGTCTCTACTGCTAAGGCCAGCCCTCAGGAATCCCAGAACCTGGAAGTAAGAGACAAAGTCTGGAGAAAGGAAGACCCTCCCTTGGTTGATCAGGAAGGATCAGGTTAGAGTTCACTTAGGCAAACTAGATGTCTACAAATCCATGGGCCCCAATGAGATGCACCTATGAGTCCTGAGGGACCTGCCTGTTGATGTTGTTAAGCTACTCTCCATCACCTTCGAAAAGTCATGGAGAACTGGAGAGGTTATGATGTTATTGCTCTACCATTCTCCATCATCTTTGCAAGTTCATGGAGAACAGGGGAGGTGCCTGAGGACTGAAAGAAAGCAGATGTCACTCCAGTCTTCAAAAAGGGCGAGAAGGAGGACCCAGGAAAGTCTCTTATGCCTTTTGGCCTTTTTACAGCTTTTGAATAAATTACGAGGAAAGAGCTTCTGTACTAGATATATCAATAACAATTTCTCAGAGTTCTGTATTAAAAAAAAAAAAAAAGTGCCAAGATGTATCATAGCTTCTGATTGTTAGGTTTGTTCTTTAGCTATAACCTTCTGCAAAAATATTAACAATATAAATCTTTAATGTTCTTTTTTTCTGCTATGATATAATTAATTCGTTATTTACATATAATCTCAGCTCAGACTGGTGAGGGATGCTTATTGGAAATCACTGTATTGAACAAGGATAGTATATGTGAAATTTATTTTTTTTTATTTTATTACAGCAGCATCTAGAGGCTTCATCTGAAATTATATTTTCTCTGCTAGACACTGTGTGATCATACAGTGAGAGACAGTACCTGAGAGTACCTGCCCTACTTGCCTCACCCCCACAAAACAAACAAGCAAAAATTGAACCGCCCACCAACACTCAAACATGTCACACAGGTGACATGTTAAAATTTAAGTAAACTCAAACACATTTTGATGATGCACATAAAGAAAAATAAGATCTTGAGGATTACAACATTTTGTTTGTTAGAAACACAGAGCCTCTTTCTGAGAAGTACATCTCCTAGTCAGTCAAAAAGCCAATACTAACAGGGTTTCCAACTGGATTGCCATTGGCAATTGCAAGGGCTTGTAAATTGCTATCCCATACATTGGACTCTTCTGTGAAATTTTCATTTTGGCACTGATGATTTAATCAACTATTTTTAAGAAAGGTGATGTTCATGCAAAAAAACACCTTTCCCTGATTTTAGGATTTAAGTAAGAACTTTGTTCCATTACTGAGACGGCAGGCAGTGACATTTTTATGGTGACTATTAAGCTGAGAAATGGGATAGACGTGGAAGTAATGTTTCACTAGAACTTTTTCTCTATTACAGTAATTCATAAAAATCATCTTACTTAAGATATTCAGGAATGAATACAGAGATTAAGGGCAACAGGTTCCAAAAATTTCTTAGAGAGGGGAACTAGAATTTAACTTGTGGCATGAGCTACGGAATTTAAATTACGGGTGTGTCTGAAGGATGACATTTAAGTTTGTCACATCATTGTAAGAGTAACAGAGCTGGGTATTACAGCTGTGTATGTGTGCACACACAGGACACCCGAGCCATGAATTTCCTGGTTGGTGCAGGATGTCCCCACATCAGTCATCTGCATAGAGGAGACAATAGACTGATTTGAAACAACAAACCTAGTTGAGCAATGAACTAGTGGCTTTCATAACAGCATTTGGTTAACTGGTGCAGGAACTCTCCAGGTGGGAATCTCAGGCTGTCCTGAAGCTCTCACAGACAGCTCCTGCTGTGCCTATGCTAATCTGTACTTTTCCATGTGCCAGTTAAGAACCTGACAATGTCATGGAGACTCTCCAGGTATTTCCTGCAGCAGAACTAACCAGGCTGCACCTAACTAAAACACTTGCAAATAGTCCATAGAAATTTTCCTGCATGGGAAGAAATGTTCACATAGTGTAGTCTTCTGTACATTAAGACAGGTTGGTGGTATTTTGCATATAGTTTATGTTAATGAATAGCAATGGATCACGCATATGCTGGATGGTTGTGTAAAGCTCTGGGCCAACGGGATTGCAAGATTTCATTACAAGTTTCCCACTGAAGGTGCTGTTGCAAGCATCCTTGCACTAGAGACTTTGGTTGCCATACAGAAAGCAACCATCATGTTTGAGAGATCCGATTCCTGAAGATACTACTAAATGAGTTTTAACAGTCACTCTCTCTAGGACCTGTGTGCAACAGACTCAAGAGTTATGACTGGAGTACCTGCTCCAGTGTGGAAGTTGCAAACACGATCCACAAACAGAGTCAAAATAAAAAGTAGGGCAAAACCAGTATGGATAGAAAATGTTAAATTGATCAGACCCTATGTGAACTAAAATGTGTCTTTCCCTAGGTGTCCTTATTTCCCAAGAGTAGATCACAATGTATAATTATAGGTAAAGGAGTGCAAGAAGGTATAGAGTGTGTAGATTCCACTCACAAAGATCACATTCTGCAGTCAGAAATGAAATTTTGTCAGTAGACTTGAATAGTATGCAAAGATAGAGATACTGAGATTTCACACTGTACAGTTCCCTAATAGGTCATTATGATGGCATCCCGTGAACAACCAAGATGCTGTTGATAATCATGTATATGGATTTTATTTGTGGTTGAGGTAATGAAAGGAATTATTTCCCAAAGTAACTTTAATTTATATAATCAGAGAGAAAAACAGAAACTTAGTCATTTTATGTGGAAAGAATCATTGTTGTCCAATCAGATACAATAAATCTTCTAACTCTGAAATTAACTTGCATTACCTGGATTTGGTTTTCCAGTTTGATATTGTCTTGAATTGAAAAACCTGGAATGATAAACATTTAAACATCAGTAAAAAGCCATGTTCATGTTCTGTAGGTTAACAAAGACTAGGCAGTAATACTGGCCATGAAGCTTTGTCCTGAGAATGGCTGTACAGGATCCTCAGATACTATCACATGTATTCAATAGGGCTTATATGTATCTTATAGACAGTGGGTTTATTTGCAAGTCCCCCAAGATTCATGTCACTAAACAATTTCCTTGTTCACCTTTAGCAAATGTTTAACATATTGACTAATTAATTGATGACATTCACACATTTCCTAGAAAGCAACTCTCTATCAAATTTACCACAGTCCTGATTATTCATGAATAATATTGACTAATAGTGCTTATATTAAAGCATGAGTGAAAGAAGCCCTAAGACAACTTAGAGTTTTACACAGTTAACTTAGCATCAATTCAGTGTTAAATTTTCATTGAAGTATTTTTGCACTTAGAAGCATTGTGCTTTTACTTGTTGAAAAAGTATGTTCCAGGTAGATGCAAGGAACACTTGATTTTCATATTTTTTTAAATCAGATTTAATAAGTTTGCAGTATACAAGAGATACTTAAATTTGTAGAGCACCACCTAACTTTTAACAAATCTATGTAAAATGCAGGCTAAATAGAAAATTAACTATGTTAAGTCACAGACTGATGAATATCATTTTAACTGTTCTTTTAAAATTTACACAGAAAAAACTTACTCTTGAATTATTGGTATAAGTTGAGTGCCAAGATCTTCACAGTGAAACCATTTTTCAAAGAGCACGTTAGTTGATTCACCAACATAGTATCTGACAAAGTAAAAACATTAGTCAATCCTTTTATTAACTAACTCATCAGGCAGTTTCAGTCTTTTCAAGACAATAGCTACTTGATGTTGTGTAAGAGCATGTTATTCTCAAGCCTGGTGCACTTTATTCTGAAGAATGGTTATTTATTGAAGCTTTCTGTTTTCCTGTTTAGCTGACTTGGTGGGTGAGGTGCTCAAACCTTTATGGAGGCCTTGTAGTTCTGCTGACGAACCACAGATAAATCACCAAATTCCTTTAGCAAACTTACCAGATTTAATCCTGGAAATGACTGGTACCAAAGTTTCTTGAGATCAATAGCTCTCACTTTGGATATAACTACTGCAAAAATAACTGGCCCCAAATACAAGTTCCAGTAACTGCTTTCATGCAGCTATGAGATAAATGAGAGAGTCAGCTTGCTTATTGCCCATGCATGGACTGTTAAAAAAACAAGGTGGCTTATGGACTTGTTAGCAATAAGTAGGTGGTTGTCAGCTGCATAAATTTAGAAAATGTTATTTAGCTCACCTGTCTGAAGAAAAACTTAGTGCTTCATTTACATTATTTTGTGCCTTAACAAACATATTGTTCTGAGATAAAGAGGTCAAGGTTGCTGTAATCTATGGAATGGCAAATATAGTATTTACCTACAGATTTAAAAAAGACTGGCAAGGGAGTGATGCTCCCGTACAGTCACTCATGTTTGTGTATTCGTGTCTGTTCTAGCTGTCTATATGCATATTGTCTAGAAACTTTCTAAGAGCTCCCTGGCTCCTCAAGTTTTGCAAAAACAGAGTACTTGGAAGAGAGTAAGATTATTAGTGCCTCCAATATGGAAAAATCTGTGCTATGAGCACAAATTTTGAATATACATAGTCTACAGAAAAGAGAGACGTTACAAATGTCTCGTCTGGGAAAAGGCTTTGCACCTTGGAAGTCTGCACCTTAAAGAACCCAACCACAAAACTAGTTGTTTCTGAACTTGTTTGTGATAGAATTAAGATTAGCTAGTGTATCTTTCTTGTTGTACAAAGCATGTAATTGGTACTTAGGCTGAAACACTGGGGCAGGCTACTTATTCTTCACTTGTACAATAATTGGCATGCTGTGGGCTCTGATTTATGACTGAGGCTTACAGGCATGATAAATAATGGAATAGTAATGTAATATTAGACCTTGAGTAAGCATACTTTAAAGTTTATTGTTACTTCCTCTTGTACAGGCTTTGCTGAAGGTGGGTGGGAGTGAAAAAAAATTTGAGAAGATTAGAGGCTGTGGCTGTAAATCCCCATTTCTCCGAGAAGCACACAGAGACAATGTAGGCTCAGAAGCATGACATGATTTTTCCTTCCAAAACTTCAGGTGTCTTTGTCCATTGTTTTATTGTAAAAACAAGGGTGCTAAAGACATCTCAGTTATTTATTTTCAGGCACCTGATCAGATATTTTCAGTTAAGATTGTGCTTTGTTAATCCAATTATTTTTTCCATGTGCAAACCATACGGTAGCTTCTAGCTTAATTTCTCCATAGGAGCATGATTATATTGGAGTGCTAATCTCTAGATCTATCTGGAATCCCTAAAAAGGCATTGAGCCACCTAACTAACTCATGCCTTTCACAGACTTCATGTACAAGATAGGTTATTTTACTTAAAGTTACCTAAAACTACTTATTTTCCTTTATTACCAATAAACATTGTTATCTAAATCATTGGACAATTGTTTCTACCTCAAAATATCTTTTTAATAATGTAAGTGCTCACCATCCACAGACGTGCAATGAAAGGGAAAAAAGGGACAAATGCATAGATGAACAATGGTTTAAATGAACTGGATTTGTCTTTAGCTTGGAATGCAATCCAAGTCTCATTTCTCTGAGGATGTTCTTATAAGGCAATAAAAGCTAGGCAGACATGTAAAATTTAGAGGGGTCAGTGTTAAGAAAATTTTCTTTTTTTTTTTTTTCTCCACCTTCCCACACGCTTGCCAAGAAAGATCTTCATCTTTTTGTTTTCAGTGCTTACAAAGATATTAACACTCTGCTTGCCAGAACTGATAAAAAAATCTTTTTGATTTGTGCTTTAACAGAACTCTGAGATTTTAAAACTTAAGGCAGTAGTAGTAGGCAATAGATAAATAGATGTCTATAAGTGCATGTTGTGGTTATAGCTATTTCAACATGTTTCTTAACTAAATCAAATGCTAAATGAGAAGTCTGTTTATGTGTGTATAGATAAATGGATGCATGGATAAAATTTGTACAAAATAGCCATGGTGAATCTGATAAATTATCAGGAAAGTAAAATACAGTATTGGACTGACATGAAGAATTAGTTTATATTACAAAACCTAAAAGATTAGCCAACAGTTTATACTTCACCTGAGCCCATCAATTTCTGTCTTTAATCTTTCCCTCTCAATCACAAGGCCCACAGTGTCTGTGTATCTCTGAGGAGAATGAGGTATCCTGGCAGGCAGAAGAAACATCTGTTCAAAGAAATGGGTAAGCATCAGTGTCAGAAAATCTTTGTTCTTTGTGTTGTCCTTCCCCTGTATCCCAACCTTCAAAATCTTCTGCTCATTATCCCCTTTTTCCCTACTCTTTGTTGACCCTCTGCACCCACTTTGGTATTGAAAGCCCAACAGATACTGTTTCTTGCTTTCTCAGTGTGAATGATCACCACTGAGATGATACCTCATCTTTGGGAATGGAGTTTAAAGTATCTCCAGACAATGGTATGTAAAGCAAAATATTTTAATATTTGCTGTTTTTTGTTCATTTGCCAATACTTTCTGCCCCGAAGAGGTTCAGTTTATAAACTTACCACAAAGCAGGTTATCAGTGAAGGTAAGTGGCTAAGGCTTTCGGTGGAAGAGGAATCTCTTCCCAGACCACAGCATCAGGTTCTCCTTTGTTGCACTGAAGTGATCCCATCAGAGCTGTTGGAGGGCACTAAGTGGGGGGAGTTTGGACTATCAGTTCTCTGCAAACACAGGTGCCTGATTATTTACTATTTGGATTCCTACCATAAGTCTGTTTTTCTCCATTATGAATAGCTCATTGGTTGAGATTGCACCAATGGAAAGTAAGTTTTCAACTCAATACATGCTTTTTCTGTTGTAGACTATAATCAACATATTGTTTCTGTCAAACAATGGAGCAGTGGCTGTTTATCTAATTCCAAATCTCAGTCAGTGTCAGGAACATCTGACCAGCTATCAGAAGGAAGAAAGAAAAGACATCTAAGTGAGACAGCAGTAGGTAAGAGAAAAATGGTGTTGCCCAAAATGGCACTATGTCTTTTAAAATGTGTACTGTATAAAGGAGTTTGTTATCACTGAACTTTCAGCATTCATTTTAAGTTGCCTCCAGAAAGGATGCTGTTATGAAACTTTACAGGAGTGAAGAAATGGACTTAGGACAGCATGAAAATAACTTTCTATTTTAAAGCATAGTAATCCTTCTCTTTCTTCTTGAGTACGTATTACAAAAGGAGACAAGCTTCTGTATTTTATTTTTGGAATACTCTTAAAGGAAACTGCTCAGCAGTCCAGCTGTGTTTTTCTAATACTGTGTGTCATTCTTTTTTATATGAAGGATTTTTTTATAGTAGCCAGTGAACAGACTGAATTGCAAAGTTATCTGTCAAATCATGTACCCAACCAAACATTTACTATTCCTGGCATCTTTGGTCAGCTATGTTTCATTTGTTGTGTACTATCATTTATGGTTCTGGTTTCCTTCCAGACTGTTGAGAGGACTTGTGGGTAGCCAGTGCTTATAATTAGTGTTTTCACTGTCGTTATCTTTTTGGTTTAAGCCATTGAATCTCTACTTCAGCACGTGGTAAATTAATAGAAAGTGCCCTGAAAGTTCTGTAGCATAATGTGACCATTTAGGGACAAAAAGTACAGCACACCAGCGTAAAATGAAATAGCATCTTACCTCTCCAGGCTGTTAGAATGTAAAACCCAACAGATTCTGTTACATACTCACTTATGTGAACTGTGCAGCCTTCTCTTAGGCTTGGTGCTTGTCTCCCCGGGGAGTGCTGTGCCCTGTCCCCTCTCACTGTCAGTGATCTTTTCTTCCATGCCATCCACTGCCCCTAACCAATAGCTGGTCCCCAAAAGGCAGATGCTGACAGTGTTTCTTGCAACCACATTGTTTCCTTAAGCACGCTGTCATGCACGCTGACATCAACAATTGGAGTTACTTGGGAACACTAATGAGAGAGAGAACTTCTTGCCATAAACCTTTGAAGTTACAATTAGTCTTCTGCCAATAGTATTTAGTTCTTTGAGTTAATGGAACAAAAAAAAGCGCCATCTTTTATCATCAAGATCATAGTTTTCCCAACGCCAGAAAACTACTGTGTGGTGTATTTGTGAGTAGCAGCAGCAGCTCTAGCTTATTAGTGCTACGGGTGTAGTACTACATATTTATTCCTAATTTGGGCTCTGTCTAGGAGAAATTATCCATGGGTAAGGTCAGCCCGATGAACAAGGCCAAAAATAAAAGCTGTGTGCCAGGGAGTTGCAGAGCTTCCTGGGAGATGAGAGTTCATGTCCTTGACCCAGCCTGTGCAATAGGGTCTTGAGGATCAGTCTTACCTCTTTCCATGTTGGAATACAGTGATCTTTTTTATTAGTTGGTATGTTAAATCTGAGTTCTCTTTTCTTACTGAAAAGAAAGGTAGAAGGAAAGCAGAACACAGGAGGTTAAATTCTGAATCCCCCTAAATGCTGCTTCCAATGGGACTGTATAAGAGTAAACAAGAATTATTATTTGTCTGGAGCAGTGGCCCACTGCTAGAAGAAACAACACATGGAGATCTAGAAACTAACTCTGCTTGTTACTGTTGCTGCCAGTTTTGTTTTATCATTTATCAAGGAAGAAGCTGTCAGTGAGGGCTCAGTGAGCAGGTACGGTGGTGAGATGCACCCCAATTAGGGAAGCACTATTGAGGAACACTGGGGAGCACTCCTGTATGTCTGATGGCATTTGCAGTGTCTGTACTGCATGGCAGCTCCTAAAAAAGGAACGGGATTTGCCCATATGAAGCTGATTCACAACAAGAAATCCTTCGTCGAAGGAGAGGGATGCGTTTTGTGACAAAACAATGACAGGGTGGGTAGCGACTGTTTATTTAGATGGCTTTTTTTAGTGTTTGGTAAATTCTAAGTGGTTAGCTGTGGGCTTCTAGAAATGACTTTACTATTACTGTACGGAAAAATATCTTTAGTCTAAAAGACAACAGCCGGTATGCATTTTTGTTGTGTTTTGTGACAGGCGAACATAATGCTAGGTTTGAGTCATTCTCCTTTCAACACGCAGAACCAGAGTCCCATGGCAGTTTTAGTGCCGCGACCGCCGTCCATGCCATGTCCAGACCCACTCAGAGCACTTCGTCACAGGTAAACAAAAATGTCTCACTGTCTTAACTGAAATATCGACATATACCGTGCAAATTAATAATCCCAAGCCATGCCTTTTACATTTAATTTAGTGTTAAATTACGGTACAGAGCATTTTTACAGTGGCTTACATTAAGTAATTTATTCCAGATTGAGTATCTGGTGTTCCTAAAACAGACACTTGCTTGCAAAAGAATTTAGCAGATCATATAACTGGAGTGTAAGTTTAGTTTATTGGCATTGGACCTTTCACTTTCCCCCCCCCCCCCGCCCCAAATTTCATTAAATATACTCTGATTTATATTCTCAGTTTTACATAAGGGCTGTTATGATCTTTTTTTCTTGGTGCAGCTACATAAAATGGCCTCACAGTGCAAATACAGTCACAGAATTTGTTAACTCTCAGCTTCACTATTTAGAACCTTTTGTGCAGAACTACAGGCAGACTCTCTGGTATATAAATTTCCTGAGAAACAGCAGAGCTCTGGTTCAGTGAAGTCCCTGCAGAAACACACTTTGTTTTATTGGAATTCATTAAGAAATTCTTAATGATATTAAGATTTCAGTCGCACTGTTCTACTAAGCCTAGTGATACACTGGTGCTCTGTAAGTGATCATGTTTCAATCTGGTGATGTCTCCTGGAGAGTCAAGTCTACATCCGCGTCCCACGCCCAGTTCTGACTATGCACACTCCTCCTTTCTTCCCTGGCTTGAGCAGACCATCATCAAAAAACACCTAAATGAGAGAGATTCTAGAAGGTCATCTTTGTATACTGAACATTTAGGAAGAAGGCAACATTAACTTCAAAGTTTTCATAAGTATTCAGAATTAGCTCTAACTGAAATCAGGGGGGGAACTCCCACTGATTACAATAAGAGTTGTGCCAGTAAGAAGTAAATCTCAGAGATGAGATAGTTTTAAGATCTGTTGAGATTCCATTGGTGCAGGGCAAAAGTCAGAAGTCGTTAAGCCACTAGAAAATGTGTTCAAGTTATGCACTTTCTCCTAGTGCAGTTCTGATGTTTCTCAGCTAATTTACAATTCCTGTGATTTGAGCTGATGAATCTTGTCTTGTACTGATTATATTATACAGCATAACTCCAGGAGGAGGTTGAGAAGTGAGAGCTCCTATGACATAGACAACATTGTTATTCCCATGTCGCTGGTGGCACCATCAAAGTTGGAGAAACTACAGTACAAAGAAATCCTAACCCCAAGGTTTGTTCATGACATCCTTAGCTGCAAAGATGCCAAAATGAACATGAGAATCTTAAGAATATTGTTAACATGTATTTAGATAATTCTGTAATATTAAGAAGATCATTTCATGTGCTCTGTTTTGTTTTGGGTTTTTTCCTGTGCACTTCAGTTGTGTGAATTCAGTGGTGGGAAGCCTAAACTGCTGACAGCACGAGGGAAATAGTCTGATACGCACAGGGAGGGAGGTGGCACGTGCACAAACTACCTAAAAATAGAAGTGGGTTTATATCGTCATAATTGTAATGATATTCGTGGCCTTAAATGTGCCATAATGCTGACAGGCTCTGAAGAGTTACTTAGAGGTTGCTTGATTTTTGGGTGTTATGGTTCATAAGAAAATAGTTAACTGTTTTCAGGGAATTAAATAGAAATGGGTTTAGTATCTATTTTTTAAATTTATCTATTCTGATACTGTAGAATAAGCTTAAATTTTTCCATACAGTGTAAACCAGTGAATCCATGAATCTAGGGACTTTTTTTTTTAATATATGTTCTTTTTTTTTTCTTTTCCTTTTCTTTTTCTTTTTTTTTGAAACATAACATATTTAGATTGCTAAAACAAGGTAATTGATCTCTTGTGCTGTAATTCAGTGGCTTAAGAGCAAATTGCCTGAAATGGTTAATTACAATTGTTCCATATTTTAAATCTCTATATGTCTACTTGCTTTTATATTGTCATTGAAGCTAAAAAAATATTATTAAGAATCTATTGGATAGCTTAAAGACTGTGTTGGGAAAAGGAAAGATTAGATCCTGGGTTGGGAAAAGAAAATCTAAATTTCATGCCTCTGTTATCAGCACCTTAAATTTGAAATTATTTTATCTGAAAGAAATTTTGAAACACGAGCAGTGTTAAAGTTGTGATTAACATTATAGCGTAGAAACAGAATTTGCCTCTGTAACAGAAGAGTCATCTCTACTGCTGAAATAATAATGGAAGCATTTAGGTAAATTAATTTGACTTTTCTTGTCTCATTTCTAGCTGGAGAGTTGTTGAATTTCAACCTTTAGAAAGATCTCAAACAGATGAAGAAGAGGTAGGCTGGTTTTTAATTAAAATAGATATAATATATAATTGGGATAATGGGTATGTATTTTCCAAAGTCACTGACTTCATGCAAATCCT
>WUAM01000287.1:57218215-57263394 GCA_024336885.1 Actenoides hombroni | reverse complement strand
TTTTCTTTTTTTTTTTTTTTTTTTTTTTTTTCTTTTTTTTTTTTTTTTTTTTTTTTAATGGAGCTTTCTCATTTGGGAATAATTGCCCATTTGGAACCTGTTCTGCTGTATTTCTGTAGGAACCTTTGAAGCCCAGAAACAGCTGCTCTTCCTACTGTGTATGTAAAAGAATTACACTCAAACCATGTATAAGGACAGAATGACTGAACGCATAATTCTGTCTTCAGTGACCTTTCTACGGTCCTGCTTTCAGACTACCTTGTGGGGGACTCTGTGGTGCTCAGACGTAGCCTTATGATTCATAGCAGAGCTGTGCTACGATCCGTAAGCAGGTCTCTCTTTGACCTGAAAAAATGGGTACATTTTTCCTCATTTTATATAATACAGAACAATAATACTTCAAAAAGTCAACTTTACTTTTCTGCCACTCTCTGCTAAGCTCCTATATGCTTTCTATGTTCTGTTTGCCATACCTAGAAATCAAACAGATTAATTCATACAACTGCTAATGCAGCTGAAATTGTCTGATTAAAAGTCAGAACTATAATGAAAATAATTTTATTTATAGCATTTCACTACAATTTTAACAAAATGGAAAATAAATAGGGGAAAGAAGAATCCCCAAAGTACATCAAGGCCTCAAACTAAACCTTTTCCAACATTAGAAAAGCTTAATCAATTTTTTGAATCAGGATTACTTTCAAAAAAGTTTTTAAATATTAATGTATGCCCATGATAATTCAAGAAATATCTCTATGAACATAAGAAAGAATAAATATGCTGTCAAGAGACCGAAACAGTAGAGAGAACTGAAGATGTACTGGAAAAGAGCTCATGCTGAGAGCTTACATGAGTGAAAAGTTCACTTTGTGCCAGGAACATCACATATATAACATAAATTATAACTCTTGTCTAGATGTCCACAATACCAGGCTACTTATCCTCCTTGCACTCCATTTCCCCGTGTTCTTTTCCTGTAATTTTCTTTGGTGTTGCTGAATGACCATCTAAAATGCTATAGTAGCCCTCATTACAGAGCACATTGGGCAGGGCTATCTGCTCATTGTACAACATAAAGTGATTTGAGTGGGGAAATGATCTCTTCTTCGTTTCAAGAAAGACTCCTCTAAGACCATATGATCCTGATGGATTATCACGCAGGCCATTGGTAATATGGCATGGGTAATGATGAAATGAAAAGATTCTTTTTGAAACATTGAGCTTTGGAGTGTTATATTCTCTATAACTGCTGAAGGAGCTATTATTGAACGCATAGACAGGAAGTGTAGATGAAGGAAAGGACAACAGAGACAGTTTTATTCTGCTTGTGATCATGAAACATACAGCTAAGCAAACTTTCTGGTAATGAAAGACTGGAGGGGGAGAAAGGTCCATCCAGTTCAGCAGTTGAGCACCGCAGTCATAAGGAAAGATACTAAACACTAATTTTTTAATTAAAAGAATTTTTTGCAATGGGAATGGAGGAATGAGGTGGGCTACACATTGTCAATAAAAGTGGTTTTCTGATTGAAATTAAATAGTACCTTTTGCTGTAAATTATGGTTTATTCTTCAAAAAAATTTTTTTTTTAAAATGTCTGAGTGATTAAGTCATTGAAAAATCATCTGATATAACTTAATTAATACAAGTGGCAGTAATTACTGAATCTTCTGCTGTGCTTATATTATACCTTGAACTTTTATCAAGAAAACTGCCAGCTGTTTAATATCTCAGTGAGTTACAGTCCATGCCAATTTCACAGGACAGTTTGGCAATACAGTATTGTACTGTCTTTTTGCTAGAATGTTTGTTTTTTCTAAATGCTGACTGAGCTTTGCCTTCTGAGTGAATCTAACCTTTTCTAATCTCCTGGAAAAAACAAGGCCTGAGTAAGGAAATACTGGGCGTGTGTGCCCATACATGCATATGTGACCTGGATGAAGGGATAGTGTACCTGCAGCAAGTTTGCTGATTATACAGAACTGGGAGAAGGCTGTGATGCCATTCAGTGAGACCTAGAGAGGCTGGAGAGCTGGGCAAAGTTCTAATGAAGTTCAACAAGGATAAGTGTAGGGTCCTACACCTTGGGAGGAATAACCCCATGGACCAGTACAGGTTGGGGGTTGACTTGCTGGAAAGCAGCTCCATGTAAGAGGACCTTGGAGTTCTGGTGGACCATAAGTTATTCATGGGACAGCAACGTGCCTTTGTGGCCAGGAAGGCCAATGGTACCTGGGGTGCATAAAGAAGAGTGTGTCCATCAGGTCGAGGGACGTTCTCCTCCCACTCTACTCTGCCCTAGTGAGGCCACATCTGGAGTATTGTGTGCAGTTCTGGTCTCCCCAGTTCAAGAGGGACAGGGAAATACTAGAGAGAGTACAATGGAGAGCCACGAGGATGATTAAGGGACTGGAACATTTCTCTTACGAGGAAAGGCTGAGAGCCCTGTGGCTGTTTAGCCTGGCGAAGAGAAGACTTAGAGGGGATCTTGTAAATGCTTAAAAATATCTGAAGGGTGGGTGTCAAGAGGATGGGGGAATAGACTCTGGGTGTTCTTCAGACTTCAGTAGTGACTGATATATTTGAGCACAGAAAAACAATTTTCTCTCTCTCTCTCATCAGAAGGTTTTTTAGCCATTAGAAATCTGGAAGGAAGACGGATAAGTAAGGTAGAGAAAACTGTGTTGTGGGTGTGTGTGGTTTTTTTTCCCTCTGCTCATTTACGTGTCATCTGTGAAACCTGAATACTATCCAAAACTCATCTCAATGATTTTCTGCAGCAAACTTTTTTCTGAAGATACAATCTCTTTCTGATGCAGAAGGACCATCACTCGTATTACTCTGCAATATTAAAATATTCAAAGAGTTTTTACCAGATAAAAATGGAGTTTTCTAAATATAAAGAAACAAAAAGGTTTCTTTTGCTTTGCTGTGAGTTATATTCTCAGTTTTATTTGGGAGATAAGCTCTGAAAAATTACGTATGAGAATGTTCACTTAGTCTTTCTTTACCTCCTTCTTAGGCATCTAGTATCCCCATACAATGCAAAGACAGAATTAAGCTGCTAAGGAAGGGTTTCTCAAAAACATGAAGAATAGAGAGCAGCATACACTAGAAGGAGGGGTCAGGCTTCATTTAAGCAGTTAATTTATCAGAAACTGGAGCCAAGTCTTACTTGTGGTGTGTCTGAAAGGAATAGAAAAAGATAAATCAAAACCCAGTTTAGAAAACTCAGATGAGCTGTGGCAGATGTGACCTCAAATCTGCAGCATGTTTTGGAGCAAGACATTACTATATCTCAATTAGATCATGTAAATATGCTAGCAGAAGCTGAAGAGATTGGCCAAGATGATAAAAGGAGAGGGATTTTCTGTTCTGACAGTCCTATTCAGGAATGTAGTTTAAGGGCTCTGATCTGTGGGGCTGCATCCAGTGGTTCTATCCGTATGAAACAACGTAGATACTGAGTGAAGAAATTTATGGTAAAATATATACTGTACAATAAGAAGCAAGGCTTTTAAACCCAAGCAGAATATTGCACCAATGCATATGTATTGCAGGTGGTAGATGAAAGGCTGATTTGAATTTCTCTGCATGGAACTGCACTGTTTTATGTAGACTCAACATCAGTATGAATTTTAAAAAACCTAACTCAGCTACTTGAGATTCATTGCATTTAAGTGGTGAACTGAAGTGGGCAGAGACAGGAACCTAACTACTTTTGTGATCCTAGATTTAGCTGTTAGCATCTCTCACTTTCACCCAAAGCAGCCCACATGATGCAGTAAACAAAATCTGAAATTCTTTTACTATAGCTATGTTTTGTTATGATCGTGGGTTTTGTCTGTCACTGACGTCTTCCAAAATATACAGTCCCTGTCAGTTTTCAATTACCTTATTTCTTTGGAAGTTATACAATAAATTTATAAGATAAGATTAGAAGGGTTTTTCCCCCCCCTCAGACTTTGCAAGTAAATGAAAATGCAGTAAACACACCATGAAGTCTGTGAGCTATGTAAGCGCCAGAACACTTCTTGGTACAAATGCTACTGTACAATGAACAGTTCAAGAGACAAAGGTATGTGAAGGACAGTTCCCTGGTACTTGAAATGCACCTGCTACACCATAGCTGTGAGAAGTTGAGCATCACGTCAGGGCCACCACAGAAGCTTTCAATGGTCTCATCAAGTGGACTACATAAGAACTGTAGTCACTAATCCATGTAATCCAAAGGTCTCTTGACAAGTGAGGTACATTGGAATAATGATGCATATGAAAATATCTACAAAGCTAGCTACAGAGCAAACCCACTTTCTTTTTAGTACGCATTAAGAAAGTTTTGACTGTATAGCTATACAGGTGCATTCTCACGGCAGGGGTTTTGCTGTGTTTCATCAGAAGATGCATTTCCCAAAGCAGTTCAGTTTCATTTTGAGAATCAGTCTGATTTAGAGGCAAATAACATCTGAGTAGATGTTTGTTTAACATTTACAAATAGGAAAAGGAATGAATATGACATAGTGGTAAAAAGCCAAAGAATATGAATGGTTTATCTCTTGTAAGGTGCAGCTGGATTTGGCTCCTTATAAAACCTGTCCAATGGAAAAGTGTCTCATGTATGAGGCAGAACTTCAGTGAAGAAGGATGGCAAATAAGTAGTGCACAGAAAAATAGACGGAAGGACAGTAGAGAGAAAACTAAGAAGGAAGAAAATGTCAAGTTACATATTTAGAGAACGCCTGCTTATTGGAGAAGAGGAAAAATATTGTGCGAGACTAGCTGTTGCTTTAGCCTAAATAACTGTTCAGGAGACAATTCTAAAAGGCTCTGAAGAGAGCCCAAATCAAGCCTCTGTTTTTTTCTCATAATTAGCCAGTCAGAACTGATCCTCCCTGTACACCTGCATGTTAATGGTGCCAGCAGAGAACAGCTCGGGAGTGGGAGGATGCTCCTAAGCCCTCCTCTCTGCGTGTGAACTGCAGGACAACAAGGGCAAGTTGTGCCCCAGGACACACTATAAGCTGTGTGATAACAGGCATAAAATATTGAGTGAACAGATACAAACAATCTTAAATGCAGCTTTCTTTTATAAACCAACATTTCTTTGCTATCAGAATAATACTAGTAGAACAGCATCAGCTAAATTTGAGTAAAGGATCTGCGGGTTTTCACATTCAAGGTTTGGCCTGCTAACGGTAAGCACGTAGAGTTTGTCTTTCAAATTGTCACTTGGAACTATAAATATATTATTATTTGGCCTGCCAAAATAATAAGATGAACATGGTTTTGAATGTTTTGGGGGTTTTTTTAATCCTAAATCTAATTTAGGAATATGCCATTTTACTGGGATACTTTCTGCCACACAGTTCTTCTCTAATGAAAAACATGGATCTAAATCAGATCACAGGAAAGTGCAAATGTGTCTGATGCTATGGTAAAATGGAACTATGACTACACTATATCTTCATAAAAGTGGACAAAATTTGGCAATATGTTAAAATGAAATGTAGCTGATAAGGCTTCTGATGTGTATATTGTTAATTTTCTTATATGATAGGAATGTTATGTTTCCATTTTTGGTTGCTGAGTAATAGTGGCAAATTTGCTATCTAAATTAGGATGTATTGATACCTAAATAACCCTGAATCCAGTGGAAATAGCAATAATTTAGTACAATGTTGCAGACTGATGGAAATTATGCCTTTATAGATATAGCTAACTTTTTATAATGTTGGAAAGTCATGTAATGGATTTAGGCTTATTAAAGGTGGGCCAAATTATTTTCAAAACCAGAAATATCTTGCAAAATAATAATTAAAAAAGAGATAAATTACATTAATCTAACTTTCATTTTAAGGGAAGAGGAGATAATTTTTAAAAAATGAAACAGCTCAGGAATGAGTCAGGGACCTAGGATCGTAAAGAAAAGGAAAAAAAACCCCAACCAATATATTTAATATTGCTGTGCAAACTATTATACCAGTTAAACTTCAGCTCATTTTTTGTGTGTTCTTCACTTAGTGTATAGATCTAATGTATTCTTTAGAGCAAGAAAATAAGAAGGTTAAGTTACAGAAAAAATTATTTGGAATAAGTAACTTCCATGTGTACCTTCATTTTACGCTTTGCCAAGCCTTGATGTCATTGACCTTGATAAAAAATTCACTCACTCTTTTTTAAACTAACTTAACAATATACCGTAACAGCAGTGTACAGATTAGATGTTCTTCTCGGTGTTTTCTGAGCAGTCATTCAACAGATGTGATTGCTCCCTTCCTAGGGATGTAATCATGTTGATGAAACCACATTCTGTTTCCTCCAGCTAAGTATCTCTGGAATTTCCTTGTAAATATGTGATGGATGGTAAATTCTTCTGGTTAGCAACATTTGGTTCACACGCACTGCTCTGAGACCTGGCTTGCCTCCTTCCCAGCCCACGCAACCTGATGGCATGGTCCCATATGTTGCCAGAGCTCCCCCTGTGCAGCTGATGAGAAGGGACATAATGGAGCGTGTTGGGTAATGTGGTACATGACAGACATGACTGTGCCTACAGCTATAGGTGGGCTGTGAGGCTGTGGTGACAATCCAAAGCAGGCAGGAGTCAGACAGTGATGAGGTAGCATCCGCTCTTTCAGAGCGGTATGGTTATAATGACTAAAAACACCTGCATGGCACAATTACAGCAGAAAATTAAAGAAAGCTCTTTTCTGTAATGGTTAGGTTGGTTTTGTGAGGAATGATTCAAGGATAAATAAACATAAATTTTTGTTTCCTTTCAAAAGTATTTACTGAACCTGACCCACTTGTGCCTTAACTATGTAGATGCTTAGTCTTGGGTTTCCTAAGGTACTTAAAATTAGGTGGCAAAATTTTATTGGAATTACATGAAATTAAATTACTCTGCTGGGAAGCAAGGCAAATTGTTGCCCATCCTGAAATCCTTACTGCCAGGCCTCTAGTGTCCTTCTTCACATAGGGTTCCTTCAGAGCCAGTTATGATACCTCTGACTCATAGGAGTTTGCAAGCCAAGCAGAGAATTCTATGAAAAAAGCAGTAAAAAAAGTAGACGTAAATTGTTATAATTTTGATAAGTTTCTACTCTTTCTTCCTATATTTTGCATTTGTCACAATGGTAACTCACAACTCAAATCAGTGAGATGGCTTTCTTTTGATACAGAAGGTGTGCAGTGAAGGGGACTGATATGAAAAATATTTATGGAGACTCTGTTCTTTAACCTTCCAAACCTGAATGAACACTGAAAATGTTAATATTTTTCAAAAAAAAAAAATAAAAAAATTTCAAGCCAATAAAAATATTTGATTTTTAGTTTTGAATTTCAAAATTACTTTTGAAATATAGATCCATCTTTTGCAACAAAATATAACTTTAAAAATATCATTACCTTCCTAAAGTCTTGTTTCAAAATGTTGAAATGAGACATTTTGATGTGTCAGAACGCTTTCTCTAGTTTCCTGCTGGAAATGAATTATAGCAAAATAGATCTGATCTTATGTGCTTGTTTCAAAGGGAATGCACAGATGGTAGATGGTTCTGGTGGATGATTCTGTTTAAGTCTTTGAACAGCTCTAATAAATACAACACCACTGAGCCTGGCATTGCTAATCTGTAGCTGTAGCTTCAAAAGCAGCTGCATTTTAATCATTATAGATCAATGAAACCAGCAAAATATAAACAGCCTGTAAGTTACCTCTTCTCCTTCTTCAATATGATAATCCTTCCTTTCATTTGGCCCTCCAACAAACATCACATTTAATTGATGGCGATGCCTAGAAAAGAAAGTGACATTTTAAAGGTACCTCCACTCATGATGTTCTTTATTTCATAAAAGTTTTGGGTGTTTTTTTTTAATCCTTTGAGGACAGTGAGCCAATGAAAGAATGCTGAGTGAGAAGCAACATCCAGAAGGCGAACTCGAAACATCTCTCTGCATCTTGCTTCTCTGCCACTGTCCTGCTGGGTGATCTGAGGCCAGCTACCTCCCTCCTGGTGTTTAAGTGCTTCCAGCTATGAAAACGGGACAATGATAGCTACCAACTGTGAAAAGAGCTTTGAACTGTAAAGATAAACAATGCTACATAAGAGACAGGAATGACAGGAAAGTATCTTTTCCACCTAAGCTGATTCTGTAAAGGTAAAACACTTTTAAAGGCTAATGAAGGTGAAAACATCCTCTTTTTCCCCCATTGGTAGAAATACCAGAGATACTGATGGTCGGAATTATCAGCTAATTTCTCTTCTATTTATACAGGTTTTAGTAAGGCAGAACAATATTACAGTGGTTTCAGTGTGGTTGTGGCTAATTCAGAAAAGAAGATTCAGGCCTTTCCCTTTTAAGAGCCCCAGTGAGCTCTTCTCTTAGCTGTCACAAAGAACAGATATTATCCCAATTATCTACTAGTCCACTTACACTAATAAAGAGGTAAGGTAGCAGATTTTCATTTGCTAAAAACCCCTATAAATCAGGCCTGTTAGCTGTGATTCGAAATTTGTTCTTTGTCTCTTTTTGACAAGTGAACTGAGGTGCGTTGACCTCTACTTTTCAGTGAGGAGATTATGGGTAATAGTTGGGCTAACTAGTAACACAGAACCAGCAAAGCCACACTCCCCTGCAACAACGGGAGGAAGGATATGGCTCTGTGTCACCACCTTGTAAGCCTTAATTGAGAGAAGCTATTTTTAATGGCTGAACATACATATTTGATCTGCTACCATTATCATGTTTACTTTGAAAAGTATTTAAATGATAATGAAATTGGTTGGTCAAATAAAAGTCTAAGGAATTAAATTAGATTATAATTCTTAAATTGACTATTTTCACCATAGGAAGCTTGTATACATTATAGCACTTGGCTGCATGCCTATATCCTAAAATAAAGAACTGAAATCAGAACTGTTTGTGCCATGCAGATTTAATATTAGTTTTCAAGAATGCATAGTAATACCTCTGCATTAATAAACACTTCTGCTAAAGAAGGGCAGGTAGGCCAAAACAGTGACAACACAGCTAATAATTAATGAAATAAATTAAAGTCAGCCCTGGAGAATAAAGTAAGAGGAAGGCAATTTATGTGTATCTTGTAGCCTACAGTTAAGGCTAGGGGTTTTTTTGTTAGAGAAACCCATACAGTTTTGTTATTAGTTCAATAACTAAAAGTGAAAATATTGCTCTAAAATTATTGTTGCTTAACTTTTTATTGGGTTAATCTACCATTAATTCTGCTACCCTACAGATTTAGCTGGGTTTTACATAATAAACAGGCAACTATGGGTTAATCATTCCTCTCATTAATAATTATATAATGACACCATCAAAAAATCCCAGCTATGAAATACTTGCAGGAACTCCAATAGGTTTGTTTGTCCATATTACTAAATAAAGTTGTCTGGTTAGTATAGCTGCATTAAGAAGAAACAATCATAAGGAAGGAAAGAAGTTTCAGTTCAGACTGCCAAAATGCAGTTAAAAGTATCATAAAGGTTTCACAAGTGTGAAAATTACTTGACTGCACTATTTTTAGAATAAGGTGCTAATCAATGGCCTATTAAAAGTGTTATATACTGTTATATTTTTCTTCTTAACTGCATAAAGAAAATGGTACCAGCAGGCAACCTTTTAAAAACATCTCAAGACCATGAAGAATCAGATAGTCCATGACTGCAGTTAGGTCTCTTTATGTAAGTGTCATATTCTGAACTAAAAGAAGAGCTTTAAATGTGCCAGAGCTACCCTGTAACAATCAGCTGCATCAAGGGTTCTGATTTTACACTAATTGGTCATTGTCAAGGTTAAAAAGCATTTAAACTTGGAAGATAGTGTCATTAAAATACATCTAATTAAATTGCAGCTCTTGCATTGTATCATTTTCTTGATTCTGGTAAAACTCTATAAACAGGTGGTGATTCAGGAATTGAGGTTTTGCTTTGAAATCCCAAAAAGGTATATAAAACTTCAGATCCTCTCAAATGTATGGAAAACAACTCATAAAATCTTGAAAGCCATAACAGACACCAAAAGGCCTACTGATTTGCTGTATGACCTAGATTTTAACCATTTAGTCTTTCTTGAAACATAAGATCGTTAAATTACTTGAATGTTTTGAGGTAGTTGCCTTCCAGCAAGGTAGAAAGCAGTGACAAGATTGTCTTATACCTCTTTACTTAGCACATAAAGTTTGAAAAAAATGTTGGAAACCTACTAGTCACTTCTTGGGAAATCACCCAATACCTTTTTGGAAAATCCTGAAAACATTTAGGTAGCACCAGGAGCAGGTGGGGAGAGATTCAGGATCCATGTATAGTAGATGTCTCTCCTCTCCTCCTCATAGGCTAAAGCTATGTTGGAAAAATGATTGGTTTGTTGTTTTGGTTTGGTTTTTTTTCATCTATGCAACTTTTATCACAGAAAGTGTTCCTTGTTTCCCTGTGACATTTTGCAGTGTTTATGGGGAAGACCTCTGACGGATGTCATGTTCCAGAGTTACTTCAAGATTACACAGAACTGATGGTAAGTGGTACAGAACAGTGCAGTAATAACAAAAAGATTCATCTTAATAATGAGGGAAGAAAACCATTAATACCCATGTATTTAAAATACAAAAAATTTACCACCATCATTGGTAAGCTTTAGAAATGGATATACTTCGTAATGAAAGAAATGAAAACACTTTCCTCATTCTCTGCCACTGTGAAACTACTGTAGTGATTCCAGTTCCATAATTTCTTAAACATACAAATGTAGTTTCAACACAAACATCTCAGTAAGGAGATGTCTTTACCTATCTCTGTCTTGTAACCATTACTTGGAAAAGTAACCCTTGCACCTGTGAATGGAAATTAATATCACTGCTATAGTACTGCCCATTCAGCTTTTGATTAGAGGTAGCACTTCAGGGTAAGGCTAGAGACATATTCTCTGGTGCTTTTTTAATGATTAAAATTTTAAAGCAACATTTTTTTAAAAATCAAAAGCAAGAAAAAAAAAAGTTTTTTATTTCCTTTATAAAATCTGGGTTTATATCACTCTTCAGGGGGAATCCTTTCCTATGAAAACTTTCTGTATATACAGTTTTAGACAAAACACATTGTCCTCAGCTTCACTGACAAAATTCTCACTAACATTTTGACTAGAAGCTGCTACGCATTGGACTATTCACAGTGGAATTTGTTCACGAGCTTTGAGAATATGCATGCTATGCAAATGCATGATGCCCACACTTTTTGCTTTTATCAGCTGTCTCATTCAGAATACAGTTCATATCTTTAAGCTGCCTCTTCAGCTTCCCTTCCTTGCCTTGACAGATCTGAAAATGCTCTGGAAACCTGCTCCTCCAGTGCCCTTCCCCCTCCATTCCTCCTTATCTTTCAGTGATATGTCCCACCAGCTCTGATTGCTTCCGTGGCTTTGGCTCCTCTGCGATGTTGGAAAGACTGTCAGCAGCTCTAGCAACTGTTTCAGGTTGTAATTTTGTAGTAGTAATCTGTTAGCTAAATCTTGTAATTTGTGGATGTGATGCCATCTCCTCTGATTTCTATAAGTTTACTGTCACAGAGCCCGACACAAATTCCCTTAGGTCAGCCTAACTGCCTACAAGAAACTTTGAGTTGAGGCAAACATCTTATATTCAAGTTGATCTTTACAGCTTCTGACGAGTTACTGGAAAACAGATTTCAGTCACCTTCAGTTATTTGAAATAGCACTCTGACTGCATCCCGAGAGGATAGTTCCTTACTAATCTTTACCATGTATGCATTTTAGCAGCTTCCTCTTAAAGCTTGGAATATTTATATAAGAACTGGGTAAAAAAAATAATCTTCATTTACTTACATAAGCTTATTGCACACAGGTGGCAAAAAAGCAGTTTTGTTTTCTTCTATCCATTTTCTTACATTTACAAGAAGCTCCATAGTCCACCTGCTATGAAACTTTTGGCAGAGATACTGGGGTTTGAAGAGTGTTGTTTCTGTGAGCAAACTGCATGTGATCCTGTCCCCAGAGCTCAGGGGATTGGTTAATAGGAGAGGTGTCTTCAGGCTTCAGTGTCAAAGGGGACAGGTCCATCAGCCAAAGGTTACTTCATAAAGAGTACTAATGCTCCCACAGCTTAGCTAATAATTGACTAGTGTTTTTTAAATATATATTTTCATCAGAGACTAGTATTGTTCACAGGAGGTTTCTTAATCCTCTCTACTGCATCAACTAGAGTGTGTATGTTAACTCTCTAGAAAAATTGCCTTGTTACATAGACAAACTGAGAGGAAAATGTGCAAGGCTTGGGCATCCATGCCCTTCAAGTCTAATACAGAAAGAAGTTTCAATGTCAAATGCAAGTTGAGAGCAGTTGTGTGGAGTTTAGTTATATATAATATATATATATATACAAATATATATATAAGCATAACTATAGATATTTCAAGCTTGATAATTGAGACCCATTTCCTTTTCACCACCTTCCCTCAGCTTGCTTAGGCTGAATGTTTGGGGTTGTGTGTTTGAAAATATTGAGATCATCATCTGCCAAATAACAAAGATGTATTTTGCATTTCTAAGACCAAAAGCCACTGTCCATAAATGCTCATTTTAATTTATCCATGTTGTAGAAAGGCTTGTTGAAGAGCTGAACATGGTTCTGTGATGCCCCTTGGCAAAGTGCAGCATATTGTCATCAAATTACCAGGCAAACAAGAAACTAAGAACTACCAGGTATTCCAGATTTGTATTTGTCCTTATTCCCTCACCAGTTTCTGTTCAGTGTCTACATAGATTGCTCACTCTGATTCCTACATGATTGCTCACTCTGTTCCATGCCATCCCCATTTTTTAATAAACAAGTGGATGTATAAACATTTATTCTCAGACTTGAAATACATGAAGTGGGTGGTAAACAAAAACACTCCAAGACATTACAAAATTTTAGCACTTTTCAGTTCCTGTTGACATAACTTAGTCATCTGATTATATATACATTGTGCTTAGTGGGTGAATGTGTACGGGTATAAGGTTGTAATAATTATCTGTTTTAAAAATGAGTGCTACATCCACCACGGCTTGTGCGTATGAGCAGTGCAGCTGCTGGACTGAAGAACCAGCATGCTGTAGCAGTACAAATTTGGGAGTTCTTTACTTTGTATCATTATGATTTTCCCATGGTGAGACTCATACCATGCTCTTATTTCAGTATGTGTAAGGGTGACTGTTTTACATTCATCTCTATCACTTCTTTGCAGTTTAGCTTAAACTAATTACATAATTGATCAAAAAAAAAATCCATTTATTTCAGGATAAAAAGATCCACATGTGGATTACAGTTCCGCTATATTAGTACAATCACCATGGGACTGTCAATAATTTCCTCTGAAATAAGCCCAAAGTAACTATTATTTCACTCCATTATTAAAAAAAAAAACCCAAACAAACAAACACAGAAACAAAACCAACAAACCAACAACTCACATTATTTATTTATCACACAAAATTTCTACCAGCAGAATGGCTGTGGTGAGACACCAGCACATAGCAAAGTCCCTAGGCCTGTTTTCAGTTCTACAGACGGGAACATTTCCATGCTTTTTTGTACTGTAGGCTGCTGCCACACTATTTGCTGTGAGGGAAATAGGTCTTATATTTAAAATTCACTTTCACTAACAGGACTGTTACTCAGCCTGCTGGGACCAGGAGAACTGAAGACACTCTATGTTAATGACCACGGTTTTGTAAAGCTCTACCTCATGATTAGTAACGTGTGTTGGAGAGCAGGACTCCATTTGTCAGGCATGAAAACCAAGAGATTGTACAAAGCCTCAGTAGGGGAAAACACAGATACTGGAACTGATAAAGCCAAGCCTTGTTCACTACAATATTAATGTGCCAGTTTTAACTGCAGGGCTATTTTCCATAACCCCTACGCTAATCCCTAGTCTCCACTTTTTTCCACTCGGCAAAATACAACGTACTATTATCTGCAGAGAAAACTATCTGTCACAGGCTGATAAATCCATTTTGTGTCTAAAGTGAGATACAAAAACCCGATAGCTATACCTACTGAGGAAAAAAAGTTCACTTATAAAATTCACCATCAGTAAGAAGTTGAGGTTATTAACACAGGGTAGCATTTTCTGCAACCTTCTGAAATCAGTAAGTTTTGAAAAACGCAGTTAATGGCCTCTCCATGTATATAAAAGGTATAAGGGTACATTGCTTTGGGGGGGAGGAGGGGCAACTAAGAAATGGTCTGCACGGCCTGGAAATACCGGGCCATGAAACCTGTTTCTGTGAAGTGTATTGGAGAGGCAAAGAGTTTCTGTGAGACTCAATACGTATGCCTTGTGACCTGACTGGGGCTTGGATTTTTCTTGCTAGTCCACTTTGCAATGACTCTTCACATCCATCAAAGCCTGTTCCAGCAGCCAAGGTTTCTGCTCTCCCTTTCATCTTGGATGCTTCCCTTTATAAGGACTCAATTTGTCAGCTTTTGCTGCCAGAGGAGTGCAAGACTACTGAAGGATAAAACAGCTACATAAAAATAATCCATCTTTTGCATTGAGGATGCAGGAAAAAAGTGGTGGTGGAAAAACAGACATTAGGATAGCACCTACCCTATTTTCCTACTTTCCTCAACCATCAGACCTATTAGAGACTAAGATTCATTAGTTGGTGTCCAGTGAAAAGCATACGTTATCAAAAAGCACAGATGCTAAATATTTAGAAATTAGAAAAGGTATTCACATTCTTTGGCCAGAATTTTTATCTATATTAAAGTGATATTTGTTCGTTTTCCTGTTACTCTCTATAATAATTCTTTTTCACCAAAAGAACTGATGATAAAGACCTGGAATGGTTTAGAGCCCCAGGGAAGGGAGAGAGAAACAGACCGCAAAGTTAGCAAGCATGGATACTGCTAGCTCCACTCTGCCCATTCTACTATTGAAAGCAAACAGCACTGTGAAAACTTGCTTTTAAGCCTTTCCCTCCCCCCCCACCCCCCCATTTTTAGTGCTAAGAAGTATTCTGAAAAATCTTCACCAGGGGAGGTTTGCATTCACCAGCAATTTGAGGATAAAGTCCTTTTAGTATCATTTCAGCTTTGCCTTTCTGTCCCCATGCAGTACATAGACCGATTTATCTACATTGGTATTAAGTAATGGAGCTACACTGAAGTGATAATCTGAGAATGTGCAAGCAACAGGAAGCAAGCAACTTTCTGTAGCATTACGACAGCTTTAACATCTGCTTTTTATCTTTTTTTTTTCTTTTTTTCTTTTTTCTTTTTTTTTTAATTAATATTGTGAATGAATTGAAAAAGACAGAGATGACTAAATAATTCACTTCACCTGGTTGAACACACCTCCTATTTTTGCTCAATTATGTGCTTTTTCTGTTTGTTCTTGGAGAACAAATACAAATTAAATACTTCTTAAAAAAAAAGTTGAAAACTCTGTACTTGCTGAAAACAAAAATTCAAATCAGTAATAATCCTACTACTTGAACCCGAGTACAGTTATGTTCTCACAAACAGTAGAAGAGCACAATAGAAGAGTTAAAGATCCCATGAAAACTACTAAAATCTACCACTGTTATCACTGTTACTTTTATGGGAAGGCTGAATAAAATACAGCAAGCAGTGATTACCATCTACATAAACACCAAAATTAGACTCACTGAGTCTTCCCTCTTGCCTGAGTAAGGTTAAATCGGCAATAAGGAGCTTTCCTGTATGTTCACAGCTTCAGCTTTGATTCTCCCTGACATTCTTATATTTGCCAAAAAAGCACTTGTTTAGATGCAATTAGGTTCACAGCAATCCTTGCATGGTAAATTTTATTTTCTAGTGTAATGATGCAGTGCTAAGGGTAATGAAGGCAGCTGCCATTTTGTGGTATGCCAACTAAAACTTCTTTCTCTAAGAAATGAACTGTCAGTTTTCCCTTTTTCTCCATGCCAGCCACATTCATCGATGGTCAGATACAGCAATTGCATGTTACTTTACCTGTCAAGGGTGTATATCACTGAAACATTTTCTAACCAATGTCCACAGTAGCAGTACCAACATCAGAACAACTTCCTTGACAAGTGAGAAGAACCTCATCTCCATTCAAAATGGTCTCAGGTTTCAGCTTATTTGTGGATCCGGAGTGGGGGAGGAGGTAATGAAGTCACAGATAACTGCCACTCAATCTGTCAAAAGTAGTTGGGAGATAAGTGGTATTTACTTAAAACCATCTGGGGGCCTGTCACCTGCTGCTGGCCCACCAATACAGTTCATTCTTAGAGGGCATGGAAATCCAAGCGAAGTGTAGCACTCTCTACAGCCATCCAGACTGTAATGAAATGACCAGAGCTTGTTGCTTTGCCCACAGTAGAGCACACTGTAGAAAGGAAAGTGCTTTCTGATACTTGTGTCAGTAACCCAACAGGGCCATCTAGGAAAGCAAGTGTGGTGACAGTGCTTACCCATGGGTGGAAAAAAGAAAGAGCATGTCTCTGTCTCAGCTGTGGAAGTGTTGGAGCACTGTTTGGTTTTAAGTGTCTGCTGATGCCAATTATGTTTACCTTCTTCCTGCCACATAAGGGTAAGACAGATCTGAGTGCAGAATAAATCCATGTTAGTATGCTTTAACAATAAACATCCGCATAAGGCTGTGTTTTCTTCTAGTAACTGTTTCTAATCATGTAACCCATTACATATACACTATGTTATTTCTATGTGCAAGTAATGTTAGCCTCTTAGATCTATTCAGCATTTTCGTATCAGACCACCTGATTCCATCCTTGAGTTTTAGGAAACAGCAAGACAAAGCCTTCAGGTATTGAAACAAGTTTAGACCCTGCATATGTGACATCTTTATATTATGGATGCTTTGTATTTGGTAAAGTAGTTGTACTGTGAAGTAAGATGAAATCAGTCCAGAGGTAAAGCCCTGAATGAATTACCCCCTCAATGAATTATCCATGTAGGATGAACCCCAGTATTTATTTCTAATAGAAATAATAGCTAATAGCTATTATTCAAAAATAATTTTTATATGATTCCTTGTAATCAGTACTACTTGTTTTGAAACCATCAGGGCATCCCTTGTGTTGCATACAACGGCAAGGAGTAGCAAGTTTACTGACAAGTCTGAGGGTGTGCAGCTAGTGATACCACAGAAATAATTTAATTTACTGGCACCAACTAGTTGCTTTTCTCTCTGTAATGGGCTCGAGCACGACAGGCGGGTGCGTTATGTCCCCACCGATGTGAATTAGCATAAGGATGAACTTTTCCTGACCTAGCAGCTAAGCCGTATACCAAAGGCCGTCGGGAAGTTTGGTCCCGCACGACCTGGGGCCGGGGCCTGTCTGCCTCGTCTCCGACGTACAGAGCTGTGGGGACCGCTTCAGCCGGCAGTAATGTCCGGGGGTGGAAGGGGGAGGCCAGGTCACTACTACGATCCGCTGACAACCCGCAGCTGCCCGACGCCCCCGCGGCAGGTGGCCGGAAGCTGCGCAGAGGCCGCCGCGGCGCCTACCCGGTCGCAGGCCGCCCTCCGGCCCCGCCCGGCGCGGCGGGCCCCCCCTGCCCGGCGGGGGGGGGGGGGAGGGGGCGAGTTCTCCCCGCTGGCACCGTGGCCCCCTGAAGCGACCGCCTGTGGGGAACGTAGGAAAGGGGAGGGCTTTGTCGGGGGTACCGCAGTCGCTTTCTCTCCTCCCGTGTTTGCGGGCGCCGTCCTCCCCGGGGGGCGCAGCGCCTACCACCTCCCTTCTCTCCTCCCCTCCCCGCGCCGCTGTTAACGGTCGCTAATGACGAGAGCGCGGCTCAGAGAGAGAGCCGGGGCGGCTCGGGGCCGCTGTCCAGCGCGGGGCGCAGGCGTCTCGCTGTCCTTCCCCCGCCGGGGCCGGGCCGAGCCCTTGATAAACCGTTCGGGAGGACTTGGTGTCAGGGCTCCAGTGGCGCAATCGGTTAGCGCGCGGTACTTATACAACAGTACAAAGCCGAGCAATGCCGAGGTTGTGAGTTCGAGCCTCACCTGGAGCACAGAGCTTTTTTTGGGAGGGAAAAGGGGTTTTTTGTGCCTCAACCGCGCTGAGGACGAAGAAAGAGCAAAGCTTCACTGAAAAATTATGCGGCCGTGGCAGCCTGTGCCCGCCGATCTGCTGTGGGGTGTCGGTGCAGTGGAGCTCTTGGTAACGGGTGACGGCGTGGCAGCGGCCATACCAGCACACAGGGAGGGTGCTGGAAGGGGGTATTTATTGTCAAAGTTTGCTTGTGTATGTTTGGTTAAGGATAGGCATGAGTATATCAGTATAAGTGTGGCTCATTCAGAGCAGCTTCTCAGTGTGGAATAAAGAACGTTTTCCTAGTAAGAGTTGGTCGTGTGAAGTTGTAGGAAATAGAGATTATTTTAGACTGTGTCTTTTCATACAGAGTGCAATTAAATATTGACTTGTGCAGTCACTACAGCAGAAGGGTAACAAAATCTTCCCCCTTAGTCTATCTCCTTTGACAATGACAGTATGTAACTGCCCACGACCTCGGTAATGCTTTACAAAAGTGGGGGCTGTAGAAGGAAGGAAAATAATTCAAATAATTTCAGATTTCTTTTCACAACTTGAGAGGTGGCAGGGCCACTGGAAAAGGAGCAGCTTCCTCAAAGGGAAGGTTGGGTATCACTGTAATGTTTATGCTCAGATCTTGTGAACCAACAGTATCAAGTCTGTTACTTTTACAATGCTAGTTACATCAACAAGTTCAATGAGATCCTCTAGATCATGCAGGCAGAGGTGCCTTTATTGCCCAAATCAGCACATTAGTGTCCACCGTGGGTGTTAACTCCCCAAAGTGCCACTTTCAAGGTTTTTAATTAGCACTACTTCCCTATTCTAGTTACAGCATTGTCCCCTCTGAATTTTGCGTTAACTTCACTGATGTGTGTGGTCATATCTGAGGCACGCACCATATCAACATAAGGAATTCTAAATCAACAAGAGGGAGCTGTAATATATCAAAAGGTAAATTTATCTTTTGCTTGTAGTGAGTCTCACATTTTCTCCTTCATGCAGGAGTGCCATGTCCCAGTGCTGAGGAGTATAGACAGTATGGAGGATATATTTACAGAGGTACTGGAAATACTGAAAAATGAAGATGCTGCTTTTGTGTAACTGGGAAAAAAAATTGGCAAACAATGTAACAGAGAGAGGACTCCACTCCCTGGACAGAGACCACTTTTTTTCAGAAACTGAGTGAGGACTCCAGTGCTGCTTTCTCCTCCCTCTCCTCCTTCCCCTGTGTGCCTCCAGGCACAGGCACTACCTCACTAAGGAAGAACCACTAGTTTTGCATTTGGGGTCTTTCTTTGGTGGAATTTTTAACAAATATGAGGTGCACAAAGCAGATGTTGCTTGTTGCATTTGCAGCTTTTTTGCAGCTTGCTTCTGAGGTGCCAGAGTGCATCCAGGACAATCAAGTGAGAGCTGCAGAGTGCTGTGGCCTCCTTCATCCCCGTGGCCCTATATTGGCTTTTACTGTCACTCCAAGATGATTTTTGTCTTGCCTCTGAACAAAAGAAAAGGGTAGAATTGCCATGTGCAGCAACACTTGTTTGCATTTCTGCAGCAGAAGCCTTACCTCCTGGTTGACTCCTGTACCTGAAACCTGAGGGAAACATGTTCTGCTTATGGAGATTTCACACTGAAAATTGTGCTAATTAGGACAATTTATGGGGAATTACTCAAAATCCCTGTACAATGAAAGGATGCTATTTATCTAATGGGTAGTTACTAAATAAAGTGAGCTTCTGCTAAAGCATTAGGGCTTCCTGACAGAAGCAGGACTCTGAAATAAGATGAAATAAACCCACCTGGAGCAGTGCAGCTCATTGTGGCCTGGCTGTGGGCACCTGGACAGGGGCAGTGCTGGGGCCTCCTCCTGGTCCTTTGGAGGTGCTGCTGTGGAGCTGGTGAGGCCTTGCCAAGCCTGAGGAAGAAGGGTACCATGTTGGAGCTGAGGTTACTGAGTCTTTTATTTCCTTCCCCAGGGGGCTGCTATGGGGAGAAGGTGAACCTGGGTGCCCCTGGAGGAACTGCTGTGCCTGGGAAGGGAGCTCAGGTTTGGGCTGTGGCAGGGTTTCTCCAGGGTACGTGAGGAGGCTGACTTTGTGTGGTGCTGAGCTGGGGCTGCCATGGTGCTGCTGTTGTGGCCTCACCGGCTCTGATGAGGTGAAGTCGAGCACCCCAGGCCATCACGTGCACTTGCAACTTCGTCCTGAAAATGAAGTGTCTTACAGATATATGAAAAGAAAGTATATGGGTTTTTTTTTTTTTTTTTTACTAAGCTTTTTTGTTGTTGGACTTTATGGTCCTGAGTTGTTGGTTAATGCTTTAATGATAGTTGGCAGTGTCTTTATACATGTATATTTATATATCTAAAAAGATGAAGCACCCTTGCACAAGCAGATTGGGACATCAGGCCTATGGAGGAGATCCAGACACTTCTCAAATGTCTGAATACAGGTCTATCAAGACAGACATGTAGGAATCCTAGAACTGAAGGTATCTGTGCATACCAGAAGGCCTTTTATATATATATATGAAAATATATACATATATATATGTAAGGAGACTGAGGGGAGACCTTATTGGTCTCTACAACTACCTGAAAGGAGGTTGTAGTCAGGTGAGTGCCAGTCTCTTTCAATTAACAAGTGATACAAAGAGAGGAAATGGCCTAAAGTTATGCCAGGTGACATTTAGGTTGGATATGTGAAAAAATTTCTTCACCAAAAGGGTTGTCAAGCACTGGAACAGGCTGCCCATGGAAGTGGTGGAGTCACCATCTCTGGAGGTATTTAAAAGATGTGTAGACATGATGCTTAGTGACTTGGTTTAGTGGTGGACCTGGCAGTGCTGGGTTAATGGTTGGACTCAATAATCTTAAAGGTCTTTTCAAACCTAAAGGATTCTATGAGTGTATATGTATGTGTAAAGATAACTCTACACCATTATGGGATAGCTCCCAATGTCTGTGTGTGAGTGATATCTTTTCTAAATCTTTAATGTGTGCAGGTGATGCGTTTAGGAAACACCTTTGTGTGAGTGATGCAAAGTGCTAGCTGTACTAATGTGACCTAGAGAGGGGTAATTCCTGCTTCTACCTCCCGACTCTTGCCCAAATAACAAACTAGTTCACCTGTGCCTTGTTTTCCTTTGAAACCCAAGTGTCAGACCTTGTTCTCCGCCCTCTGAGTCATTGCCTGGCGTTTATCACTGCGCTTGCAGGCAGTGCCCAGGAGAGCTCTTGTCTTAGCCTGGGGGTTGCTGTCATCTGGTGAGGGGCTTAGACAGGCCTTAGGTGCTCCTGAAAGTGCACTCAGGAAGAAAGGTTTTTGCTATGGTGAGTCTTCCACGCTGCCCAGTTTACCTAAGAGCCTGCTTTTCTAGCCTTTGCCATGTTCTTTGTTTCTGTATTAATTTGCCTGGTGTGGATGGCCTGCCTGCAGGCCTGTATCTCCCTAATTCCCCTGAAATCCTTCCAGGGTCATTTTAAAAAGGTCCTTCTTTTTAAAATTTGTGTTGCTCTTTATTTAATATTAATCATGGCCTGTATGTACTCTACAGATTTATTCTGGTTGCTCTGAGTTCCCACTAACCATGGAAAGAAAGAGGGCTTGTTTGTAGACAGAGAGAAACTTTACATGTGTGTTGCTTATTGCAGAAAGGAGAATTTACACAGATCTAGCTGTTGCCTAATTTTGGAGACTTAATAGTAATCAGTTAGGAGTCAGGCTTCGTGTTTATCTCTATGGGAGCTTGCTCAAACAGAGTCCCACTACAATGGGAGATGCAGGGTCTAGAAGGAGGAATGACAAGCTCATGCAGGATAGCCCTTCCTGATGTTTATTTCTAAAACTGACAACTTTTATTTCTGGTATGTTAATACATTTCTGGTGTTTGTGAGGCTTTAAGTGTTTACTTAACTTGTTTCTTTGAATGTATCTGCCACTGAACTGTCATCATATTGAGGCTTGTGTATCCTAACAAGCGCCTATAAAAGCTTATAATAAAGACTTGGCCCACCTAATTGTTTTGAAACCAAAGTATTAAATATTGCTGATTTTAACCTTACAAGTCGCAAATAACCAACAAGTCTGCTCTTCAGAACTTTTCCAATAGATGGCACTGTGGTCCCACAAAGCGAAAAAAAGAAAAAGAAAAGCATTACCAGACATCCTAAAAATAGAAACCACTTGCCAAATGCTCCATTGTGCACAGCAGAGAACAATACTCAAAAATTCCAAGGGTTGCTTAGAAAACAAAGTCCACTAGAGGTATAGATGCCTTAGTTTTCTGGTTTGGGTTCTCCTTCCCCCTTTGCCTCCTGTATGTAACATCTTGAGGACCCTTCTGAAATGAAAATCTGTTGATTAGTTGTGTTTGAAGTAATAGAGGTGGTCAGGGTGTATCATGCTTTCTAAGTCTGTATGAATTCAGTACTGGGTCAAAGTGCCAGCGTAGCAGGCCAGGCTTAGAATCTCTTGGACAAATTTTTTAAAGAATAACTGGTGTTAGAAGTTTCTGTGCAGTGCTGATTAAAGTCCAGGTGTCTGCTTCCCACTTGAGGGTGCCCATGCTATGGAGGTATGTGGCTTAGAAGCAGCAGCTGTGAGGAGAGGAACAAAATGTTTGCAAACCATAGGGAAAGGACTCTTAAAACAAACAGAAATATGCTGCTTTTTTGAGGAGAAAGATAAGGTAAGGGTGGGGAGAGGAGAAAGGAAAAAAAAAAACAACCAACCCCATCAGATGGTCACAAGGGTGGGAAGCTGCTTTCCTTTGTGAAGAGAAGGCCTGAAAGATGAAGGGGATAGTTGGGATGATACAGGCTGATAGAAGGAGAATTGATAAGAACTTGTAAGATCACTAGAAAAGCAAGCTCACAAAGAGAAAGAACTCATACATTGCTCTCTGAAACTGTGTAAGGGGATGTTAAAAGGAACATGAACAAAAGAGAACGGGTAGGGAGACAAAGAAAAGGAGAAGGTAACAGAAGGAGTGAGTAAACGAAAATAGGTAAGGAGACTTTAAAAAAAAAAAAAGTACATCGGTTTGTCTGGCTATAGCTATTATGAATGTGCTGCCTAGGGCAGTGAAAAACAAATGAGTAAGTGTTAGCCAGTCGAGCCAACCTAAGAGGGAGTTGCTGTGGAAAGCAGATTGGTCTGTACATTTTGCTTGAGCAAAGAGTGATCTCAGGAGGCAGGTTTTTCTTCTTTGTGTTTTCAGAGGTTACTTTAATGTGGCAATGTAAGAGACCCCTTGGTCTCTCTAGGGATTGAAGCTGGTATTGGGAGGGCTAGAGAGCTCAGCTTTCTGGTTAGGGAAAGGAAGGAAATGGACAATCAGTAGTGGATTTTTTTCCCATTTAATTTTCTTGCTTATGCTGAGTTTGCTGTGTTAGGCTCTGCTTTTGAGGTGGAAAAAGACTCTTGGTTTCTTCAAATAGTTTTGGTGCAGCCTAAATATTTGAAACCTTGGAAAAGTCTCAAAATACAGCAAAACAAACTAAACCAGACCCAGAGAAAGAACAAGCTGTGGAAGTGGCTGAAATGGCAGGGGACAGTCAAGAGTGTCTGTAATTAAAACTTCTGGAGGAGGGATGCTTCCTTGAAGGAGGCAATTAGGCCTGTGCTGCCTGCTTTAGTTGAGAGATCTTTATACACAGGATAGAAGGTTTATGGTAGTGCTAAGAAATACTTCTAGAAATCTTATTATTAAGATACATATACGAAGATTGCAGAGGAGGATAAAGAAACAATTTTGTAAATATTTGTGTTCTGAAAAGATTGTATAAAATTCTTAAGAGGCAATTGTGTCACAGGTCACATGGCTATATGGTGTGACATAGATGGTTTTCTGGTTTTCTGAAGAGAGGCTGTCATTAATTGTACACATGAACATCGAAAATTATTTGCAAGGTCTCAGCGTCAGTTGACTTCACTGCTTGCATTTATTTTCCATGTATTTTACCCACTGAAATAGGGATGAGAGTTGGCTAACTATACATCTTAATTTTAAGCATTATTTATATGCTGTTTAAAGGTAGAGTTTAAAGAAGGATATACATCTGTCTTTAAGACACATCAGACTTGTGCCAGCATGTATGAAGGCCATTTAATATTAAAAACCTGTTGATAATGCAAGTTCATGTAGCTATGTCAGGGAGCTGTGTGCTAAAAAATGGCTCTGTTGCTTTTGCAAAAACCTCATATATTGTGGCAGCAAGCTGAAAATGTCTTGGAAGTGAAAATATGGCCTAAAAAAAATTTCACTTAGGGTTTAGGGGAGTCTTATAGGAAACTGATGTTGGATTTGAGGGTGCTTTTAGCCAAGGTGAGTGAGGGGTTTCTATATTAGAGTGCCCAGATCCAGGCTTGGGGAGTTACTCTTTTGCATGCTCCGGGCCGCTCTGTCTCTCTCTCTTCACTGATTTTGCTTCTTCCCCACTTTCACCCTGATGGAGGCCTCTGCCTGACAATGGATAGAAGGTTGCCTTGAACCTGACACCATTTTAGGGGAGGCATGAAGCACTCATTCCCTCCCCACCCACAGTTCCCCATACTCCCAGCTGCCACCTGAGGGCCTGAATTTGTCTCCCACTTTGGTCAAGTGCTTTAAAGGTTTCACACTGTAGTGTGAGGTCCACGCCAGTCGCCTTGTCTCAGTGCAGCTGTGAACTCATTCCTGTAAATCCTTGTGAACTGACACGAAGTGCTGTGCTTCCTGGGGTGACTCAGGAGGAGCTGTGTGGACATGCATAGTTGTAAGGTGGTAGTGGCTTGGGCCAAGCCGTTTATTGGATCCAGCCCTAACACCTCAGGAGTACTTCTGTCTTCCTGAGACTTGCAAAGTCTGTTAAGCTCAGTGACTGTGTCCCATTGAAATCAATGCCAGTAAAAAATGCCTTCATTCAGAGCTATTGAGATTTATAGGTGCTCGCATATGTATTTAAGACCCTAACAACTTTGAATATTTGACTGCTAATAATGAATTGTTTGTGAGGCCTATAGTAGCCTGCATCTGTTTAAAATACTGCTGTGATTGATGGGTGTATCTGATTGTATCTGTCATTCTCATTTAGCTATTCTGCTCCTGCAGTGTAACCTAGCCAAAAAAATACTTACTGCTATTTATTATGATAAAGGAAACATTTGGTGTAGCTCTGTTGCTATTTCATAAGTTCTTAACATATAGTACCTTTGAAAATCCATCTTTTTCTAGAGCTGGAGACTTGTGTTTCCTTGAGGGTACTAGGAATGCTATGCTGTGTCTTTGTGTTTGAAGGCAAACTTGTTAATAGAGAGTTAGGGTACTTGCCCCATCATCTTTAAGTTCCTAAGAGCCGTAGCCCTTTGACAGGATTCTTACAATTGGACAAATTTTCAGAGCTGTTTAGGGATGCCTGCCTGATGTTGATGTTTGCCTGCTTCTAAGCATCTGGATGTTGTAAAGGATATCTAGCAAACAGACATCTTATTTCAAATGTTAATGTATTTGAAGTATTCTTGCAGGAGTAGCCACTATCATCTAAATACCTCTGAAAGTAAAAGCCAAGCTGTTAGGTAATCAAGATTGGGGTGACTGTTTTTGAAATGTAGTATTAATGTAGAGTACAAAAGGGTGCGTTTTCACTGGTAGGTGAATTTGCTTCATGTTCCATAAGAGAATAAAGATTGGCCCCAAGTAATGGGAAGCTTATGTCTGGCTGTGAGGAAACCAGGAAATTCATGGGGCTTTAAAGTATGACCCACTGCAGTATTCAGTATGTGTGATTTTTGGCATGATTCAGCAGTAAATACTAGTTGAAAACAGAAGCACAAATTATAGGGTAAATAATTCAGGCCAAAGAGAGGCTTCCTGCTAATGCACACATAGTAAAGGAAATGGAAGTAGAACCACAAAATACAATTGCTGGGAAGAACAGCAACAGTTTGAAACATTCACTGCTAAAACTGTGGAATCAGTCCTCCTGGATGATACCTGAAATCAGAACGGCATATTCATCTTCTCTGTATGTGTGTGCACTGACCAGTAAATCGTGTGAAGACTGTTGTGCTTGACAGACACCATTTTGTAGGGGACTTTCTGTTCTGCAGCTGGTGGGTTGGAGTATATAATCAGCATAATGCTCCTTTGGTAGATAAATGTCTGTGACTTGATGTTAAAACTCTTTTTTTGTGGTCATTGATCTAGGTGCATCATGCACTGTAAGAGAACTTCCTTATACTAAATTGTTGCTATCATCTTTCCCTTTGCATTTTATGTAGTATTTAAATGTACAACTTTGGCAGCTGACATAAGACAGTGCTTCTTTTCTACTCTATGCCTAGAGAGCCACCTAAGCAATGTTTTTACCTGTCATTTGATAGAGTAACTTTTACCTTCTGGCAAAAAACAGAACCAAAGTAGTCCTAACAGACGTGTTTTGCTGTCACTGTGACTGAGTGATCTGGGTTCTGTTTGCTTCATTTGGAATGAGGAGGACCTTCAGAAATCAACAAGGACCTTTCACAAGAGAGGTGCAAACTAAGGCAAATAGCAAAATAAACCATTATCACAGTAAATTCTCTAGCTTGGACCTCTTTTAGTTGCGCTCAGAGCTTAGAATGCTTTGACTTAATGTGTAACAGGGTTTTCATGGAGGGGAAGGGTGTTACTTGTGTATGATCTCTGTAGAGTCAGCGGTTGAGGGGGGACAGCTAGCAGCGTTGATCAGGTGTGACCCATGGTGAGCTGTTGCTTCGAGATTGCTTCCTTGTGCAGTGTGATAACTAGAAAATTACAATTTCTTTGTCTCTAGTGAATGCTGCTTTGAAATGCAAGTTGAATGGCATTTAATTTTTTATATGGAATATTTCTACTTATTAAGTTGCTTGTTTTCTCTGGAAGCTAATCTATGGGATAATGGGGTGTAAATTCCTGTAGCTTACTCCATTAAATGGCTGCTGGACAATATCAGAAAGTGGGGTTTAAGGGTCAATTTGGAAAGTAATTTAGACCAGAAGTTTCCAATAACAATTGTGGTTTGGATACAGTTGAAATAAATTCAGCTTTACTTGCATTGGCTAAGTAATAATCTTAGAGTAGATGTGAACAATACGTGTTGGAGACATATCCTGAAAGAAAATTATAAGTGATACAGATGAACTGGGTTAACAAACTGGTAGTGATTACAAGCTATGAAAGTGCTGGTCTTAGCTGTCGCACTCAATAAACAAACCTGAAGAGGTATTAGCAGCATTAGTACTAGCAGCATTTGGCCATCTGGCTTGGCTTCTGTGGGAGGTTTAAAAAGAAAGAAAAAATACCACTGTTAGTTGAACTGTATCCATTGAAATCATACGAGATCCTGGCCCTGCCTTTTAATGTTTCAGTTCCTTGTGTGCTGTACATCCTGCACTTGGATCTTATGTGATCATTTGATTTGACTGGGCAGATGTTTTGTTGATGTTCATGGACCACCAATGGTCCATGAAGTCCTAGTTAGTGGTCAGTTCAAGTTACTGTGCATCAGTCTAACCATGCTGGTGGTCTGCAAGGAACCTTAAGGTAACTTCAGACCTACAGACCTTTGTCCTGCAGCACTGGTGGCTGTAACTTTAAGCTTGTGTGGCCCATTGTACTGTGGACAAAAAACCAACCAAACAAAAAAACCCCACATCCAAAACCAAACAAACAAACACCACACCAAAAAAACCACAACCCAAACAAAAAAGACCTCCAAACTGTTTCTGTATCTTGTGTAATCAAATTTGTCTTTACCGTCTCCTTGGCTTAGAATTGTAAACATGAGTGGTGATCAGGCAAAATTGCTTCTTGCTCATTCTTTACTGAGTGGGTATTTATGAACTACTGAGTAAATAAGCTTTTGCTGTAGCTTAGTGTCACTGTGACTGCACTTCCCACACGTTCTGTTTGTGTCTTGTTTTACTGATAAACTCTTTTCATCCCGTGTCTGTGTTAAAAAACTTAACGTTCACAAATTATCAACTTAACGTGTAAAATGTCAGTTTATTACATCTAACTTTTTCAACTGACACTTTTTTTCCCCCTTAAAATTTGGCTTTCCTAATCCTGTAAGAAAATGAATCAAAGGATGGATGTTTTTTTGACTTTTTGTGCTACTGCTAGAAATAAAACTGCTTTGAAATACATAGTTGATAGTATATCTTGGTATGTGATTCATACTATAATCAAACTGACAGACATCAGTGGAACACTTAGGAGTTTATGCTTGGAATTAAGTCCAGTAAAATGCTTCTGGAATCTCCTGGTAATTTCCTTTTATCAGTGTAAGTGATGCAGCATGAATCCATCATAATTACTGTGGAGCTGCACCAAATTAGATGATATGATTGAGTCTGAATTTTTCCTTTTTTTTTTTTTTTTTTTTTTTTTAAGAAATGAGAGATGGTAACAAAGAGGCAGGCTGTGTAACATTCATCATTGGATGAGTTTGTTTGTCCTCCCATATATAGGAGAGACCTGTTTCTTCTATTCATTGTTCCCCATTTAGATTGCTTACAATCTGTTCAAAGTGATTATCAACTACTATTCTAATACAATAGTGGTGTATTATAATTCTGTTCTTGTTTAGTTCAGTGACAGACATAGGCAAATCAGGCTCATACTGTTAAGCAGCTGTATCTGGTAAAGCCGTGCGTGACTAAACTTGGTGTGGTGGCTCACAACATTGATTTGTTTACACTGGTAAAAACTGAGGTCCATGTTCATTCAGCTAAACTGAGCTATTTCAGATTTATACTGGTGAAACGGAAACAAAAATATCTGGTGTGTGCTTGAAGTGTTGTAGTAGGATAAACTATTTATTCTTATTTATCTGAGAAATGCCAATCAAACAGTACAGGACAGGGCATGAATGTTAGACAGCTCCATGGCTATGGTTGTGCAAAACAGACCAGACTTTCTGAGAGACCTGTACAGATACCTAAGTTTAGTTACCACATCTAATCTAGGTCACAGTGAAAATGACATTGTAGTGTTGTACTTTTACATGAGGTTGGTTTTTTTTTTGTTAACAGATTTTGCTAGGTGAACAACTTTCAGTTTGGCCCACAGATGAAAAATTTTGTCTCAGCAAATTTGATGTGAATTTTTGGCAATTGCAGCAGGCATGTCTATCACTTAAAAGAGAGGACAACTTGTTAGTCCATGGCTAGACGTGGGAAAAGTAGGAGTCCATATTTTTAATGGATTTTGAAGTTTTCCAACAAGTCTGCCACCCTTGGGTGCAGCCCTGGTAACTGGAACACCATCGCAAGCTGATGGAAGGGATGATGTCCACCCTGATGTGCAGCTTTCCTTTGTACATAGCCAGAGGAACCTGTAGGCTTGGATATCCTATTCCAGAGTTGTCATTATGTGTGAAATGTTATTTTTGGGACCTGCTGCTTACAGAGGGAACCTTCTGCAAGGTTACGGTGCTGCATTGTACACAACACATGGAAATGGAGTGTTACCAAGTGTTGGGCAGCCATCCCATTAGATGGAAGTAGAGCTACTGTACTTCACTGTAGTTGACCTTGTATCTGTATGCTTGTTCCAAAAATATTTGTTACTCTTCCTCAAATAGGTCTAAATGACTTTCAAATTTCAAAAGCCCGTAACTGAATCTTTGGAAAGAATGATTAGACGATTAAGACAACCAATTTTCAGCAGATGGCAGCATTGCACTCTGTAACTTCATTTTTCCAGCAGTGGTTTTGCAACCCTTTAGTAGTCAGGCTGGTAGGAGGCTTCCAGCTAAGAAGTAATCCAAAACCACTTCTAAAATGTTTTGAAATACAGGTTTTAGTAGATTATGATAATTGGTTATTGTTTCAGACTTGGGGCTTTCATAAGGAAAATACCACTGTGCTGCATAAGAAAATGTTATACTAAAAAGCAATGCAAGTACCCCTAAGTGTTTTCTGTTAACTCTTTTAAGTAATTGTTTTGAGATGGAGGAAGGCTGTTTGATAAAAGTATCCTTATTTGTAAAAATCATAGCAAATTGCTTAAAGATGCAAGAGTTCAAACTGGAACCATGTGTGTAGAGCTGTAAGTGACTTCCTGCATATTATGCCTTGAAGATCACAACACTCCTCCATTCCTTCTTTAGGAAAAAAAAATACTGAATTCCCTAGTCCTTTTTGTGCTATACCTTTTATTGTACAATCTGATTGTCAGAGTTCATAAATAGGCTGATATACAAGTGGACATACTCTCTTTAAAAGTTATCAACTGTTTGACAGTGTTCAAAGGTTCAGTTGCAATCGTTAATTTTTGTCTGTGACAACTCAATTAAGAATATTGCATTGTATACAAAGCACATTCTTGATTGTACATTCAATCTGGTCAATTATAGCAATTACAGCAAAGCTGGAGAAATTCTCCCTGCCTACCCCAATTCAAGGAAATTCCAGTAAGAGAGTGGAGGAAAACTGTTTGTTCTACTAAAGGAAAGGGAGAAGACCCTTCTGGTTCCAGGTAGACATTTGTCTGTGATGTACTACTATATACATAATCCTATACTGCAGAAGATTTTGTGTGTATTCTTTCAGGGAGAATATAAGGCTATTCTTAGATTTGGCACAAGATGCACTTTGAGAGTACTGCATTACAACCAGCTAGCACTGATGTAAATGGCAAAACAAAACACCAGGCAGTAATAAATGGAAATAGGTCCACCATTCCAGCATGGGAATGGGTATTTTGAATGGAGCACTCTTCATACTCATTACATCCTCAGAACATGGTTTGGTAGTCAGAGCAGTCTAATGCACACTTCATGTGCTGTGGGGGGTGGGTAGGTGTGTAAAAAGGTATTGGTGAACAAAAGTTGTCTGTTATGGAGTAGAAATGTGTGGCAAGGGACTTTTTAGCCTACCTGGATTCCTGTTGCAACTTGAGCAGAATAATAAGAATTGGAATTAATTTCCTGTCTTCATCAATGGTTAAATGGAGCTTGCATAATCCTGTTTTAAAACAAAAAGGAAACCAACCAAACAAAAAGCTTGGTTAATGTTGCAGGAGGAAGTACTTTGAAAAGATTAGCAAAGTTAATATTTTATCCTTTAAAGGTGCATTGAGAGACTGGGATTCACTGCCACGTGTGCATATACTGTGAAAGTATATTATTACTAGTTATTTTTCATCTTGGTCAAATTTTAAAGCTTTGGCATGAAGATTTTGGATACTTTGAGTAGAGTCATCCTTTACTTTCTGCTCTCTACAGTTAAAGTATTGTTGTATTCTCATGCAAGGCAGTAATGTGTGCTTTGTAAAAAGCAGTCAGTATTTTTTCTCTTGTGTACTAACATCACCTTCTCCCAAAGGGGGGGCTGGCGGAAGGGAAGCTCTTAACTACAGCTGCCCTTTCGAAGGTCTTGTAGAAACCAAATAAACATCAGGAGGTTTTTTGGTCTTGGCATTAAATTGGACAACACATCTCCCATGTCTCTTTGGGGTTTGAAGTTTGTGAGATAAGTCTTTCTAAAACATCATTCACAGATCATTTCAATGTTGCACAAAATATTAAAAAGAAAAGAAAAAAGACACAAACACTCTTAAAACAAAAACCAGATAATAAAAATCCAACCAACCAAAAAAAACCCTACTTGCCGAAGAAGGCAAGTCTTACTTTGAGAGACTTCTCCTTCCAGCTGTGTCTTCCTTTGCTGTGTTGGAATGAGCAGTTCTGTGGAGGGCAGCTACTTTGGTTGGCTTGTGCCGCTGGAATTTAGTCTGGAAGAATGTCTTCCTCTGTATGTGGCTCTGGTTTTGCAACAGCATTTTATATCAAATGTTGCCCCACAGTAACAAGAGGGTTAGTGGTTCATTACTTCCTGGTGTCACTTTGGGAACACTATAGAGTGTATCCTGAATTTGAGGAAAAAATCTTAAAGATTATTTTAATCTTCCTCATCTATAATATGCACTTATATGTGCTTTTTCAGGATTAAATGTCACACTTGCTTCTGTTCTGCTTGAATGACCAAGTTTTCATATTTTAGTGACATACTGGATTTTGTGACTCTGGTCTTCCAGAGGATATTATAAACTGCTTAAATAATCTGATTTATCCTTGAGATACTGAGCAATACTTACTGTGAAGATGAGTGGAATGTATGGATATGTAGCAGTCCCTCAAGTCCCTGTTGCAGTTGACATGTTTGATGTAGTAATTAGGGACAAATCCAGATAACTTTAGATGGTATCATAGAACCAAGTGTGTGTGTTGGGTAGTTCTGGATGTGTAACAATGTGAAACATCAATTCCATGTGGAATGCTTAGCTGTTAGTTTCCTCTTTAATACTCCTAATGAATTAATTTGTGGTTGGTTTGGGTTTGGGGTTTTTTTGTTTGTTTTTTAGCAAAGAAGCCTGCAAATTTGAAGGCAATGAGTTTGATCTTTGTTTACTAAATATTTTCTTTCTTAGTCGATTACATGTCATTGTTGCTTACATTTCCTGAATACAAAGTAAGTGTTCTTCATTTGCATGTTCAAGAAAACAGAATAAAAGATGGGTTTTTTTCATGTGTTACAGCTCTGTAATAGTTATTTGCATATTGTATACATTTTAGACAGAACCTATTCAAATAGCTGTGTAAACCATTCAGAAATACTCCCTTGGGCTGTCTTTGCTTTTATAGGGTGGATAATTTAAGAATTGTTTCTTTTTAAAGGATTAACAGTTTTAAGAAAGTGCTTTCTAAAGAGTTGCTTTTGTTTTCAAAGTGGGACAAAGTCGACTGGCAGACAACTTTCAAAGCATCCCAGTCCTGGTGTACTTTGGAACTTGCCTAAAGAAATTATTTCCTGACCTGTATAGCCAACATGTCTTCTTCAAAAGAAGCCTTTTAAAAGCCTGGTAGGAAAACTCTCTCCAGCTTTTGGAAAAAGGAGAGAAACTTATAGCTGCTAAAAACGTGAACTGGGATGGTAATTTGAAATATGTTTAACATGCTGGAATGGGACAAATACCTTCACAAAACTCAATCTCTTTTATCTTTCCAGAGAGGGTAATTCCTAGCATTCCAGGATTATGTTTTTGTGGTGTGTCATGTTTTTGCCAAAAACTGTTCAAGGACATGAGGAGGAAAGACAAGGTTTGTAGACAGAGGTTATGTCTCAGTAGTTGGACTGGTACAGCTGGTAAAAGCAGCCAAGCTTTCAGGTACCCAAGGCGAAGTGCCTGTGTGTATGTGTGTGTGAAGCATTGGGCTTCAAAGCTATATCCAAGAGGGAACATGACTGATTAGATCATCTCAAGTGTGGCTGTCTCATAGCTCTGGAACAGAGATGATACTTGAGACAGTGGGGTGGTAGTGAGGAGGTAGCAGTTTCAGTATCAGAAAGGGTTCTGACACATGAAAAGGTGTACAATTTCTGTTTGGGAATGGGGGAGAGGCTGTATGTATGCAGGAAAGCCAAGAAGTCATATCACACCTTTATTGAGTGGGATGTGTAGTATCCTCTAGAGCTCTGACTTTTGCTTTCCAGGATTGCTGTTCAGTGTAATAGCATGAAGACATGGTGCAATATAACATACAAATCAATGTTATTTAGATATTACAGAATGAGTAAATCTGAAAGATTTTTTTAAAACATCTATATTCTACTCAAGTTTGGTGGAATCAAGGAAATTACTTATCCGATTTCATCTGAAGCAGGAAAACTATAATAACCACTAATGAAAAGGTCTGGTTGGGACCCTGTCACTGTGTACACAAATGGTCTCTGTTTCACTCTCAATGAGAGATGAAATATAGGAGTGTTTCATTTTTCAAATAGGAAAAGTGATAGCCACACGGAGAGGATCAAAATTTAAGAGATAGCTTTCAGCTAAAGCAGTAGGTCAAGTTTGTTTCTGTGGTCCCTCTGATCTGCAGACATTTTCTGTGTGTTGGCTCTGTTAGCTCTCTGCTGTAATGCCCTAGAAATACTTCACAGACTTATCTTATAGCATACCTTCAAAATAAAACCATAATATTCCCTTCTTGCTGATAAGGGGGGAAGAAGAGGCACAAGGGTCTTTGTTGTCAGATATTTAGCATATTAAACTTTTCTGGAAGAACAGAATAAGCATCACTTTATTTGCTTAAATGCAGGATGTTTTTCATACTGCAATTTTAAAATCTTTCAGTTTTGTTACACCACAGTCTGCATTCGTACATAAAAGTTACAGCGGGGATAAGAGTAGCAAAAGGAATTTTTATCACTCTAGAAATACTGGTTTTAAAAGTTGAACTTGGATGACTCCTTATATCTTCTGAAACATCACAGTTACCATCAGGAAAGCATCGTTATGGCAGAGACGCCGCTTCTGAATGAGAAAATGGAGCACTCTGCTATCTCAGTTGTGTAGCATGAAAGCAGGGAGCATGTACTTAAAGTGAATTGCTCTGGAATTTTAGGCCTGTATTTTAGTGTGATGTTTTTAATATGCAGACTATTTGTTTTAAAGTCTTAAGAAAGCCACAAGTCTCATATCTAAATGCACTCAATCTGAAACTGTTATCATTAGGTCTCTGTAGAAATATGAGGCTGTGGCCGCACTGTTATCCTTTCAGGAGATAGGAACTTAAAAGCTTATGTCAATAGTGAAATTGTAAATTGGGATGGAGAATTTGTAACATTAGACACTACTCTGTGGCCAATTTCTCTTTTTTCATGTGTGTGTATTTTTTGTTTTGTTTGGTTTTGTATTTTTTTTCTACGTATATACTGAAGATGCATCAGAGCAAACCATTGTATATAGAAACTTTTTATGAATGTACTGCTTAAAACTCTCATTGCAATTCATACCTGTGTGCCTTTTTCATGTACATGAAATTTCAAGCCACTGCCATTCGATAGTTGCTTGGAATAACACCCATTTCCCTTTAACTGAAAACAACAAAACCCTTTCATAAACCTCAAGGAATATGTTCCTTGACAAACAAAAGAGCATTATGCTACCCCCATGGCAGTTTTGATGTTTAATTCTGACATTTAATTCAGAAGTGGACAAGGGGAAGTGCTACTATGGGAAGATATGAGGATCTAAAGCCTCAACAAATCTTGTGGCTACACACATTTACAGAGCCAAGGGTTTCTCAGAAATAGGAGTTAGGGACTCTCTTCCGCTTAGTAAATCAGGCATATCCAGCTGGCCTTTGGAGAAGCTGTGGAGTTGTTCTGTTCCAAGTTTCGCTCTTCTTTCCCTGCAGTTAGATACCAAAGTGTATGCAGCAGTGATTGCTGTGTAATTCCTGCCGCAAATAGGGAAACAAACATGGGGGGGGTAAGCTTTTTTTTGCTTTTTTTTTTTTTTTTCCTTCCTCCTCCCCTCCCCAACTATATGACTTTAAGAGGAAATTTAGATGTTATTTGACATTGTTACACTTGTTTTCCCCTTTTTTTATCCCCCCAATAGAATTAAAGCAATTTCCCAAGATCTAGATAGTAATTCTTTTGTTTCAAATTAATTTTTGCCTTCTAGAAGAGAAACTAAAGCAACACACAAACCTTTTTATACCATCAGTGCATGCTACTGGATTTGTCAATGCCTGTGCTGTGCAACCTGGTGCACGGTGGTCTTAAGCTGTGTAACTTCTGTGTGTTTGTTTTATACGTTTGGTTTTGGTTTTTTTTTTGTCAGCCAGATCCAGTATAGTGATAGATAGTTTAAAAAATCAGAAAAACAGGGCTTATGATTCAAATTCTATCATACTGCTTAATTTTAGTCTAAAACAGTGGTGGTGCAGTATATATTTGTATCCTTATAGATTAGGGTGTGTGTGCCAGTTGTCTTACCTTTGGAAACAGAAGAAGCCAGCTGAAAAGTGGAGCCCGCTTTTATATAAGTTTATTATTCTCAATAATAGAGCTTTGATAAGTCTAATGTTCACTCATTTGTTCTGTGGACAGTGGTACTCATTGCAAGACATATTACTCTAAAACATTTTGGTTTATGTTGAGATTTCATCAATGTAAGAAGCTCTTAAAAAGCTAATAAATCATGATTTTTGAGGTAATGGTCCATGCAAAAGATTAGAAATTAAGTTTTTAGATTTCCAGTCTCTGAGAACTGATAATAGTTTACTTGACACTATCTTGTGCATGCTAGAAGAAAATTTTTTAAAGGTCAGTTATCCTTTGGCAGAGGAGTAAGATATTAAAATAGGCTAACATAAGCCAGAGCTGGCAGTGATTTAGACTTGTGGTAGGTAATATTTATGAGAGTTCACAAATGTCTAAGCAGCCCTGCCAACTTATTACTTACCCTTTCAGTCTTTGCAAAATTAAAGTTGTTTCTTCAATGTTCTGGCATTTATGGCCTATACAGAAATGTTCATTTCTGTTTATTTTTACAGAAAACAATTTCTCCGGCTTCTATGAGAGAATGATCATGAAGGGATTAGAGTTTCTTTTCTGAATTGTTTTCTTTCCCAAATCCTTCGGTTACAATTACAGAATGTTCTGGTTTTTATTATTTTGATTCCCCCCCCCCCCAACCTTCCCTCCTATGACTCCAAGCAAAACTTAGTTTTGCATTTCTGTTTTATGGTAATACCAATACTGTACAGTCTTTCTGGCTAGTATCTTTTCAGTAATGAGCCTAGTGATGTCTAAAACCCCAATTCGTGGAAAATTCTTCTGGAAAGCCTGAGAAAGGTCATGTTTCTGGTTTCTACAACCATTGGAGGTATTCTATGGAAAGCTCAGCAGAGCATCTAACCACTGATTTACTGAGATGAAATAGAGGTAATAGGATGTTGGCCTCACTAATAACACTGTTGTTTGGTTTTTTTTATATTTCCCTAAGCTATTAATTTGGATTTATTTTATAAACTTTGCAAGCTAGTTAATGGTCCTATATTGAAGGCCAAAGGTATTGCAAGGAACTGCCACATGGCTGTTCACACTGGCTTTGTGCCTCAATCCCCAGTCTTCCTACAAAACTGGTTTCCTTAGTATAGCACGTTTCAACAGCAGAGTAAGCGTAATATGCTGATGCTGGTCATTCAGTGACCTGCAGATCAGATATCCTTGAGACCCAGCAGCATGGGTGAATATGTATGGGTAATGTCCCCAGCATCAGTTGGCTGCAGATGCTGCTCCTGTGGTCTGTGTTCTCCCTAGGTGCCCATGTGTGTGCCACAGTCAAAGAGCAGTGGCACCATTGCAAGTCACTTCCACAGACATAAGATGGCATTTCTTGTAATTGCAAGTGAACGCGCACCTTGAATACAAGATCTCTGAAATCTCAAGGTTTATACAAGTTGAGGGTGCTCTGAGGAGTCAACAACATTGACATTTGAAGTTTTTTAGTAGCAGTTGGAATCCCTGGCCCTTGTATAGTAGTTATCAATACCCATCTTTTCTAAAGTTCCTGGATATAGATAGGCAAGTGGTTTAAGAAAGACAACATAAACGAAAAAAAACCCCAACAGTGCAACTGTCTTGGAAAATGGTCTGATGCTGTTTTGATGTAAAAAGTAGTGAGTATAAAAAAGAAAGCCTTTAATGATATGGGCAAGAAAGAGCTTTCTGACTTGAAATGTTTCTATCTATTTCATCTGTGTACAGGATTAGGTTTCCAGAATGGCTGTACCGCATCTTTTTAGGGGCAGGAAGAAATGGAAGCAATGCTCTTTACAGACAACTTGGTCTAAGGCAAAGAAAGCTGGTTGAGATTCAAATTTTACTTCCTTATCTTCTTTCAGAGCATCATGTTCTGAAATAAACTCTGTATTTGTGGAAATTTTATACCTCTCTTTCTCTGGCACAACCCCATTAACCATAATACAGTTATCCCAGAGAAATTATGGACAATGCAGACTCTAACTTGGTCAGACTTGCTGCTAATCTTGATGGAAAACAGAGGGATGGAAAATAAGCCCTTAGTCTGTAATATTAATTTTTTTATGCTTTTCAACATAAAAAGCCCTCTTCTTTAGACTGGTCAGCTTTGCTATGAAAGTCAAAGTTGCAATTATATTTCTGTTTTACTTTGAAAATTGAAGTGTTGAAAATACAACTTTGCATTAATTTATGCCACGAGCCCCATGTTATTTTTTTTTTGTAATATTTCTCTGTATTGGATGCAGACTGCAGGAGAGGAAGCAAAGTGAAGACCAAGTATTTTAGCAACTTAAACGTAGGATTCATGCAGGGAGGAGGCTGGCTTAAAGTAGCTGGGGGAATAAAAGGAAATAAAGTGGAGTCTAGTAAAAATGTGATTCTCAAATAAACTCCAGTGTCTGTTCTAATGAAGCCTAAGGGAAATGAAATTATACAATCATTTCTCAATATCTTAGCAAAGGCAGAAAATCCAGAATGTGCTATTGGAATCTTCATTTTCTGTGTTTACAAACTTAAATGTCTCCTTAGATATTTTATTTTATTTTTTTCCTATTATGCAGAAAAGTCATGAGAGGCGCTTGTGCTGGATAGGAAACAATTTTCACATTTAATGAAATTTTGAATCTGTAAATATTTATATGTCTTGGTCTACTTCACTTAGTCCTATGTCCTTCTGTTTCAGTTAGTGATTTTTATTTTTATCGCTTACTACAATGCTTAAACTTAGAAGTTGTATAAATAAGGATTTGTTTGAAAACGATGAACCGTTGGAATCTTTTTTCCCAGTTTGATAAATCAAACTATTCACATGCAGACTCTCTTGATGAAAACTATTTTATCCTGGTTTGTAATAAATCAGCAGTTCGGTGAAGGGAAGAAAGAATCTTATATTCACCTTAAACTATTAAATCTAGCTTGGATACTGGAGAACAGTATTTAACAGATCTATGAATTACAGGTTTAATTCGGTTCGTTTATTTCTTTCTTCCTCCTTGGCTGTTAAGTCATAATGACAAGCAGTGTTTTTTCCCTTCTCGGCATATGCCACATGCTGCTGGAAAATATGCAACAAAATATAACATTAACATTTCCCTGACACTTCTAAAATTAAACAAAACCTTCAGGGGAAGGAAGCTTCATGTTAATTTATGTATTCCTCAGCTTTCAGACTGGGGAATGAGGGTGGACACCACCCAGAGCAACTGCTTAAGCCAAAGTTATTTCTAGTTTTAGTACAAGTACAAAGTCAAACCTAAGGAGCAGGAGGCTTGAATGGAGATTTTAAAAATATGGTGAATATGCATTTGTCTCCAAGTACTGACTATATTCTCCAGTATTCTGTACTTTAAATATAATCAGTCTTTTGAATGAGTGTTTTAAACACTGTTACTCTATGAATTTTGAAACCTAAATCTTGTTTGTGTTTCTTAATGCGAATAACTGCCAGTGACTCTCTAGATACTATTCTGCTAGCTAGGCAAGCCAGTCTGTAATTTTCTGTAGTTGATTCAGGATGTGTTTTGTGTATGTGTGAGAGAGTGCTTCATATTTCCTCAGCCTGGGATGGTGGACTTTCAGGCTTGCTGGCTGTAGAGACATACAGAGGGTCACCTTGAAGGGGAAGTAGCTAGGAGAAAGTCTCAGATCAAATTGATTCATGGTGGGGTTTTTTGTTGTGGTTTTGGCTTGTTTTTTGTTTTTCTTTTTGAGGGAGTTGGTGGTGGTGGGTGTCCATTTTATTAATTTTCACGTCTGCTGGAGTAGGTCTGTCCAGAAAGCAATTTGCAATTAATCTTGTAGTTAGATCTTACGTGTTTGGACCAAAGACTAGATAGGTGGATGAAGTAGACATTCTCCATAATAAATTAATGACTTGGTGAATATGGCAAACCGTGGCCTATCGTGTTTCACTCTGAGAAATAATGCTGCCATCTTACTCCGTTGTATCAACTTCTAGTGGCATATATTAATTACACATGAAATTTTACATTTTAGTAGATCTTCTACATTTGCTGGAGACAGATGCATGAATGACTGAAGAAGGTACCCGGTCAGAATGCTGTCAATGAGGATTCCTTTGTGATTACTTCTGTTGTGGCCCACCCCTTATTGTGGTCTCAAACACTGATTTAATGGAGGTTCTAGAGTTTTCTGAAGAAGGTGTACCTCTCACTAGAACAGAATAAATATATTTTCACCCTACCTGCCCTTAGCACCATGTAGTAGCAAGAAACTAGGCTGTCCTCTGAATGGAGGAGGTATTCCATGGAAATACAAGCCAGTCACCATGGCAGAGTAAAGGGAAGTTACAGACTTTGAGTACATAAAATTTCTTTCCTGGGAAATCTGTTAACCTAAATGTTCCATGTAAGGAAGAAACACCAAGCTGTGTATGGTTATCATCTGAGAGCACAAAATTCCTTTCTGGATTTTATGTGCAGTAACAAGCATCCATGCTCCCAGTATCTGACTTCTAATCCTCTTTTCCTCTGGCTTTTTTGTTAGGGTAGTCTTTAAATGTAGACTGCATGAAGGTAAGGTCTAAAATATTTTGTCTTTCTTCTTCTGGCCAAAGACATTTAGAAGTAAGACACTGAACTTCAAGTTTGCTCAAGTCTGTAGAGACATATGAGGTACTGGGTGTCATAGCTACTATTCCCATTCATCTTTTCCTCCAGAATAAATTTGATTTAGGCTGCATGTGTGTCTAGTGTACTTTCCTTTAGGCATTGATTTCTTTGAAGATATAATCACAAGGTTTTGGGTAGTGATCCTGCTCTTTGTGTAGAGATCACACCTAGTTGATGAGACATTAAAATCTTCTCTGTTCTTCACAGTACATGAAGGGAAGCTTTTGCTAGCGAGTTGTGTAACTTAATGGTATATTTTGTGTTCTTCCTTAATTTCTGTTTTTCTGGGAAGACTCTTTCATGAATTAATGAACAAGCCTTGAAATAGCCAAGAATCATAAATTACCTCAAAGGAATCACAGAGCACCATGGTACATCAAACATTTTCAGTCAACTCTCTCTTTGTATAAGCAACAGTGGGTGTTTCCTCTGCAGCATACTTTTGTTCTAAATTTAGGGATACGTTCTCTCATTGGTATATGTGGAAATTTTTAATGTAATTTCTGTTAATATTAACAGATGTCAGGTAGGATCCAGTAATTCCATGGCACAGCTAAGAAAGAATAGATCCCTTTAGTTTCTTTACTTGGATGTTGGATTTTAGCAATAGTCATTGCACGCTATGTCAACCAATTTCAATGCCGATGCCAAAGGTTTTCAGCCACAGAGGTAGCCTTGAAGATTATTTTCCTGAAGTTCAAAGCTCCTGAAATGTTAAAAATAACTTTCCAAGCAAATTATACAGTAACAGCAGCGTTCCTCTATCTCTCTTGCGTCATTCGGTAGTTACCCAAATGAAAAAGGAAGAGGATGGCATGGAGACAACCACAGTTCCATAGCAGCACACAATGTGTCTACCCATAGCTTTCCCATTCAGGGTGGTATTGACACTCCTGAATTTGCAGTGTGCTAACAGTTTGTGCTTCTGGTCTGGCAAGCTTCATGAAGGGATGTGGCAGACTACCTCAGGGGAAGATGCCTTCTGCTAGAATTACTTGTACCTTATGGGCTGCCAGAGGAGCAACCTGTGAAAGCAAAGCCTCTTGCGAATTGGTAGTGAGTCACGTAATGGCAGAATGCATGTGTGCTTCGTGATGATTCAGGTGTTTCATGCAGACCCGGTGAACATCTGCCTTACTTGCTGAAATATATTACTGGTATGTCACAAACCAGGAACAGAGACACTCACATTTGGGAAAATTGGGGGTTTTGATAAATATATGTTCAATACATTTACACAATTACCTAACATAAATGTGCTGCTTTAAGCTGCTCCATATCTCAGAAAGAGCAGTAATGTCTGTGAAATTGCTTTATATCCAGACCAGCAGTGATACTAAGGCTGTAAAGAGCGCACCAAGTGTCATTGCTGTGGAATAAGAAACACCAGAACTAAATGTACTCATGGAGAGAGACTTCCTACTCTGTGGAAGCTGGGCCTTGTCCTCCTTGTGCTGCATAAATGTGAACCTTTGGAGATGAGAATTAGGAAATGGGTTCTAGAGAAGATCATGGAAACAGTAGTCAGTGACTGAATTAATGTGCACCTCAGGGCTGTAAAAGATAGCATATGAAAAATCTACGACATTGTAAGAGCAAGCATAATTAAAAGGAGAGTGAATGGGATGTTGCCCAAGTTTGATACAAAATTTTGGAAAAGGTTGCTAGTGAATAGAGTGGATAGAGCAGTTAAATATGTACCTAGTAATTACTCTTCCACACACAGTTCTGCAGCTTACAATGTGGATGTTCAGTGTATTCAATTAAAAGGGAAAGAAGACTGTTAGAGAACTAAGTGAAGGATAAAAGCTGTAAAACAACTTCTGCAAAATATTCAAATAGGTTAAAAAATGAAGCACAGAATCATGCTGAAATATCTTCAGAATGTAGCCAATGTATTTTTAAGGCCTTTGGCACACATACAAGATTTGTAACTGTAAATCTACATAAATTGTATCATTCTTCAAGTGTTTACAGGATGGTTGTGGCTGTAATTATTAACCTTAGTGTGAAATTAGTTTGTAATGCTATATCATGGTCTAGACTGGATCTCACATCAGCATGCTGCAAATACTGCGGAGATCTTGATAAAATGAACCATCAAAGCTACTCAGGTATTATTATATGCACTTATGTCTACAAATGAAAACTGAGTTCAGGTTGTGCAAGATTTGCTGAAGGCTTGCATGTTGGCACTTAGTACATTAACGTAAATATGCTAGCTGCAGTATTTTCAGTTTAAGATCATGGTTGCACAAATTATTTACAGACTTCAGTGTCTATTGAAGGCTGTGTGTGTGGTGGGGAAACCAGAAATTGGCTGTTTCAGTGTTCTTGCTCACTAGGCTTCATGTCATCAAGCATATGATTTAATATGGTTTCCGCTGTAGCAATGTAAATTAAGGTTAGAGACCTGCACAAAATATGCTCAAAATCATTATTTTCACTTGAAGAGAGACTTGTATGCACAGCAATGACAAGGCTTCTCTTTTGTGTCTGTGAACAATGCTGGGAGTTCAGGAACTGCTTGTGGTCTCAAACACTGATTTGCTTCAAATTTTAAAATTAGTTAAAATCTAAATTAAATATAGACAATGAAGGGAAGAATGACCTTTTTTTTTAATGTAACTTTACTGACTTCAGGTCAACCTCTTCAAGTCTCAATGCTGCAGTCATTAGAATTTTGTTGGATGCATTTTTATTTCATATAAACCTATTAATAAGTCCTCTTGCTCACTCCACCTCCTGAAAACAAAGTACAATTAAAACTGTAAGGCACACAATGAGCACATGAAGATTTTTTTTACGAGTTGAATCCAGCTGTGCTTTTTAGACTCCTGTTTTACCAGTGTGCATATGAGACTAGGACTTGACCAAAAAGTCATTCTACTGTAGGAGACTTTCAATGGGAGTGTTTGTTTGATTGCTGAAAGCAGTGCTGTATTTATAGATGTTGGACAATAGGGGGTTGAGAGAAACCCTGAAAAAATGCTATGCCACCGGGAGAGAAAAAATTTGTGTGATAGAAAATTCCTAGAGGTGAACTTCAGTGGCTTCAACGGGGAATGAGTGCAATATACCTATAGTAATCTGACAGGTCAGGAAACCCGAAGGCTTCTAATGCTCATAGCATAGCTTTCCACTCCGCTGCTTCCAATTTTAAGCCTCTTTCAATTTTGTAGAAAAAACCCCAACAAAGTTGAAATGATAGCACAAGGAATATTTTGCTCTGAAGCATGGTTGGACTAGAAATTTCCATCTTGTAGATGTTTGCTACTTCTCTCCTGTTCTGATTAGTTTTGTCCAGCATCTGAGGAATGGATTTGGGACAATTATAAAATAAATTTATTTTTAAATGTGACAAGTACTTTGTTTTTTATGCTCTGTATGGTTAAGTGGGAGTTATATTTGGTTTTAGATAAGAATGGCACCTGGATTCTAATGGGCATACACTTAGACTTAAGCATGATAGAAACCTCCGTTTGCTTGAGTACTTTGTGTTCATAAGGATTTACTTATCACACTAGAATTTTTTCATAGAGAGTGAACCAAGTAAACAGATGGTCAAATCCTAATAGTTAGGGGTGACCCACAAGACTACGTGCATCTCCCACTTAACAATGAAAAGAGGTTGATGTGATGTGTATAAGGCATACCATGTTTATAAGTAGGTTTAAGATCAAACATGGTGAAAGCTGTGCAAATACTTAAATGCCTGTTACATTTTTTTTCTAAAAAAAAAAAAAAAAGAAAAAAAATAAGTGTATTTAAACCAAGGTTCAATAGGATTTGTAAAAGTACTTAGCACTTTAAAATCAGCAGCTCCTTAAACTGGTTTTATAGTACATCTCAGAATGAAGTTGGTAATTATTTTAGTTAATCTTTGGTAGCACTAAATCTTTTTATGCTCTATCATCTGAGAAGAAAAATGGAAAGAAGTTGTCTTTTGTGAAGGATGAATTTCAGGGTTTGAATCCTGATTGAACTGTGTGCAGTCTGATTCCCTAGGTATGGTTAGAATGGGAACAGACCTATAGCTTTATACTTCTACTGGAAATATTCACAAGATATGCATTCTTCTGCTGAAAACTCATGACAGTTTTAAAACAAAAAAGCCTACTCATCATAACAGTGTGAGTCAAGTAACACTTGCAGAATATTTGAATGGGAATAAGGACTTTTAAAAATAATAAAAAACAATTAAAGATACCCACCAGCTTTCTTTGTCAGCTTCTGCAAAGATGCAGTAGTTCAATTCATGTGTGATGCTATCCTTGTGCACTGGGAACTGTTATAAAACTTGCACTGGTTGCAGACCACTGTATTAACATTTTAATTTTTTGGCAAGAAATTACAACTGTTTGTCTCATATCTGTGTGTTTTTGAGAGCAGAAGTGTTTTATGGTTTCCTTTAATAGTTGTTTTTCAGTTTGGGTTTTGTTTCTAATATAAAGACCTTAAAATCTAAACATAAGACAAACTAAAATGGAAACAGACCCCTCTACCTTTTTACCTCTTTTATTGGGAATGTTTGAGACACACCCTTGATTCTCCTCCCCCCCCCCGCCCCCCCCCCCCCGCCCAGAGAACCGACTCCTCTCCCCCTCCTTCTCTCTCTCTTCCAACGTAGAGAGTCTATAAA
>WUAM01000287.1:57205177-57218205 GCA_024336885.1 Actenoides hombroni | reverse complement strand
AAAACCTTAAAAACTTAACACAAAGCAAAATAAAAAGGAAAAAGACCCCCCCTCCCTTTTTCCCCTTTTTTTGGGAATTTTTGTGACACCCCCTTGTTTCCCCCCCCCCCCCCCCGCTTTTGCTGCAATGAGTCATGACAGTTGTTCCTCACTTTTTTGACCCTTCAAAGAAGGGAAATGTTGAACAAAAATAGTAAAGAAATTGATATAATAAGTTTTTTAAAAAAAAGTAAGTATAGGAAAATGTATTCCTTTTAATTTGTTGTGAAGAAACTGGTAGACAGAGATGGTATGGTATCTTGTTTCTGTTTCCCTCAGTATCCTAACGTGCACTTTGCAGAGTTCTTTGTGTCTCATTGTGGCTGATTTGAAGGAGATGCTCATTTCTGATGGTATTCCAAATTTCATCTAATGTTATCTTGCTAATGTGGAAGCAAAAATTCAGCTTTGCTTCTTAAACAGAGTCCCAATACATAGCATTGATAGAAGTAATAGAGGAAAGGCAAGCATATAGAGGAAGGATTACTGAATACACACTGCTAAACTATTTGGCAGGGAGTTACTTTGCTGTACAAAGAACATGAACCATCAGATGCACTAGATGTGCCATCTAGACTCAGTTTGCACGCTTACTGATGACCAGCATGCACAGCACAATAAAACCTGTGGCAGGTCTAAACTGAAGGATCATAATGTGGACACTTCCTGGCTGGCACCTTGTTTGTGACCTCTGTCTGGTTATGTGATTTATTCTGAGGCAAGTGCTTTTGCTCTCTTTTTTCTTTCTCTATGGCTGCGAATCAGTTAATCTTCCACTCAGGGGAAGAACTAAGAAACTGAGATAAAGTTATCCAAGGAGTACTGTCCAGCAGATACCAAATACCCCCACTTCTGTTCTAATTTGAAGAATTTGCAGAACCATTTCTAGCTTTCTCCCAGTCGCTAGTGACTTCTTGTTGTCTGATTTAAAGAACTTTTTATCAAATCAGCCTCTGTTAAGAATTTTCTGAAATTTTGTCAAAGAGGGGAAAATGGTTCTGTCTGTCACCTTTTAAGCGGATAAAGGATGAATCAAAAAATGTGTTTGGAATCTGAACACTAATTTCAGGTTATACATGAGGAGGGTGGCTTTCAGTTTTACAGTCCAACAAAAACTTAATACTGTACACTAATAATGCAAATGTATTACCATTTCTTAGCTTCCTTAGAAAAAAGCACATTATCAGTTGTGCATGCATTAATAGGTTTTGCCTATGTGTAGAAGCAGGATGCTTTATAGTTGGATAGTAAGGAGTTATGTCCTGATTTTAAAATTCAGTAATCATAGCAGAGATGTGACTCAGTGGTAGGAAAGATATCTAAGATGACAAAATTCTTATAATAGATGAGAGAATTAAATGATTGCCAGGAAACTCCCAAGAAAAAAAAAAAGGAGCAAAACAGGAACAAAAAGATCATCTTGGCATAATGAAATCTGTATTCTAAACAGCTGAAACTAATTAAATAAAAAACAAACCAGGCAAGATTGATCAAGTTGGTTTGGAAATGCTGTTACCTGTTTTATTATGGGCCATGATTCCCTATTAGATTAAAACATCAGTAAGTTTTAGTGTGATGAATTATGATTTCATTTTCTACCAAAAAATTATTCAATGATTTTGAATTTTTTTAAGATTTAGAAAACTACTAGTTATCTGTGCTCAATGTAGTCACCCAGCCAACTTAAGAATATCAAGAGTTACCTTGAAACATATCTTTCTTTTTAAATATGGTTTTAAAAATTCTTTATTTAAAAAGAGAGTTTTATAACATTTCAAACATAACTTGTAGCTAGTATAGTACTTACATGAAAAAGTAAGCTAGACTTCACATTTTTTTAGATTTGCATATTTCCAGATCCATCAAGAGTAACATAACTTCCCGAGTAGCCTTCCAGAAGATGAGCTTCCACAAATTTGTCTGTACACTATTATATTAAAAAAAAAAATAATTCAATATTTGGTTGCCGGGGAAAGGCACCACGCCTTGAATTCATTATGGGGATGGGGGGGTTGAACAGTGGAGAAACAAAAACCAATTTCTTTCGTTGTGGGATGTACATATGTAGTTGCTAAGAAAAGGTTAGAAGGAGGAGGAACCCTTATTCTTGTGTGAGCAACACAAAGTTTCACTCGGCATGAGTGTTCAGTTAACTGTTACTTCAGACAAAATCATATCGTTATGCCTGCTGTACAGTATCTTGATTCAGAATTGAGGGGTGATGCAAAGTAAAGGAGCTGTATTGGCTTATTTCCATGTGAGAAAGGGGTAACGTGTTGCTGTTGTTTGTGTGTGACGGCTGCCAGGATAGCACGATGCTTTGTAGCGTGGTCTGCTGAGGTTCTTCCAAAGCAGGCAGCAAAGGCTGGTTGGATAGCTTTCCTTCAGACAGCTTCAAAGTGGAAATACAGTCAGGACAATTGGTTCAGGGAATCAAAACAGAAGGAGGTAGAGAATAAATAAGCTGAAAAGTGCATATGGTATAGCATAGCCTGCAGAGCCAGCTGCTTCAAACTGCTGATCTGCCGCAGGGTGTTACCAGGCCAAGATTGTCATTCCTCTCTGAAAATGAACTGCTGAATGTGTGCTTGGACTGTGTATGAAGGCTTCTCTGTCACTTCAGATTTCTCATTGGATTCAACAGCTTTTCTTTTTTTCACAATAATAAACTCTTTGTGTGTTTAATATTCTAGTCATTAATTTCATAATCAATGACAAAAGGGATATGGGAACCTAGGGGAAGGGCCTCAAATCTAACAGATGGGCAAGGATCTTTATCCTTACCTGACATTTCAGAGCGAAGAGATGAAAGGGAAAGAAAAGGAAGACTGGGTTCATAAAGGCCTAACCAAGACTGTACTTTCATAGGTTACTTTGTGATGTATAGGTAGCTCATAGCACTTCAAGGTATGGTGGCTGGCTAGGGGAAGATTGGCCAAATGTCTAAGAAGATCCTTTACCCAAACCAATAGATAACTTGACCAGTAACCAAATGGTTGCATGCAAGTGTCTGCTGCTGTAACAGAAAAATTACTCAGCATTAACTGCTGGTTTCTAGAATTTCTAAAATATGCAGAGTTGGAACTTTGGACTGAATGTGTCCATGGTTTATTTTCCTCTGTGTGTGTGTGTGTGATAAGTTTCATTATTCATTTTCTTTAAATGTTTCTCCAGTATTATAAAACTGTTGAAGTGTTTTAGAGAATCTTCTAAATGGATGGTTTGTTTCATTGACTAAGTAAGAGTTGTGTGTAGGAAAGACTTTGTAATGACAATTGAAACTATATACACAATTGCATAGTTTCCACTCTGTAAAAAGTGATCTGCAAAGCTGGAAGATATCATTAGACATGTGTTTATAACTCAGGATGGCCTCATTTCACCAGCTTTTCTTGCAAATTAGTTCCCAGATGTCAGAAATACAGTCTGGTTGCCAGGTATTGCATAAACTCCTGAAGTGTGAGATAAGACTTACTGTTCTTGCACTGACCTCAACTGTCAACAAGAAAATTAATGATCATGAAATAGACTGGATGAAGCAAGATTCAGAAAAGCAAACTTAATATCTAATTTTAAGTGGCCTTTCATTACGCAACTATCAGAGTTGTAGCTAAGATACATGATTTTAACATTTCTCAGCTGGGTTAGCAGAAAGCTTTGTATTCTTGGATAACCAGAAAACCTTTATATGGGTTGGTTGGCAGCTGTGTTTAAATCTCTAGCTGACTTCTAATAGCATTTATGTAACATAGAAATGAAACTTTTAAAATTGATCCTGAGTGGGAGAAGTGACACCTAAGCCTGTGTCCCAGCTTTTTGATGTCACCTTTCTAAGATCAGATGCTTCCATTTCATGCCCCATTCATTTTACTACAAAATGTTGTAGAGTACAAGCTATCTCAATTATCTCTGCAAGCAGCATCTCTGCCCTGTATTTTATATTGTGTGGCAGTGTGAGTCTTCCAAAATTGATCTCTTGGAAACATCATCTCCCCATTGCTGGACTTTCTTGGGGCCTTGTCTGGATTCAAGAAGATCAGGCTGGTCTGTATGATACTAGTTTCATGTTGGCCCCAGAGATGATGATATTGAAATGTAGATGGTGAGTGGTGTCAGCTGTGCTGTAGCAGCTGAAACAGATTTTTGCTTAAAGTGTCAAATTTTCCCTGCATCCTGTGCTTCATCCTGTTTCACCCTATCATTGCACTTTGTAAACTAAAGCTTGGTGTGTTCAGGAGTGTGAACCACAGCCATAATCTTGCATGAGGACACATTTTTATTTTTCTAGTGACTCGGTTGACTTATGTGTTCTGCAGAATCTGCCAGAGATGCTATTGTCAATCATACAGTTTTTCCATAGGGTTTTATTTCCTTTCTGTTGTTTGTATTTTTGGGAAGAAATGCTCTCATGCTTGCAAGATGTCTGCCTGAGCTGAGCTTTAAAAACTTTATAAACAAGCGAGATTCTTACAAAGTCTCATGTTTCTAGAAATAGGAATGCATAATATTATGAATTTCCAAGTAGTTTCCTTTATACTTGCTGTGTAGTAACTCCCTTGCTTATTCTGGGTGTTTGTAAATGTGATGGTTATTGCTAGCTACAGTTGACCTATATTTAGATACCTGTAGTACCTGTAGATACCTATAGTTGTCCATACACATAGGGATAAAGTTATAGATGATTAAACAGCTGGTCGGATAAGCAACTTATTCATAAAGAGGCAAAGTAATTCTGTACTAACTGGACTACAAAACTAGTCAGATGGATTCAGTCTTGTTCCCTTGGCTTTAACTTTGTTTTCAAATATGAAGCGCATTCTCCTAAATAAGAGTGCCTTGCTGTGTTACTCAGCAAAAATGTAAGGGAGTCGACTGTAGCTTGCAACAGCATTGACTTACTCCAAATTTGCAGACTAAAATGATTAATATTGGGCAGATGGCAGACAGCTTGCTGTAAATCATGTAGCGTTGTCAACTCACCAGTCATAGAATCTAAGCTCTAAAAAGTGACACTGGGTTACCAATCTGATTTTGTAAGAGGGAGTATTGTAGTCACAAAGTAGTTTTTCACTCAAATAGGTTTGTAAACCGACTCCACTTTATGCTTTCTTAGGCTATTGTTATTTCTCCTCCATTTAACTTAATTTGTTGTCTGTGTGCAGACTCATTAGATGACTTCATAATCAAATTACAAGGTTAGCCATAATTATGCAGTAAAAAGTGGCTAATGGGTTCAATTCTAACTGTAAGTTCTAGCTGAAAGAGCTGGGAGAGGGTAATTCAGGAGAGTTTCTTAAAAGAAAATGAGCTTAAATTTATTTTTTATGTTCAGAACTGAAAAGATAAGTGCTAATCAGAACTTGAATCACTGTGTTCCTAGCGATGTAATTCTAAAACGCTATATATGAGCTACTTAGTGTGTTTTCATTTTAACAAAATTCCAGATCTCAGTGCACCAAATCCTGGTGGCTTTTTAATGCAGGTACACAAATAAATCTGTTGGATAAAGAAACCCCAGCTGGTAATTTACACTGAATTTATGTAAGGTTTATGACTCAGTGTCTTTTTGTATGGTTCAGACTTATAACTTTTGGGGGTGGGATTTTTTGTTTGTTTCAAGTGATCCTGTTAGCATACATACCTGAAACGCTTGTATTTCTTAAGAATGCCATACTGGCTTCCTCACAAACTCTTGTAGAAAATGCCAATTGTGTAGGTTCCCTATTCCAGTCAGTTAAAAAATTATAAATATTTCCTGTGGGGGGTAGGGAAATAATTTTTGTTTGTTTAGAAAAAATTAGGGGTTTTAATGAAGTTGCAATTATTTTATTTTCACTTCATTCACTGAGATGGTGTTTGTAGAAGCCAAAATATTTCAGTTTATGGCATGCCCTAGTGTATGAAATATCTTAAAATCTGTTGTTGATGTTTTGAGTCATATATAAAATGCCTTTTTAAAAAAATGTATGTAGGTGTTCATGTATACAGAGACCTGTGAGTTTTGGAAATACCTGCTTCAAAACTCTATTTAAAAAACAAAAAAAGTCTTTTTAAACACAGAAATGTTTTACTTGGAAAAATTTCACTACTACTAAACCAGAGTTTCAGACATCTAGGCAATCACTTTCATGAACTATAAGACAGAAGACCTGCAAAGTTAAGCTTCACTTTCCAGTTCCTACAAATGATCTAGGAAATTTCCTTCAGTTTATAGGGAAGTTATTCTATCTTCTGAATTATTTATATCTGAAGCATCTGAAATTATTCCTTGGCAAAATCTTACTTGAGCTGATTTCTAGCTAAGATTAAAATATTTTCTTGAGCATTGAGGTATTTTTTGCATGCAGTGATGTTTTTACAGAGTAGATACAGTGGTGAAAGGTATGAAGGATGCTCAAGATGCAGTTCTCGCCTTCTGCGTTTTAATTCCAAAGTAGACACAGAGCTGGCCTCTTTTCCTTCTGCTTTTGTTAGTATTACAGGCCCTGAAAAAGGGGAGATGTGCACTGGTTTTCATTAGGACCTACTGCTTTCCTCCCCTGCTTCCCCTTAAATAGCAGCCATTTGAAGTGTGCCTGTGCTCTTTGATCACTCTGCCTTTACCCTCCATAATACAGGAGCAGTGGAAATCTCTCACTGCTGTCTTTGAGTTTGTGGGTCCTGCTTCAATTGTTCACAGCAAAATGAAGTGAATAGCAACCAGGACAAAAGATCTTGAAGAAATTCAGCTATTTTGCAGGGTTATAGAGCCAAGGAAAAATTTTAAGCAAGAGAATAGTCTTAATATTTCTGTGATAATACCTATGTGGCTAACTGGTCTTTGTCCTAAATCAGGAACTCCTGAGACTGGGTTATTGGGAAGGATGAGGGGAGCTAGCTGGCTTAAAGAGCAGGGAGACTACAGGATGTTGACTCTGCCATCGTGTTCTGCAGGAATGTTTCATGAAACAGCTTAAAAGGTTTAATGTATCTTCCTAATTTCACTTTTCCTATAAGCAGTTTGTGTGGCTATTGTAACAATGCTTGTGAGTAGTAGCAAATGTACTGTTGTCTCATGGTTTGCTCCCTGAACAGGAATGAGAGATTCTGTATAAACTATTTTGAGGATGCTTAAGGGATTTTGTTCTTTGGCAGTCAGATCTTACCTGAGAAGATTTTAAGCATCTGTTGAAAACTGTTGAGAAGTGAAACTGAACAAATGCTGTTAATAGTAATCTAAGCACTTTCCAATATTGCAGAGATTCCAATATAAAAAGAGGTATATTAGAGATTCCAATATAGAAAGTTGGAAGAAAAGCACAAAACCCCATAACCTAATAAAGTTGACAAGGATAAATGCAGAATCCTACACCTGGGGAGGAATAACACCATATACAAGTACAGGTTAGGGCTAGACCGCCTGGAAAGCAGCTTTGTGGAGAGGGATCTTGGAGTTCTGGTGGACAATAAGTTATCCATGGAACAGTAATGTGACTTGGTGTCCAAGAAGGCCAATGGTATCCTGAGGTGCATAAAGAAAAGTATGTTCAGAAGGTCAAGGGAGGTTCTTCTTCCCCTCTACACTAGTGAGACCACATCTGCAGTATTTTGTTCAGTTCTGGTCTCCCCAGTTCAAGAGGGACAGGGAAATACTAGACAGAGCCCAATGGAGAGCCACAAGGATGATGAAGGGGCTTGACAATCTCTCTTATGAGGAAAGGCTGAGAGCCCTGGGGCTGTTTAGCCTGGAAAAGAGAAGAACAAGTGGAAAAACTTCTTCACTGTGAGAGTGACAGAGCACTGGAACAGGCTGCCCAGGGGTTTGTGGAGTCATCTCCTCTAGAGACTTTCAAACCCCGCCCCCCTTCTGCAAAGGCTCAAATGCTCATGCTGCAAGTGCTCCAAACTATTGTGGCTGCAAGCCTTTTTATATTCCTTCTAATTATAAGTGCCCACACCTGATTGGCCTAAACAAAGACCACCTGTCCACAATTAACTTGGATAAGCTTTCTCTGTTTGTGAACTGGTGGTTCTTTTCTCAGGACTTTCTGGTCTCCTCAAGGGTACACAGATGTTCACTCAAGGTTATTTATCTGACTCACATTCTAATCCCTCGGACAAGTTGAGGTCTCCCACAACACCTTCCAACCCCTACCATTCTATGATTAAATGCAAAGTGACTCTGACTACAGTTCAATGGTCATATGATTTGATGCAGGAAAACTTCCCACATGTAAGTTTATGATGAAATATTTGTGGTGGGGACTTTTTTTTTCCCCTTTTTGTTTTGTCAGTCTCAACAGTTAGCATTCAAGTTTTTTAAAAATCTCTATCCATATATGTCTTAGACCATATCAAAGATGCTTGATTTCGCAAGAAAATAATTGCAAGTCTGTAGGAGTTCAGTGTCTCTTGTGTCCTTGCATTCTCTGAATAGTGTAGTATTCTAGCAGAACTTACAAAAGGCTTTGCTGGGCCTTTCTATATGTAAATCATGTAATATCATATTTACATTTAATCACTTCCTTCAACTTTAATACAAAGCAATCCTTATAGAAAGAGCCCTGTTGTTAAGACACTGAACATTATCTGGGAACTGTTACATGCTCTGGCAAAATCTTCTTGGGATGACATGTTTGTGATCATTCTTTTAAGATGATTTTCCTCTCTCACTTTTATTCTAAGTCTTCACCAAAAAAAAGTGGAGGCTTTTGGAGGTGTGCATTTCTTAATTTTTATTTACAATTTATCTTATTTATTTATTTACAATTTTTTTTTTAATTTAAAATCTATTTTTTTTTTTTAAATCTGTTGGCCTTCTAAATCTCTTTGGATGGCCCAGTGGAGAGCTAGAGCTCTTTATTGACATCACTGTAGCCTCAAAAATAATTTCTAGGCTCTCAATACTTTTATACTTTTGATATGAGGCACTTTTATACATTAATATTCTTCTTTCAAATGTTAGAGTTTACTTCAATTTGTTTTAACCTGTATGTAACATTTTTTTAAAGCCAGCTCTATATGGGAGGTAAGCGCAGAGTATGAAATTACAGACTTGATAATTACTTTGTCTTCAAGAAGACATATTCCCTACGCTAAAATTTTCTGTTGTAAAATATCAAGAGGAAATTTGAGAACCCTTCATTTGTCTTCAAGGTCTTCTAAGAATACTAGGAAACTTGTACTTTTGCATTAACATCTACCACTTAATGAAATTTCAATAAGAAGTTATAAAATGCAATGACCGAGTGAGACTTCAACAGTAGGGTCTGTCTTGTTCAGTATAAAGACTAACTTTATTCATAGTGAATTTTTAAACCTTGCTTATAGTGGAAGACCACTTCCTATGTATCATCTATTCTGAACTGTCTTTTTTTTTTCCCTTTAATTTTTTTCCCCACCCCACTCTGGTTTTAGATGCTTTGCTGCTGTTTTTTTTTTCTTTTTCCTTCTTCTTTTAAGTACATCTTTTTTCTGGTCTTCTGTAAAAGACTGTGGGCAAACAACATGAAGGGCATTGCCAAGAACATCAGACACCTGGGCTCAGAAGCTAACGGTTAACCCTCAGGAGTGTATATTTGAGTAGTAGTATGTTCATACTGTCTATAGGCTGCTACATGATCACAGGAGTGCTACAAAGACAGTGAACCTTATGAATTCCTGTATATTTCATCATGAAAGACTTAGTGTAACCTGCTGTTGCAAGGTTCAGTGTGACATTTAAAAGGTTTTTAAAGCGTGGTGTTGCATAGGCAGTAATACCTCAGATAATTGTTGCATGCACATCATGATTACACATGCAAAACACATTTCATAGTTTGAATACCTGCATTATGTTAACAACTACAAGGTGCTGTGACTTGCTTATTCCAAGAGTCAAAAAGTTGATTGCTTAAAGTGTCTAAAATTCCTACAGCTTCTTATGGGATTTTGAGGTGAGGATGGGTCTGTTCTCCCAGGTAACAAGTCATAAAACAAGGGGAAAGGTCTTCAAGTTGTGCCAGAAAAGGTTTAGATTGGACATTAGGAAACAATTCTTCACTGAAAGGGTTGTAAAGCACTAAACAGGCTGCAGAGGGAGGTGGTGGAGGGGCACCATCTGACAACAGTGCTGTTAGCACCTATAACCCAAGTGGTTGGTGAATGGCTTGTGTCTGCACTAGGTAACTACTCAGCACTGTGAGTGCTGGGTTAACTGCTGGCCAGACAGATGGAGTTGATTGTGACTTCTCAGAAAGGGATGGTTGAAGAAATTATCCCTGTTCCCTACTTTATTTTTCAACAGTGTATTGCTCTTAAAATATCACTGTTATTACACTTCAGGGAACTCTGTCGTTATTCTGCACAACTGATTTCAAACTGGTCAAGCTAAGGAAGACCCACTCAGGTCATATTTTATAAACCTCAGCCACACCCCTACTTAATATAATTGTAGGCCTCAAACTATATATACTTCAACTATAACTTTACTAGATAAGTTACCTTTTTTCTTTATTAAACTTTCTTGAAGGGTTTCTTTGTTTATATATGTTTCTTAGTCCAGTATTCTTTTGACCTCTTGTATAACTTAACTGCTTTGGAGACTTTATTCATATTTCAAAAGCTTTAGTTTGTATAATTTAAAAAAAAAAATAAAATCCATAGGGACCTAAAACACCAAATCCATTTAAGTAACACTTGCTGATTCCACACAGACTGCAGTTAAATTTAAAACAAACTACTTCATTTTGTTATTGCTTGTTACAATCCAAACTGGATTGTAATTTTGCAATATGTAGTTTCAACAAGAAAGAAAATAAAAAGAAACTTGTTTGGGTTGCGTTGTTGTTTTTTTTTTCTCTCAATAATAAATGTTCTCAAATGGTAACAGATGTAAAGATCTTTGAAATCAGCATTCTGCAACTGGACTTATTCCCCTGCTTGTGACTGAGCCTGGAAAACTAGCACTGACCTGATGTTACTTCTATACCTTAGGTTTTATCTATGTGTTAAAAAATGACAGTAGTTGTGTGTTTTCAACTCCCTTCTTCTTTAGCAGGAACTCAGTGTTTTCTGTCTTCTGCTCGTAATCTTACCTAATTTTGACCTGACTGTGCCTGCCACAATTGAAGCAGGTGTAGAAGACTCAAATAACGGAGGAAGCTCACTGTGGTTGTGTCCAATGGGAAGAGAACTCTCTTCTTTGTGTAAGAGTCAAGTTCAGATGGAACAGTGTTAGTTAACTGGTGTCTTAAGTATCCACAGTTGTTTACTTTAAAAGCATATTTTACAGTTGTTTAATTTGATAGTTTGCACTGCACTATTGTTTAGTTTTGAAACCACAGCTTTCTTTCATCCTTAAATATTTGCATAATGGGTCACTGCAGTTGCTCCAGCAGGTTTGCTCCTGCAGGGACAAGAGAGCATTTCTCTCAGCAATGCCCTTTTCCATACTCCTGGTTCTTCCACTGCTTGCTTGGTATCATCAGTTTGGTTGCTTGTTTACCTTGGAGCCAGAGGGAAGGAGATACGGAGCCTAAGGCAAGAGGCTACAATTACATTTTCAAGAAGCCCTGTGAATAGTAGGCTAGTCATAAAGACAGTACTTGGCAGTATCAGTCAAATCTGTATGCTCATCTGGGTCAGAGGTTTATACATTTTGCTGAGTAGTCCCTTGTTTTCTGCCTTCATGTGGGTCTCTACAGAAGGCAAGCTTAGCAAATGAGACCTTGATACTCTGGTTTGTAAAGAGTAATTTATTTCTCTTAAATTTGCTGCATTGAAGTGAATGTAGCTAATACTGTGGGAAAACATTACACAGTGGAAGCTTATCCAGATGCAATATATCAAAAGTAAGGCTCTCGGATACTTCTGTATTTTCTCTGGTGAACAGAAAAGCCACTAGCTGGTTGGTCACTGTCCTGGTACTGCAGGGTACACAGGAGCATGAAATGCAACGTGTAGCTGCTCAGAGACATCTCAGTCTCTGCCGGAGTTGCTCAAACTCTTCCACTAATACTCTGTAAGGTAATTTCTGTGGTGGTGGTGTTAACCCACACAACACAGTATACTTTATAACTCATTCAAATGAGAACAACAACAAAAGCAAAGCCGTGTCATATGTCCAGTCAAAAGTGCAGTGTAAGTAAAATGAGCGTAAAATTGCCTCCTGTGAACTACAGAGCCAAGAACACAGTAGTAATCTTCCAGGATAATTATAATTCCTCTCACATTGATTTACTATTTACAAGATGCTTGTGGTGTAATTTGACAAGAGAAAAACACATAGTTCAGTTGAACAAACCAACACCAATTTTCCTCCCCAAGCTGAGCATTCCACATGATTCCTTAGTTTGTCTTCAAAGCTTGGCATTTATCAATGGTGTTTGTCACTGAAAAAAAAAATTCTTGTAGCTTCCTTGTTCTAACTGCCCTTATTTCTTATTGCACTTATTTTCCCTTCCATTTCTCTCCCCCAGCTCCAGGGTTATTTATTATTTGAAAAAAAAAAAAAAAAAAAAAAAGTGTATCATATTCTTTCCAAGCTCTTGGTACTCCCTTTCAGCATCTTAAACATTTCATGGCTAAATGAAGATAGGAGTTCAAATTCCAGATGCCTCCTAAATCTAAACCTCTTGGACTGAGGAACTTACTTTGATGATAGCAAATACCTGAGAGGGAACAAGTTTTTGCTCTATATAAGTACCTCTTAGAAGGCATGAAATAGTAGAAACCTCTTGTCACCCACAATTTACCTCTTGAATGTGGGTGAATATACATGGTCGTGTTACAGGCACTCATCATAGGTGCTAGGAAACTGGGGGAAAGATGGAGTTGCTGAAGGCGTGGTGCTCTTGGATAAGACTGGGCAGGAGTGCTTTATCACTTTGGATAAATGCCTGGGTAGATTCAAACTTGGCAATGTGAATAATCTGCTCTGTGTTTTGTTTCCCCGCAAAGATTGGTGACGCTATGGCGCCGTACACCACATCTCCCACACCCTCCCTCTGGCACCACCATCCACCCCACAA
>WUAM01000287.1:57193516-57203712 GCA_024336885.1 Actenoides hombroni | reverse complement strand
CGCCAAGCATTCTGTGACTTGCCGGGTATAAATTTTCTTCCAGCCTTTTTGAGATATGTTGGTTCCCTCTACTCCCCCCCCCCCAACCTTTTTTTTTTTTTTAATACTATATATTTCCTTTCTATTTGTTTAGTATAGTTAAAGAGACTGATGTGTGTGTATCAGGCTGCTGGTCAGACATATTTTCTTAAGCTAGTATTTTCTCTTTCTGTGATCTGGAGTGTTCAACAGGAAGTTGCCTGAGAAATCTCAGTTTAAGAAAAAAAAAAAAAAGAAATTCTTGTATGGGCCTTATTTTAACTGCAGCATTGGAATCAATAATGAAGCCTCCTTGCAGAATTCCACAACATGGGCTTGGAAGGGAACCATGTAATATATCTGACAGAAGGGGAACTAGAACCAGAATTTCTGTGTCGCTTCCTCTTAATGCCAGTGGCAGATGTAAAATAAATTAATATACCCACATATCTACCTCGTAAGTGGTTTCACTTTTATGAGAATGGAAGGCACTTGATGATTGGCAGACATCATGTACTGTGATGTCACAGAATTGTTTAAGATAATCTTCCCCTTGGTCAGCCATGTGCCTTGATACGTCTGTGCTAAGGGAGTATTCTCTCTTAGTTCTGTGCTAAGCTGTATTCCTAGTCCTAGAATGGGAGCCTTAGAAAAAAACCTGTTTCTAATTTATTTTATGTTTATCTGAATAAGACTATTTATCCATCTGCCTGACTTGCACCTAGTGTTTATGCTTAAATCATTAGAAATGGTTAGAACTTTCATGATTCAAACATGAGCTTTGATAATACTTAAGTGACCTCACAAAATCCAAGTACCAGGCAGACCTTGTTCAGGTCTCAAGCTGGAGGTCCCTGTGCCCTTACAGCCTCTATGGTGTCAGTTTGCCAGAGTAGGAACTTGGTAGGCTTTCTCCAGTTTCATCTGAACTGGACATTTCTGATTCTGCTGTTATCATCACTATCCGCTACACCTCCTGTACAGTTGCACTGTCTGTCCAGTCTCTGCAGCAGAACTGCCTCATTGTCACCTCCAGCTGCAAAAGGTCAGATCTAGAAATGAGCAGCAACAATGGGTCTGAATTCTCAGTGAAAGAAAACCGAGTCCTATTAAAGTGCTTGTGATCTTCTAAGTGTGCAAAAATTTCATGACAGAATAACTCTGTCTCAAATCTCATCAGTATGTTGCCTGCAAGAATGTCCAAATAATTTTTTTCTACTTTCAACTGGTTTCTCATGTTCAGATTCAGCTATCTTAATTGTAACACAACCCCATAGTCTACCCGCTTGAAACAACTGAAGTACCAGGAACAGCTGATTTTGCTCTTGGCTGTGGATGTACTAGAGACATGCATCTTATATCAGCATCTGTGATGTGACAGTTTTGAACTGCAGAGTGTGAGTGATTTGGGTGCACATGTGTAGCCTTGAAATAAGTGATCATTACTTCCAGCTGGAGCTAGGATTACTGGCTCTTGTCCACTTTCCTGGCTCCCTTTTGTTAAAGAGCAGCAGCCTGGGATGCTGCAAATAGTGTCCATATCTAGTGTTCAGCTCTTTCAGTAACTCACCTATCATATAAATTCATTCATACCAAAGTAGGAGGTGAGCTGTTGGTAATACTGGTAGATTCTACTGCACTTATAGACACCTAAATTGAATGCAGCAGCAGCTGTGGCAGCAGAGATCTGCAGGTTGGATAACTTCCCTGAGAGTTTTGTCCCAAGATGCTTCTGACTCCTGGAGTCCAATGCTACAATTCACTTGAATACTTTGCTCCTCAGTTCTCTGTAACAGCATTGGTGTTAGTGTATGCAGATTATATAGAAATCTTTTGACAAAAATGCCCCATCCATCAAAAAAATCAGACAAGATTTCTTGCAGTCTATTCTCCCTTTCTCAAAGAAAATGAATTCATTGCAGCTATCTTTTAGGAGGGCATAGTTCCCAGCCTTTGCAGTTTGCTGAGACTTGATGCTTTCAAACTAAAAGGTGTGAATTGATAGTTGGAGTTACATGGTAAGCACCTAATTACACACACCCCCCCACACCCCCATTGAAAATTGGCGTGGGGGAGATTGAGTTAAGACTTTGGATGTTCCTGTTATGTCTTTGTATTTTTGCATTGTTGCCACCTTTGTATACAGTGAATTACAACTCGTGTCCTTTGAGCTCTCATGAGCTTTGGGCAGTTGTGTAAGTTCTACTTATTTCTCAAGCTCATAGAATCATAGAATGAATCATAGAATGGCTTGAGTTAGAAGGGATCGTGAAGATCATCTAGTTCCAGACCTCCTGCTATGGGCAGAGACACCTCCCACTAGACCAGGTTGCTCAGAGCTTCATCCAGCCTGGTCTTAAACACTTCCAAGGATGAGGCATCCACAACTTCTCTGGGTAACCTCTCTAATGTCTTGCCACACTCAAGGAACTTCTAATGTCTAATCTGTATCTACCCTGTTCTAATTTAAAACCATTGCCTCTCATCCTATCACCACATACACTTATAAAAAGTCCCTCTCCAGCTTTCCTCTAGGCTCACTTAAGGTACTGGAAGGCTGCTATAAGGTCTCCCCAGTGCCTTCTCTTCTCCAGGATGAGCAGACCCATCTGCCTCAGCCTATCCTCATAGGAGAGGTGTTGCAGCCCTCTGATCCTCTTTGTGGCCCTCCTCTGGACCCTGTCCAATAGATCCTTGTCCTTCCTAACATGACATCTCCTGTTGTCATGTTAATTCTATGGAATCCAACCCATTTTAAATAAAAGCTGAAAAGGGGATTTTAATTTATTTATTTATTTATTTTGTCTCAGCATCCAAAGTCAGACCAGGAGAAATGTACAATGAATTGCAACACAGACAATTCTCCATTTCCCTCAGTCTGTCCGGTATACAGACAGATAGGCAATGACTAAGGCTGAAGTTCTGTTTTTCCTCTCTTCAGGTATCACATAAAAACCATATCTGATGGCAGATATGTTCTAGGAGATTCTCAAGGGTATCTCTAGACTTGCTTACCATAATATTGATCCTTTTTATCTAGGAGAGGACTTAAAATAATGGAAATACTGTGCTTGACCGTAGCGTACCTACAGTACCATGCCTCTTAATACATCACATACTTTTGAAATGGAGAGTGGTGTTTGATACTTGGAGTGTCAGACTTCTGAATTAATAATGTACTGAACTAATAAATAGGCCTGTTTATACTTTTGGTAAGGCAAGTCTAGTAAAGATATCATGTCATCTTGAACTTGACAAGCTTAGCAAAATGTGGTATATTTCATGAAAGCTTAAGCTTTGTAGAAATGTGAGAGTTAGTCTTCTGAGGGCCAAACCAGTTCAGTATCCTCTTTAGATGAGCAATGGAGCTAAGGAAGAAGTTGCATGTTATGCTCTGAAATCCATGTCTTTGAAATTATTAATATCATATGAAAATTCATCTTCCATGACTGAATATTCCTATAACATCAGGGGTTATTTGCTGATTGAGAAGTCCCTCCCACAATATTATGATTTGTTTTCCTTTTGTTTGTGCTGACACAGCTGTTGTGTGCTGTAGATTGCATCACCAAAACCATTTATTTTCAGGGTGGTGATTGTAAACAGCTCTGAGAGATAACTGACACATGTCCTTCTGTCTCCATGACCTACTGGATGTTTTAACAAGTGAGTGCAACCAGTGAGTTGGAAGATGCTCGTGCAAACATGTCACTTCTGTGCCTCAAACACATGTGCTCTGAGAGCAACAATGAATGGAGATGTTCAGGAGTCCCCTTGTTGCTTCCTTTTAGATGCCAAGAGGTTTTCCAAATAAATGCAAACTTGTAATGCAGCTATGTGTGTATCTTAAGCCATACAACTGAATAATCAGCCTGTAAAGTGTCTGGTTATGTAAATCCCTTTCATATTGTATGGTAATGTGCTTAGACTCTAATGCATATTAGAGAGTTTGATGCTTTGCTGGCTCATGTAAATAGTACATGTTTACTTTGATATTGGGATCAATTCTTCATGCAGCACTGGGCATGTGAAATCAAAACCTGACCTTTGTGCTTAGGCTCATCTTCAGAGTACAAAATGTTCTAACACATTCTCCTCTAATTGCAGAGGGTTGGAGGGCTAGTGTTGAATTATTTCTTCTTTTCTAATTCTATAAAGCATTTTTCTTGAAATCACTAAAAATTTGTCTTTGGCTTTATTTACAGCTTGGCCCTTTTTTTTTTTTTTTTTTAACCTTTTAGTCTATGAACTATTGACAATACTGTAGTGCTGGAGTGTGCTATAGAAAATTCTATCAATTTTTACTTTATTGGGCTTTTAAAATTTAGGTCTGTTACTATTTATGCTAAGTTTCTGCCAGGCCTTTTACTGCCTACTCTGTGCTTGAAGTGGTAAGCTTTAACCAAAATACCAAAGAGAACTGCCAAGACAAACTGCTTATGAACTGTAAGCCATTATCTTTTCTTTAACTCATCTGGAAGCCCTCAGTGAGTACATTGGCTTATGTTGTGTGTATAACATTTTTATTTTACAGATATTAGAAGAATAGTGTAGGAATAAGAGAGAATCTTTCTACTCCAAAGACACAAGCCAACTAGGCAACTGATAGCGCTTTGGAAGCTGCTGTGGTTTCAGGGCTGCTCTTGAATTTTTGCATCCTGTTTTGGTTGCCAGTTTCATGCTGGAGGTTCTGCCAGGTTTTTGTTTCTGCTCTTCCCTGGCTGTACTGCTGCCTTTCTGAGGAACAAGCTGGAATATAAGAAAAAAGCATGAATTGCCAGTGCATGCTGTGGTTCAAAGTTGTCTAATGTGGCAGAACTCCTCTGCACACTTCATCCTTTTGAAACCCATTTACTCAAGTTTTGTTTGATGTGAAACTGTCACTTCGAATAGCATTTTAAAATTCAAATTTCTGTTTTAAGAAATGGGACCATCTCTACAGGTTACTTAAGAGCTTTAAACTGGTAGCCAGGTTTTAAATTTTTAAAAGCCAATTCAAGTATTTATTTCATAATGTCTATCTCCGATTCAGACTTCTGTTAATCCTAAGTAATTACTTCAACACTTTGCACAATTAGCCTCAAACTTTCAGGTCAACAGAATAATTACATAAAAAGATGAACCTGTTTGTCTTCCAACTCTCATTTAAGTGGAAGAATAAATTAGACTAAACTGATGCCATAGATTGTATTTGGTTAAGATGAAATTTATGGCCTAATATTTTGTTGAATCACAATATCATGTGCACCTCTTTTAAAAGAATACAGAGGTTGATTTGTAGTTTTTTGTAGCAACTTTTACTGAAGTGTAATGATTATGTTAAAAAAAAAAAAAAAAAAAAGCCACTGGAAATACAGAAAATATAAGCTCTACTCTGTATGACCAGGCAGAATGGTATTGAAATGGAAGAGAGGAAGCTTCCTTCTCTTCCACAGTGTGAGATGTTTCATTAATTTAGAATTGAATTTATTCCGACTGGCTTTGGTGCAGATTTCAAATATATACTTAGTTTAGAAATCAACATGTATTTTCAAATGTCATCCTGTTGCTATAAGTAATGTGCCCAAACCAAAGCCTGATTTGGTCTTACCATGGAAAGGACTTTGAAATGTTTTTTTTGTTTGTTTGTTCTGTTGGGTTTTTTTTTTGTTTTTTTGTTGTTGTTTGTTTTGTGGGTTTTTTGTTTGTGTTTTTGGTTTGGTTTTATGTGTGTGGTTTTTGGTTGATTGTTTTGGGGGGGGTTTGGGGTTTTTTGTTTGTTTTTTTAAGCTCTGGTTCGCTGCTTAGACTTGAGTTTCTTTCAAAAATGAAGGTATATGTTGGTTTGGGTTTGAGGGTTTTTTTGGGGTGGTGGTTCTACTTGATTCCTTGGAATAAGGAAGAGAATTAGGATTTATTTCTTTGTTTTTCTTCTCTTCACTTGAAATATATTAGTACTGCAGAGGGAAGGGACATATTTAAAATATACAGTTCTACAGTGGCATAGAAATGACTATGCATTTCAGATAGTATTGGGAAGTTATGATTTGTCCATGTCTTTCATTTTGAGGAAGTTCATCAAGGAAAGAGCTACTGTTATGGAGGAATACTATGTGAATGTTGATTTCAATTGTCTCTAATATTTCCAATATTGTTGCAACAATTTGCTTATACTAATTTGTCTAGAAGTAAATATACTAAATATTTCAGATCAAGTGATGACAATATAAGATATATATTTTTTCCAAGTCCTTCAATCCCATTGTAAGTAGACACATCTTTCTCCCACGATTCTTCTTACTTTCCCTTACATGTAGGGTCCAACATCACCTGAGAAAGAAACAACTCTAGAAGTAACTTTAACATAACTTTATCCCATCATAACAAATATAGTTCTTCCTAGAGCTCTACTCTTGAGTGTTTTGGGTTTGGTTTTTTTTTTTTACATGATAAATTCATAATAGGCATTCTTTTATGCAATGATGTTGCATTAGATTAAGTAAGTATTAAGGTATACTCATTATCTTTTAAGTCTGAATTGTGTATAGCAATTCAACACAAACACTTGCGTTGAAAAAGATTTTCTCCTCAAGCAGCCCGTGAGCCTCAAGCTTTTGGAGAGCAGGAATTATAGAATCATTTAGGTTGGAAAAGACCTTTAAGATAGTCAAGTCCATCCATAAAAGGAAGGTCCAGTATTGCCCATTATGTGCTTTATTCTTATACAGAATTTTTTCTTGATCAGTTTTGTTGCATCTGCCTTCACTAATTTCAAGATTCTTGCTTCCTTCAAGAAACAATGTGGAATTAAATGGCAATTTTGTGTTAACACATTAATAATTCTTTCCTTCCAGTGTTTAAAATCTGCTCCTGGTCATGCAGAGATAGCTAATGAATTTCTAATGGCACTGAGCTTCTAATACGGTGAGAAGAGCCATTTCTTGTTATTTTCTGGAATCGTATTCAGCACTGGAGTTAAATAAATAAATAAATCGTATTCCTATGGAAAGACCCCTAAATCTTACCAATGACTGTCACGAGCAGAACTTGACAAGGCCTAACCTTCATCCTTTTTGAAGGTTTGATGGAAACCTTTCAGTTTATTTTCACAGACCTTTTTATTTGGTAGTTTGGTATATATAAATGCCGGCTTTACACATTTTAAAATTAGGAAAAACATCTGGTTTAATATATGAAGTTGATTCATCCTGGACACACCTTTTTTTGGTCAGGTGCTGGTACACTAATTAAATTAAAACCTGTATTTATCTTGCCAGCCCAGTCTGACATAGTTCAAGATGCCTGACTTACTAGTTTTCACATTGCCTCTGGTAATCTAAAAGGGTAGAACTGCGTATTGAAAAAGCTGTTTCCAAATACAGTGCTTTGTAGTTTATTGTAGTGGGATGCTGGTGCTTCCCTATAAAATCTTGTCTTTGCAAATCGACGTTTTTTTGGGCAGTCAGTGCCAAGTGCAGTAGCGCTAAATATTTTCCAAATGCCACTAACCAAAAGGCCTTTATTTCTATTTTAGTGCTAGTAGATCCAGTTCTTCATTTATTTTCCTAAGTATTTATAGGTGTTAAAAGACTTTTTGCTTAGTTATTTTCCCTGCCATAGAAAATCATATGTGGAGAACAAGAACAGTGTTTATACTGCATTTAGAGAAGAATTTCCCGCTGAAGTGGTTGCCTAGGATGTGCTAGCTAGCTGTTAATACACTAAAAAACTTTGCTAATTCTACTGCAGCTCTAAACTCTTTTTTTTTGTTTGTTTTGTTTAGTTTTGGTTTTTTTGTTAGAAAAAAATCACAGAATGATAAGGGTTGGAAAGGACCTCTGGAGATCATCTGGTCTAGCCCCTCTGCCAAGGCAGGTTCACCTAGAGACTGTTGCACAGGAAGTTTAATAAGACAAATAAATTTATCTTATTATAATGAATTAGATAAATGAATTTATGTAATCCTGATTAGATTTAGCCAGAAAACTGGAAGTGAAAACATACTTCTTGATTTATTTTTTAATTTTTTTTCTTCCTCTCCCCTAACTATAGGGAGCTGTTCTAGAAGCCAGTTCAGTATTTTTCACTGGTAAAATCATCAGGTAACTTGCTACATGCTGTGTCTGTTGCTGTGTTGATTCTTTCTTGCCTTCATGACAACAACTGAAAGTTTGTGTTAGAAGTATAGAGGAAAAACGCTGCCTTAAGTATGCAATTAGAGTTCAGGTACAATTGATATGAAGATAATGTAAAACATTTTCTCCTGTATTCTCAAATTCCAGCACTGCCTGCAGATGTAAATTTAAGCAGTCTGCACAATCAGTGCACTTATGATTAAAATATTTGTTTGTTTGTTTGTTTGACTTTTTTTAGTTCAAGCATTTTCTTCCTAGGTTGTTGACTTAGCTCCTAAAACAAATGGCGTACTCTACAAACAGTGTGTTAGTTTGTATATATCTTCAAAATTACTTCACCTAGGAGGCAGCACACTTTCTTTTTTTTTTTTTTGAAAAGGTGTGATTTCCAAAATATGCTTAGTACCAGCAAGTCAAATCCCTGACAGCACCTATAGTTCTGTCTGGCCTGCTCCAGATGATTTGCTTCAGCCCCTGACGCTCTCTCAGTTCAGCTATTTCTGTGGCTGTGCCATAAAAACTTGTTTGGGTTAAAAAGAAAGCAAAAGCAATGATCCAGCAGGGCTGGTTCTTCCTGTGTTGGCTCTGATGCCAGTTCAAACATTTTTGGGAACTGAGGATGTTAAGATAATAGACCTCCAGGAGCCTCTCTTTACGAGTGCTGCTGGAGTGGGACTCCTTGAACAGTGGTAATTAATGGACTGTTGCAAATAGGTCAGCTTTCACATTTTAGAGTGTGGAGCCACAAAGGTGGAAGCAGATGAAGTGTGTGCTTGCTCTTAAGAAACCAAAACCCTTTCTGGTGATTAAGCAGAACAGTTTACCTTGTGCTTTTGTTCCTCCTTTTCTCTGTTTGAAGGACATCTCTTCTTACTTGACTAGAGATACTAATCCTGGGATTTTACTACTTGAATATAAGCAATCAACTTTTTCTAAGGGACCGTATGACTAGGGGAGCTACTGACGCGATTATTCTTTGCTAATGAATGCGAAGTGGTCAAGGAAGATGTGTTTGACTGTCTGAAGTGCAAACCTAAAAGAAGAAATAAAAGAAAAGAGGCATTAAAGTGTTTAATTTCAAGGTCCACTGGTGTTTGTCATTGAAAAGCTCTGTTTCATCATGTGCTTTTTTCACTTTACAGAAGAGAACTAAGAAAACTTTTCTTCACATTTCTCATGCCTGTACCATTTGCAAGTTAACACTTGTGCTGTAATCCCAGGCAGTTTGGTTAGTCTGCAAGTTGTGATCACGCCTTGCGTGAGATCCTGCCCATGTCATAAACCAAAACAGAGCCCTCTTGGAAAGGGAAGCTCCTTGCCAAGCTGCAACTTGTATGACTGCAGCGATCACCTGGTGTTGGAGGGAGCCAACTTGCCAGAGCCTGGGAGTAACACATTACAAGGGCTGACTTTGTAGAAACAACAACACAGTTGCTAAGGAGCAGATAATTAAACCAGTCTATTAATCTTGAAGTGCCTACAGCTAGATCTGTTCAAAGGCAGCAGCCTTTTGAAGCTGGTACTTCAAACTGCATTGCAAAGGTGGGCAATTGGAAGTCACATGTGACCAAAGCTGCTTTTTCCCCTTGTTTTGGGGCTGTTATTTGGTGCAAAAGGAGTTTGTCTTACTGTCTTGAGTAAATGTGAAGGCTTATCCTTAAACCAAGGTGAGTGATGGCAGGAAGATAGCAGCAACAGTGCTGTGCTGAGCTTCAAATGATGTGATTCAGAATATATGTGAAAAGGAAGTTGAAATGCAATGGAAAGCAACAGGAAAAAAAAGAATCATCCCAATTTTATTTTTAATGGAAAATCTGAATCCTTGTTGTACTATCTGTATTTCTTACTGCCTTATTGCCTTTTTTGTCACTTATGGGAAGAGACATATCTAATCTTATTATTTTTTACATCAATAAGTTTTCTCTTTATTACTGCAATGAGTTCGTGGTGAACATGGAAGGTAAGCAAAGAAAACCTAGGGAACTACAGACCAGTCAGCCTCACCTCTGTGCCAGGTAAAATCATGGAGCAGATCCTCCTGGTATCTGTACTAAGGCACATGAA
>WUAM01000287.1:57135827-57184581 GCA_024336885.1 Actenoides hombroni | reverse complement strand
CAGAGAAGCAGCAGTAGCAGCCATGTAACGTGGGTAAAGAAAGAAGAAAGTAAGGGAGATTTTTACAACTGTAATTTACAATTGCATATGGGGAAAAATTATTTTTATGTGGAGAATAATAAATATTAAGAATATGTTTGACAATGCTGACAAATACAGTTTTTAACAAAGTTTTCAGCAAACCTGATAGTTGTTTTTTTGGTTTTTTGGCCATAATAGCATGTCTAATGGACATAGAAAGCCAGCGTGAAACATCTCTGTGAATTTGATATGGCTTTCAATAGTCTTCCTACAAGAATGTTCTAGTGTTCTCCTAACCAAATTAAGGAAATGTGGATGGTGGTGTACTTTTGACAGGAAAAAAATTGGTCCCTGAGATAGCTATTAGTGATTTAAGCTATCACACAAGAGAAGGTGGTAGGTGAGGTCGTACCTGGTTGCATTCTGAACTCTCTGCAGATTTCATTAATGATTTAGGCTGATGAAACAGAGATGATGTTCTCAGACTCAGTAGCTTTATTTGGGAGGAGTTGCAGCTCCTCAGAAGGCAGAATTAGAATGGTCTGCACATATCAGAATGGTGATCTGAAATAAGATGAAGCTGAAATAGGAAAAAAAAGATTTCTGCTTAGAATGAAGGAGAATAGAGAAAAGAAGAAATATAAGATGCAGAATACTTAGTTCTCCCAGTAATAATAGTAATATCAAACAACAATATTGCAAAGAGGAGATGGGGTTTATCCTAGATGTTAAGATACAAGAAATACACATAACAGAATTAAAACGCTGCCATGTGTGAGTTGAGGAACTGATTATCCATCCTTTTCTGGTGGTGACGATTAAGTCTCAGCTGAAAATTGTATTCTAAGAATGCAGACCAATTGGCAAGAGTTCAGAGAGGAACTTTAGTAATGAACACATTGGAAAACATGAGCTATGAGGAAAGACTGAAATTTAGGGAAGATGAAGACTAAACAAATTGCCATTGATGGATTAACATTCTGCTTAAGTGAAAGAGCAGAGGTAATTGGTTTCTCAATGTTATTTTTAGTCCAGCATTCTAGCAGTTGTAGTCTTGGATTCGGCAATAGCCATACCCTTATGGCAGTAGTTACTTGAATAGAATGAGTGACTGTGCAAAAAGAGAATAGAAATAGAGACAAAGTAATCGCCACTGATTTCGCTACATGACTTTGAATAAGAAGTGGGTACAAAACTCGTCCTTAATTTCTCAGGTACTGAGAGAATCTCCAAAACTCTCTCAATAAGGAACAATAATGCATGGCTATTATAACTTGTTACAAAAACGGCAACTTGAAGACACAGACACTGTGCAGGAACCCCAAAAGCTGTCTGCTAGTGTTAGTTTCCTCCACTACCACCACCTGCTTGCTCTGCTCGCAGCAATTTTGGATGCAGGATGTAAGTCCAGATGGTCCCATGCAAGTAGGCTGTTCAAGTGTGTGAATTCCTACTGTTGAATTAAAAATGTGAAGTAAAGTCTTTGGAGAGTATTTTGTTCCTTGTCTTTTAAGGTAACATGCAGATTCTTTTTATAACATCAAAAGGGGCAGAATGAAGTTTGTCTCAGTGCAGTTTTCCATCAAAGAGGTTTCTTTAATTGTTCCTGATACAAATTAAAAAGAAAAAAAGCTTTCAAAAAATGAGACTGGCACACATTATTTTATTTAGAATAGAAATATCATTAAATTGAAATATGCAAAATTCAGACTGAGGTTTTTCCCTTTCTTCCCTTGGCTTGAAATAGACAACTACTGTTCTTTTGGATCCATACTTAAGAAGTGTTCTTTTGATTTTCTTTTTTAAGGAATTTACTGCTTTTATTGATACACTGAGAACACATAAAAATAGTGCAGAAATTGTGTAAAATGCAGAAATATTTAAAATCTTCTAAAAAGTATGTGGAGGAATCAGCCTTCATATTCTGAGACAAGGATGGACTATTTATGTAGACTGGGGCAGGGATTTCCTGAAATGTTCTTGGAATGTAATTTTGCTGGGTTTTAGCTCTTAGAATAAATACCACATCAGTGAGCTACTGCAGAAGTGTAGCTCTAGTTCCCAAGGTGTATGTGGTTGAGAGTTACATGAGAATTCATGAGTTTGCCAAGCATTGTGGAAAGCAGTTGTAGTAAGAGGGGGAAAAAAAAAAGAGGATAACTGTATGTTGGATGAATGACTGAAGAGGTGGGACATGGGCAACAGGAAGAACCTGAAATCCAGGATACAGACCATTGTTGATCTTGCCTATGAATTCAGACAAGAATTGCCTTGAATTCAGTCTAGAAATTGATTTGAAGCAACTCAGCAAATCACTTTTAATTTGTCAGTGTTCTATATGAAGTCTCACCAACTTTTCCTAGTGAAGAACTGAGCAAATTTTTTTAGAGCTCCGTTTCACATGATGAAACTTGTCAATAAGAAGCAGTCAGAAGAGATCAACATTAAAAAGCCTTATCTCTGAAATTCATTTGGCTTTGCTTTATTGTGAACTGTTAGTATTATCTTGCAGCAAAATAAATAGCAGAGGTGAAGAAATTTGATTATTATTTGATATTTAATGGTGATTGTGGTGATAATTAAATTATAGAGAAAAAAAATTCTACTACATTTGAAGTGATCATAATCTTAAAGATAATTTTTTTCTCCCTTGAAATTTTATCAGGAAATGGAAGCTATGTAGCTTGAGTACATTTTAATTTTTTTTCCTTACTAAAGTAACAGTCATGTCTATGTACAGAGCAAATCCACATAAAGATCCTGGAAATGCTTTGCTGGTTTTTTTGTTTCAGTGTTTTGGTGGTTGTTGTTGATTTTGTTTGGTTTTTTGTTTGAGTTTTGTTTGGTTGGGGTTTTTTTTTATTTGGTTGGGGTTTTTTTTTATTTGGTTGGGGTTTTTTTTTGTTTGTTTTTGTTTGGTTTTTGCTGTTTTGTTGATTTTTGTTTGGTTTTTTTGTGTGTGTTTTGTTTGTTTGTTTGCTTGCTTTTGTTATGACTTTACTTTTGATTTAAATTTAATTCAGCACTATAACACCTCTGTATTTAGAGAACATTTTTTCCTGATTCTCATCCTCTGTGCTGAATTTCCCAGACAAGTGACTATGAGTTTTTGTATACATTTATTATGCATTCAGATGCCAGTGCATTGAGTTCAAGGGAACACACATGCAGAAATGGAAGATCTCAAGTTGAATCCCTTGTAGGTAAAAAAAAGAAATCCTGAAACACTGAAAAGTTCCCTTTCTAATCCACACTCTTCAGAATTCAGCTGCTAGTATTATATCTATTTCCTGCTGCTTCTTGCAAAATTATGAATCTTATTCTTTTAAAACTACTTCTGAGGTATTTCTTTATATATATTTTGTGAATGGTAGTTAAGATGATTATCTATCCTTTTGTAAAGACATCTCTGAAAGTGATATTTATTTTTTTTTACATTGTTAAAAGAGGAAGTATTTAAAGCATAAACTACTGCCAGTCTATGCAGAACCTTCCTGACAAACCTAGCTCAAATGTTGACATTGTAAGATATTTTCAAATTTTTAGTCTTTACTGTCTAGTTTCCATGGCTGGGTTTGCAGAGCTTGTTGTTTACTTATCCAAAGGCTTTTTTTTTTTTTTTTTTTCTTTCCTTAATTATGGTTAAGGATATGGGAAGAAGTTCTAAGGAGTCCAAAGTCTCAGTTATAAAGGAGGTCTTGTTTATTTCTGCCTTGCCTATTTAATTCTGGGATCACAGATTTTTCATGTGAACTGTCCATCTTTAACTAGCCTTCAGAATTAACTACCAAATTGCCTGGAAATGACTACTTTTTGAGGACTAGTTTAATAATACAAGCTGTGGTGAGATCAAAAGTAATGCTTTTTGCCATCAAATATTGTTTTACATTGGTGACGATAGCTAGAGATGGTGTATTTATCAGAATCTGTGGTAATGTGATGTCTTCCTGAAATGGATATGTTATTGCATTAGTGACTATAAAAACATCTTAAGAAATTTCGGAGGAGAGGAAAATTTCTTCTATGCTGCTGCTGGGTAACTTGAAAATCAAAGAGCAGATGTTACTCCATTTCAAGTACTGGAAAAAGTAGATAGAGGTTGTTGGAAGCTTTGGGGTCTCTCAAACCCAGCTCATCGAAGAGGGCAATGTAGGGGGATGCCTGCATAGTGGAGGCCATGGATACTCGTCTTTAATTAGGTACCAGTGTTCCCCACGCAAAACATGGGGAGAGTTGAGCATCCAAGAAGCCAACCTGCTGGATTGGGAGCTGATTGTGCTGCCTTCATTAGGCAAATCTAGACTAGTTTATGTGACTTCTCATAGGCTTCCACCATATGAGCTCTTCTTGATTGACTTCTGACTGAGGGTCTAAGAACCTCTTAGGCAGTAGAAAGATTAATCCATTTCTTTCGTTGGAAGCAAAAATTGGTAAATTAGTTACTGTTTTGCAGCCTTGTTTTCAATATCCCAAATCCTTAGAACCTAAACTACCCTAATAAGGTTGTCCATGCTTATGCTACGTGACTCTTGATGTCTTTGTGGTTCCTCTCAATGTAGGTGGTCTGCCTCTGGCCTTCCTTGCAAGACCTGACATGCATGTCGACAACATGTCTTAGGAATGGGGTTCAGCTCATCTTTATTTCAGGGTTTTGATTCCATATCTTGGAATTGAGCTTGAGTGCTCATCTGCACTTCTTGGGTATTGATTCCATATCTCTGTTCAAAGCAATTGAATTCTGTGGTAATGCTAGTCTTTAACAGCAACTAACAGAATATTTAAATGCCTGAAGTTACAGAGTTTGAGCAATAGCCCTAAGCAACTGTAGTTACATGTGGCCCCAGCAGTCTGCTTGCCCTTATTAGGCTGCTCAAGCACGTCAGAGAGGATCTTAATTTGTGAAAGCTGATATCTAGATGCTTCTTAAGATCTGGCTGTTTTGTTCCGGAACTAGTTCTCTAGTCTTAATGTCGCCTTTTGATTTTTAAAAACAGTTCATTTTTTACCTCTGGCTAATATTTTCAATGATCCAGGCTTCCTTCTAGTGCATAAAATGAATATTTGATATGTTTAAGCATATCTACGTGATCAGTTAATAAACTGTTATTTTTTTAGCTTAAATGATATTTGAGCCTGTAACATTTCTTCTTTTTTTTTTTTTTTTTTTCTTTCTTTTTTTTCTTTCTTTTTTTCTTTATCCTCTGTGGTAGCCTTAATGTGAGGTACACAGTCAGATTAGGTTTCTGTTCTGCCTTTCTGAAAATACAGTGAAACAGTTGGATGGACTTTTATATACATTTTTCACCTGTTTATTGAACAAGTTCACTAAGTGGAATTTTAAGAAAGCTTTTTATCTGTTGATGAGGAAGGGGTTTATATCTTACAGTTGAATGGATATGAAAAAAACCCCATGTGTGGAACCCTGGGAATTCACCTGCTGCACCTGTGTGCCAAAGCTAGATATGATCATTGGGTGTTCTTCCAAGACACCTGTAATCAATCTGTGATATGTATGCTGGCAGAGAACTGTTCCACAAATCAGAACTATTGCTGATATATACTGATTTCTGAAGTGTACAGACTTGCATATGAATTACCACTTTGCATAAGACTGTGTATTTAGTCCCCTAAATATTTTTCTCTTTGTAATCTTTTGTTTAGAGAATATTTGGAGTTTTGGCATCGAAAAAATTTCCTGTCTTACCCACTACTGTTTGCACATAGTTGTGTGAGTGCTAAAGAGATTGGAATTAAAACATATGGGGATTTTTGTTGGTTTGTTTTAAATACTCTGCAGGAACATGAGGAAAATCCTTAATCACTTCAAACCCCACTCTAAGTTGAAGTGTGTAGTCTTTCTTCTACTGGGATTACTTTAATAGAACTGGAACCAATCAAGGTGCTTCAGTAATAGAAACAGCTACACGTGGTTTTAACAATAAGTGCTCTTTGGAGGAGTTGGAGTTTCAGAATCCTTTGAGAGTAATAATAATATTATGTTTAGTTATAAACTAAATACTTTCAGTGTACATGACACTTTAGGAGTCACATTATAGAATTGGTCTGTAAAAAAAAAAACACAGAAGGTGATATTTTCTTAGGGTGCTAATTGTAAGTTCTAACACTGATACTGTTCATATCACCTTTCCTCATCTACAAAATTCACTTTGGCAGGTTTTTTCCTTACAGATTTTGTTTCTGAATTTACTACGCACATCTGCCTTGCCTTTGTCCTCTTGGAAATATTTTTTTCTTTACAATAACCTCTTGATTATTTGGAACCCAGGGAGTTTACTTCCATTAATATGCTAGATCTATACACAGCATATTTTACTTTTTGTCATGATGCTGGGCATCCTTCTTTTTTGTCCTGGTTTCTCAAATTTGTATTAAAGCTGTATTTACAAGCCCATTCCTGTAAAAATGGATAAATGAAACTCTCCACATCTGTCATATAGTGAAAACAAATGTTTTTCTGCCTAGGTGGCGTGTTTGCTCTCTCTTGGTAAATAGCTGCTAGGCTAATGGCTGCAAAACAAACATGTCTGTTGCTACCTGTGGCAGGAGATAGTTCTCCCCTTTCTTTCTGAACCTCTGCCTTGCAGCCTGAGCTCTGGTTTAAAACCATATTAAATGCAGTAGTTTCTGGATTAAAACAGAGTGCTCTTGATTTAGAGGATAACATTCATTGTGTGCCATAGTGGCTAAAGAGAAGATTTGTCCTGATCTTAGTGCTATTTGGGTACTGCAGTTTATTTGGTATGTGACCGAATCTTATCTGTTCATAAGGTTTTGGTTTAGGCTTTAAAAATCCACTTCCGACACATATTATTCACTCTGATGAAGTGTTTCAAGCATATTAGGTGAGACCAAGCATGTTAGGTGAGACTGGTTTGTAGATCTGTACTCAGCTGGTACATTATAGTTCTCCTAACATGTTTCTAAAGCAAGATGCTGTAGGCTTATTTGCTGACTTAATTGCTGTCTGATATATTGTTAAATGCCATATAACTTTTAAAAAAAACTGACTGCAGAACTTAAGTAGTGGAATTAATAAAAACTACAAAGACTTATAACTGTAGATTAGAAGTTGCCTTGAGGTTATTCAGTTTTATCCCTCTATAATTTTGTAGAAGAAAAATGAATTTCACACATACATTTCTTCCCCCTACATCTTATTTTTTTGACTCATACTTCTATAAAATGTTTACTCCTTTTACTTGTACTTTTGAATATAAACATATATACAGATGCCTACTTCATTTAAAGCCTGTGAAGCTCACACTGTTTTCATTCTTCATCCAGTTTCTTATTTTTAAAAAAACAAATTTCAAGTTTGACAGTGATTATATTTTAATGAAAGTATTTACAATTGCTCTTAGACTACTTTGTGAATTGCATGTAGTTATTTATGATTAACCTTGGTTTCCTAGAGCACAACACAGGTGTACATAAACATAGAGATGCCCAAGAGAGCAAACTGTACCAAATGTAGTTAGGATTATGGATATCTTTAGCTGAAAGATGTGGTCTGAATAGCAAAGCCGGTTTAGGGGAAAAATTGTGCTTACCTTTTGGTGGCAGCATATGTCTGATATCAAGGAATCTCTTCAGCAGGATGTGTATCACTGATGTTTTTGTAAATATTTGGCAAAGACAAAGCAACAGAGCCCTTCTGATCAAGTAAAGGTGGAAAGAGCCCAGTGGCAAACGGTGCTAAGTAGGGTTGAAGTGTAACTTGGAGCTCTAGTAAGGGAGCACTGCTACTAGGCAGTGAAGCTGTAGCTGTTACATTCAAGAGAAGTTTTAAGTCCTCGCAGAAAAGCAGGAGGCAGTGCTTCTGTTAACAAATAAAAGAGGAACCTGAAATGCAAAATGTCCCAGACAGTGGAATGGGAAATTTTTCACAGGTAGCCACAATATTGCTGACTATAGCACTGACTTTCTGAAGCTTATATTATTTTCTCTTTCTCTGACTGTAATTGACCCTTAAGTTGTCATTGTAAAATGGACTCAGTGCTTATATGTATCGTCTAGTACTGGTGATGCAGGAGGTATATCCAAGTACTAAGTGCAAGCTGGAGTTGAATTTTCAGAAAACTTTTCTACAGAAATGCAAACACAGCCTATCTGCTACCAAACCCTCCCAGGTGCTTACACTTGTATAATCTATGCATGATGGTGAACTTACCAGCTTGGTGTTGATCAATGTTTGCCACCCAGATCTGTGGGAACACCTGATGTTAAGATTTAATCTGTGCATGAGTGAGGCAATCATCTTACAGAACACATTTATTAGGTAGATTGAGTGCTATAAAAGATAAAAAGCATTGTCCAATTATAAACCAAAAGTTGTCATAAAATTATTCTCTACTCTTACCTCATGGACGTGGAGAATGGTTGCAATTTCCCCATTGTACAACTCAATCTTACTGAATAATCCGAATTTCACCCCCCTACTATTTTTGAAAACAAGATTTAAAGAGCTAAAAAAAATGTATTTCCTTACCAACACAAGCTTTTTAGTTGTTTTGGTTTGACTTTGTTGTTGTTGTTTTTTGTTTTTGTTTTGTTTTTCCCAAAGTTTATTCAAGTCATACCTGAGTTCAAAGTATGAAAGGACCCAAAAGTTATCCAAAACACAAGTTTCATACTCACCTGCTCTTCTTGGTGAGAAGAGTGTGAGTTTTCATTAGAAAATTCATCAATACGTATGTTAAGCATTGTAATTTGAATGTTTCACATCCTCATTTATATGTGGGCATGATCAATAGCTGGTACAAGTCTCTTAAAATGAAACCTAGTCATCCCTTTTTGCAGAACCGATCACAGTAAATGCATTTTCTTCGAGAAACCTGGTGGTCTGACACCACCAGGTAAGAACTTCCTTGAAGCATTACAATGATGTTCTCAAGATCCAGAAGTTGCAGTTGAATGTATTAATTCAGGGAGAAAAATTATATACAAAATTGGTTGATTTTTAATTTTGTTCATTTGTTTGTTGTTGCTTTTTTTTTTTTTTTTTCCTCCTGGGTGTTGGGAAGAAGATGTAGTATTAGGAAGCAGATAACATGAGATTTTTCCCCTGAAAATTCAATTTGAAAGTTATCTCCTTCCTCCTCCAATCACAAACCCATGCAGAACTTTCTTAAAGATCTAGATTTGTTCTAGTTAGTCTAATTGAGCTTTCCCTTGAATTTACTGTACTTTAACAGTGCAAAGACTTTGTGAAAGACTGTGCAATCCCACTACACACTTGCTTTGTATAGACTTCTTAAGGGGTGTACTGCAAGGTTTCCATTTGTGATTTGCTTGTGGAGAATTAGTCCTGGAGTTCCCTCACAGAACTGAATAGCAACTAACAGCAACTGTGACTCCTGACTCAGATATGTGGAAGATGCTGTAGTCACACTGAAAAAGCAACCTCAGGAAGTGCAAACTCTTCTCCAATTAGTTGTAAAAAGTCTGTCAACCTTGAGTAGATCATGGAGACCATCATCATGTTTAGATTTGTTGGTGGTTGGTAGTAGATGTATCCTGGAACTATCAATAAAGTAATAGAGTATAGTAGGTGTTAAAGAGGAAGATGAGCAATAAAAGAGTTTATTTTAGGGTTTTCTTGAATATGCATGTGGTACAATGTAATGGAGAGAAAATGCAAAAGCAGAGTTAGAAGGTGAAATGAAGCAGAGATGGAGATACAGGAGACAAGGTCTGCAGCATCTTAAAAGACAAGAATAGCAGAAGAGGCTTGTTATTTTAGTAATGATATTAAAAGAAAAGTTGGAAAGGAAAGATTGCATACAGGAAGCCGAGAAAGCACTAAAACATGTGAGAAGGATTCGGTGAGATAGAATAGATTCCTGAGGAAGCAACTGAACAGTTTGAGAATGAATCAATGTTTTTCCTTAAAATTCTGCTGAGATTTATTTTTTGGCTAAAAAGAAGCAATTATTTTTGCAAGTGAGGAGGTAACAGACAGACCCTGAGAAGGTCTTGACTTTCATGTCCATACAGAATTTTTGTTTAATTTTTGTTTATTGAAGGCATTAAAAACACTTCTGGCAGTTTTTACATTTCCCTTGGCCTTCATGTCTAAAGAAATACTCAAACTGGGAGAGGGGATGGGAAACTGAGCCAGGTGGCAAGTCTATTCATCACCTAGTCGGTGGTGGAAAATATAGAATGATCAAATGAAAGTGTCTTAAAATAACATGAACACAGAGACAGAAAAAACTGCCAAGGGAAGGAATTTGTGTTAAAAGAAAACTTGCAGTTTCCCTGTCCAGTCGTAATAAAAGACTTCAATGTTCAGTGGAAGGCAGTGTATGTATCATCTGCAGCTAATTTTTTAATTATTGTTACTTTTTAGAGTAGTTAGAAAGTCCTAGAGAACTGAGTTTAATATGAAAGACATTAAATTTAAGTGCTTGAGTGGAAAATACCTCGTCTACGTGTATGTGAGTTATGCCTGTATTCTATAGGTCAAAATCTCTAAATTTGATTCTAAAGAAGGAAAAAAAAATATTTTTTGTCCTTTTTTGTAAATAAATTCTCTGTATTTCTGAATAAGCTGTGAGGTGGTTTGGTAGCTCTGTCAGCTTCAGGATGTAAGCCAAAACAACAGGAGAAGTTCTCTTTGAAATAAAGAAGCTTTAGATCTTGAACTCAAACTGTAAGTGACATACCAGATACAAATCTTCATCAGTCTGCATGATTAAAGGGAGCATGGTTAGTTTTATTATAACAGTCTTTTTTGCTGGGGTTTTAGAGAATGTTTCAAATGTATCTATTGGGAGCCTCTAATATTTTTCTGGCAGTTGATACATTTAATTATTTTTTTTCTGTATTCAACTGAATTTAAAGGGTTAGGGAACCATTTGTTTTTGGTTATTTACCAAAGTAAGATCCCTTTCTTAATACTCAACCACCTTAATCACAATTATGCAGGACATGGGAGCTATGTACCAGCACTACTTAAAAATCAGTTAATTGCTTACTTAAATAAAGCAAACAAACAAACTTACATCTAATTAATTTAACTAGTATTTATATATAGGTAACTAATATTGGCCCCAGCAAATGCTGGTAGACTCCAGGTAGTTATCTTAAAGATTGAAGCTATACTGGACACATTCTGCCATAGATGAAAGAGGGGTTTATGATGTAAGCTCTTCAATTTAGCAAAGGCACAGCCGAGGAAATGCTGGTGTAAGCATGTTGATGCTACCGAAGTCCTGTATTAATTAGGTCCAGTCTTAGTGAGAGCTTGAAAGTTTAATTTGTTGTTTAGAGTCTCAATGCAAAGTATTGTAATTGGTTAGCCAGTATAGAAATGTTTGAGAGAAAAATAAGAATTTGGAAGGAATGGAAAGGAAGTATTTTTGAATCATGGATTTGGGATGGTATAGTCTATCTAAACCAAAAATCTGATTCACTTCCCCTCCTTTTTTTAATGAAAACTTTACTGCTCAAATACTTTGAAGATTTTTCCCTCCATTTCACCCACCATGTCTAAATAGTGGATGGAAATGGAGATTAAGCTGTAGAAGCTTTAAAGACAACTTAAAAGAACTTCTGTTCTCTGGCCAGTTCTCAAAATACGTAACGTCCCATTTTTATCATCACTGTCTAACAGTTTGTCAAACATATGCAGAAATAATGTCATATTAGCATTTATCAATTATAGAGATGCTCTTCATCAGCCAACACTGCAAACAAGGTAGTGTAATGGACTTTTAAAATCTAAACTGCTTAAACTGAAAACATATTTCTTTTAGGTAGCAGATGCTATGTTTGGAGATTTGTGTTCTGTGCACATGAACTCTTAGGAACGTGAACTGTCCTTATCAGGGTTGTTCAAAGCTTCCCTTCTTGGTGATGTGGTTCTTGGGTGCTGCTGTAGTGCAAAGAAAAATGATGTACTAGAAACATTTTCCAAACACTTAAAGAAATCATGGGGTAAATGGTCTTTAAAGACATTGGTTCCAATGTAAAAATGTCTGTGTGGCCCCTGGGAAGAAAAGATATTAGGAACTGGCTTTATTCAAATGTCCTTGACTGGTTTCATGTGCTTCATATACATTCTGAATTTCAAGTTTAACAGTAGTAGCTGAACTTGAACTCAAGTGTTTTAATCAATTTAATTGTTTTATGCCAAATAGCTCTTAGAAACCACTTCAGTGCAAGGCTAGTTGGTTTACTGTTCAGCCAGCTAAGGGTCTTTCTCAGAATATTCTCAGCCTTGTAGCCCAAATGTATTTTTGAATTATATACCATGCTTAATAAAAAGCAGAAAGTTTATTGGAACAAGCACTATAGGAAATTAGTTTTCTGCGTACATGAGGGGAAGATTTATAGTTCCTGTAGTATATTTTGCGTCTTTGTTGACTGGAAGACAGCTCCTTGCAGCATTAGGAAGTAGACATGAAAGAAACTTTAGGTGATGAAGGAAAAAGCAAAGAACTTTCTTGTCCCAAACTTTGTGGGTTTGGATCCTGGCACAGTTGTATTGCATGGAATTAGTGGGAAATAGTTTAAAACAGAAAGTCATTTCCATTGTGACTCATTGTGCATACCAATATATTATATATAAACATATTGATTGGAACCAATACCGTGAGCTTTATTTTGTGGTTCAATTAATGGTCTACTCAATATGATCTTCTGGAAATAGAATACCTTGATTCTGATTCTGCCAGTTACAAACTAATGAACTGTCCCTGTGCCTCTTATTTACAACCAACATCTTGCATTTATTTAGAGAGAAATCTTCATTGATTGAGATTCCCTCTAGCTATATACAAATAACATACATCACAAGAGAAAAAAGTTGCCAGACCAGGATACAAATACCTCTTTATCAGTATTATACATTAATCCATTGATATTCCAACAAGGAAACTTTGCTTTTCATTTTTATGTGAATTTTGACCTATGAAAATTATGAACTTAACAGTGTTAGATTAAAAGCCTCTCTTTCTAGAAACCTGCAGAACCACTAGGACTACCCTGGCAGTTTCAGTCCACAAGCTGCAATCTTTACCAGTTCCTGTAATGTAGTAGTGACATAAAAGGAGGCAAAGTGACAAGTAGGCATAGCTCTTTGCAGGTGTGAAAAATCCAGCAGATTTATTTTGTATCTTTTTTTTTTTTTTTCTCTTTTAATCTGGATTTCCAGGGAGAAAAAAATAAGTAATGGATTCAATGAGATAGCTTTTAGAATGCAACAGTCTTCATAGAATTGCATCTATATACACTTAATAACTACCTAAACAAAGGTTGGAAGCTGGGGATAAATCCAATAAATGTTAAGTTAAATGCTACTGTCTGACCCTTATTTGAACTTCAGGATCAGATCCATCACAGCATAATTGGTTTATCCTCTTGTGTCTAAGATGCTCTGTAGTAAACACAGTATTTTTATGTCCTGGAGAGCTTAGATTACAAGTGAAAACTTTTCTGAGTCTGGTAGATTTGATTAATACAGGCGAAACAATGTGTGTGACTAAAGATGCCCTGTTAGCATTTTGGAAAGTCACAATAGTTCCATATGTAAAACAAACCCTCATTTGAACTACAGGGTCAAAGTGATCACAATATAATTGGTTAATCCTCTTATGTCTAAGGTGTTCTGTAGTAAACAGAGTATTAATACGTGCCGGAAAGCTTAAGTCTGGCCAATGTTATTTTTGTTGTTGTTCAGTAATTCTTATGACATGAAACAGTGAATATTCATTCCTTGCTACTGTTGAATGGGCTAGCAAAAATATACACCTTTATGAAAATTTTCTCAGACTGGAAAAGAGAGACCGAATATATGTAATAATTTCTGGTAGGTAAGTTGTTTTGTGTCACTGATCGTCCGGGTAGCCCTCCTCTGTACCTTTGTTAGTTCTACTAGGTCTGTTCTGGAAAGGAAGAATCAAAAGTTATGTTTTTCTGGTGTAATTAGCAAAACACAGTCATTCTAGTGTTGTCATAATACGATATCAAGTAAGATATCTAGGTTGAATCTGTTAATTTTTCTTTTTAGGTTATGATTTTAGAAGAAACATTTCAGTAGTCCAGACTATTGAACTTCATTTTCAGTGAAACCTGTTGCTTGACATTTTAGCGTGAAGCATGGATCCTGCATTTGAAAACATTTTGTGAGGCAAGGTGCTGACAAGAAGGTAAATTCTAAAGTAACTTATTCCTCAAACTAATGCTTCTGTCCCTGATTACCCAGCTCCTAGAAATAGTTCAAACACAACGTGACAATTTCTCTTAGGATTCCTGCACACCTGAGGCTAGGCTTGGGAATCTGTCTGTATAAATATTTATACAATAGGTTAATGAGACTGGATTCCTAGAATGTATTTAATACATACAAAAGACTCAATAAACTTTAGAGGGCAAAACCTTCAATAAAATCTTTCTCAGTGTGATTTTATTTTTTTATTAATAAAAAGATTCTATGGAATCTGCAAATAAACTTGAAATATATAATTAGACCTACTGGTAAATGCTTCTTAATTCAAAGGAAAATGGAATTCATATATTTCATATTTAGATATAGGCAATACTTGGGACAGCATGAAAGAGTTAGCATTTTGTCTGTATCTAAGCAGATTTTTATATACGTGCTGGTGATCTCGGTGTTGTCATCCCCTCTCAAATTAGCTTTAATTGTTCATTACTCTTCTTGCCTATGTGCTACACTGGGGGAGCAGAACAGCCTAAATTCTTTGTATGAATAGTGAAGGTGATCATATAGCTGTTGGTCTTCCCACAGCTGCTCTAGAAATAAGGGAAGTGGCACAGGTCAGTCGCACATCAGTATCAGTCTGACTGCATAGTTGTCTCTTTTTGATTTAACTGTATAGTAAATCTAGAAAGTGTACCTTAGACTGTATTAATCATAGAATCATAGAATGGTAGGGGTTGGATTGGGACGTCTGGAAATCACAGAGTCCAACCCCTTTGCCAGCGCAGGATCACCCAGGGCATGCCACACAGTATTTCTCTAGTATTTCTCTGGCTCTCTTGAACTGCGGAGGCCAGAACTGGACACAATATTCCAGATATGGTCTCACTAAGGTAGAGTAGAGGGGGAGGAGAACCTCCCTCGACCTGCTGGACACACTTTGCTTTATTCATTGGCCTTCTTGGCCACAAGGGCACATAGCTTTTCCATGTATAACTTATTGTCCACCAGGATGCCAAGGTCCTACTCCATGGAGCTGCTTTCCAGCAGGTCTACCCCAAACCTGTACAGGCGTATGGTGTTCTTCCCCAGCCATTTGTCTCATCTTCAAAGACTACTGAGAGTTGGAAAAGTGAACAGTGATTATTTTAGTCAAGTATATAATTTATATGAGCAAGAGAATGTAGCTGCATGATGATTTCAGTCCTTCAATTCTGTTGCTATTTTTTCTACAAACTTTCCTCTGTGCAATAGAGTTGAGTTTTGTATCACGAATTCAGAGAAGAACTGTGTTGTCTGAAATCAGTCTGAGTTGTAGCTAGAAGGTGACACACAGTCTAACTTTGTGCTATATGCTGGTGTGTGGAGGGGGAATTCTATTTGCTCTGAAGCTGGTATGATACAATAGCTTCACTGCAGAAGCTGCAGAAAATCATAGAATTGTCAGGGTTGGAAGGGACCTTAAAGATCATCTAGTTCTCTCAGTGTTATCATGTATGATATATGACTACAATGTACATGTATGGTTACAATGAGTTTTAAGAGACTAACCTTCTGGAAACTCTTCGAAGTCATTCCAAATAGATTCCTTATAAGCCAAGTTTGCAGAGATTAAAATAATTTTTCATATATAGCCAGTAACCTCTTCTTTTCATCTAGAGACTTTTCCAAATTTAGGTAATAGAAACCAATTAATAGGTAGACATGTTGGATTGTATCCATAAAGAAATGACACACGTACAGCAAGCTAAGATGTTGTGAGTTGCTTTTTTCTTTTTTTTTTTATATATATGTATTTGCAGATATCCTGTTTTCCTCTTGGTTTACAAAGAAAACTCAGTGTTGGGGGAACTGAATACTGGGATGTTCTGGACTAATACAAATTTAGCTGAAGCCAAGAATGCCCCTGGTTTGGCTCTGAAAAGAGTGCTAAGCAGCCAAGGACATTTGGAAGGCCAAATCCAAACCAGTATGGTGATCTTCATATATTGCGCACAGCAATAATTATATATGTGAATTTTATTCTGTCTATCCTGTCTTTATATCTTGTTTTAACAGGGTAGTCTGCTTTCTAAGCACCAGATCAGGGTGGTGATAACTTAATGAATGACACAAGCTATATATTCTGCTTTTCTAGAAAAACCTTTAATTTCTTGTCACTAGCTGCCTGCTTCTTATCCAGAATTGACTGTATGGCTCTAGTTTGCCCTGGTCAGGATGTGGAAAAAGCTAAATCCAACATACATACATACTGACCTAAAAAAGTTAGGGTCAATAAGTACATTATTTTGCAATGTAAGTAGGAACTAGGGTGGTGATTAAAAATATAGAAATAAATTGCAACAATTGTTTATATGCTTTTGTAATAACATAGCAGACCTGGATTTCTTCAGATTATTATTATACAGTCCTGACACTGTGCTTCTGTAATACTTCTCAACACACTCTTCCTCTAAAATTATTTTCACAGAAAACATCCAGCTAAGTATTTGTGTTAAACAGCCTCTGACTTCTTCAGCTTACATTCTGTAAGGTGTTAGAGTTATGCTTCCTATAACTTTGAGAATTCTTTAAATATCTAGAGTAGAATAAAATGCTTTAGTCTGAATTAAGTATAAGATCCTTCAAGTGGTATCTTCTTTCATTTAATGTTCCCTGTTTTCATGAATGTACAAACATTCATGTGGAAATTACTATTTAGCTTATTCAGAAATCACAGAATGATAGATATCCATATCTTATGTTTTCACCAACCTACTTATTCAGTCTAATTTAAATGATTTTGTTATTTTCTGGAAGATACATGTGCTCTTACTAATTTAAATCTTTCTGTTGTTCTCCATTTTTATATTCTTGCTTGTTGTTATGCCTCAATTAAATACATCTGGTTTAAAAATGTTGAGGTTTTGATAACAACTCTCTCGGTTTTTTTTCATGTAAAATGCCACAATATGCTTTCTATACTTAGCATACAAGAAAAATTGAGATGTGTTGAAAGTTTTCACTAGAAACTATTTTTTATAGAAAATCACTGTTTTGATCAAGATATTTTTTTTATATATGAAGCTTTGACTTCCTTTGGAGAGTTAGCTTTTCATTACACCTCTGAAAGGGAAAGAAAACAGGATTTTGTGGAGTTTCAATGTCAGAGACTAAAAAAAAAATTAAAATTAGCGCACATTATTAATGATTACAATTGTAATTACCGTACTGCTCTGCTTGCATGTGTTTTGCCAGCAAATCCTGAAGGCCCAAATGCACCCATACACACATTAAAAAAAAAAAAAAAAAAGATGATGGGTGTGTACAGTAGATATAGCACAAGACTATACAGAAGTTTTGCATGTTATTGCATACTAGGAATAAAATTCCATGCTGCCAAACCACGGTAGGACTGAAAGTAAAAGAGTACTAGTACAGCAGTCTAGCCAAGGATCTCCCCATTTGTTTTTTATTTCTTCCCCATCTAACTTTGCTGTGATCTGCCCAGAAACAAGGACAAAGAGTGTGAACTAGGGAATTAGCTTGTTATCATAGGTCCAGTGTTACCACTTGAAATTGGATTATGCAAATAAATAACCTCGAGCTCTTGACACAGTTTGCAACGGTAAGGTTGGAAATTCAAGTTAGTGCAAATGCCCTTCAAGCTGGAACAGTTGCTATTGCAAAAACGAAATAGGGAAATCCAGGTAGGAATGGTAGACTTTGGGAGTTCGCACTTTGTTTACTGAATATCACGTGCTCAAATAAAAAGGAAATTGTTTTTAAGTGATTGCTTAATTACTGATTCAGTCAGAGCCACTGAAGAATAGTGCTCAGTGATTCTGCAAATCTGATAACCAACACGGGTTTTATGTTTTTCACAAGTTTTATCTAATTCTGCTACTGGACTGGAATGCAACTGCAGAACTGATTTTCTTGCACATTTTGGGACAGTTTAACTGCAGCCTGAACTTTGCAAATCAGATGTGGTGTGTAACTAGAGCATTTATAATAGAATGAAGGAAATCTGAGCTCTGATGTTGATTCATGAATAAGTACAATCTGGAGGAATATCCATTTATATCATATCCATTTATTTGAGTTCATACTGAACTCCTGCGGAACTGCAGAACCAAAAAATGTCTGTGGCTCTGCCAAGGAGTGACTGACTGAATTTCCACTGGAAATTCCAGTAAGCATTAGCACTTAATTACTGTACCCTACCTTAAAGGTAGGAATTAAGTGATATGCAGCACAACTATGGCCCTCTACTACATTCTACATGTCTTAATCAGTCGTATTAAGACTAAAGTCAGGAGTAGAGGTCCTTTGCTAATAATCTGTGTTTGGCAGGATCTGCAGGTACATAGTAAACTGACTCCGAGTTATACAACTTAAATTGCCTCTGCTTTCTCAAGAAGATAATTGCATATTAATACATGCTCATTAATAAATATTGTAGGTACTGAAAACCTCATTTCCTTTCCTTGTTTATAAAGCCAGGCTTACCTATTTTTGAACATATTCTACATACACAGAAGTTTATTCTGCCTTCAAATTTCATAAATGTTATTGTAGTTCTCATAGACAAAAGACATGAAAGTGTCTCACTTGCTCAAAACTTCAACATAGTTCTTGAGCTCTGACCTCATAGGAACACAGGGTCGGCTCTCAGGATTTTGGTGCAATATGTGGTGCTGTGTAGTGAGCCTTTGAGTACTCAGTAAGATCATCTCTGCATTAGGTTTTGCTCAGAGTAAAGACAGCTGGGCAAATAGTTTCTGCCATTTGACTTCTCACAGGCAGAGCTGTACTGCTTTCAATTAGCACTCTCCACTTTTTATCCACCCACTCCAAGCCTCCTGGAGACCAGGAATGGTGTAGTGAGTAACAGGCATTTTCAAATGGCACCGTATCAAATTGATTCCAGGCTTTGCAGCCATGTTGCAAACTAACTTCTGCCATGAACTTTTATTTTAAAATACATGCATCTTTGATACTTCTACTCTTTAAAAGAAAAGCTTATTGGCAATTTACTGACCATGTAGAAGGGTGAGGAAAGACTTTTAATACTGGAAAATTTCTTGTTTTCATAACATGTAACAGAATGTAAGCTTGAGATGATAAATTTTGAGGTGCTTGTTTCCAGAGCTCAAACTACATTATTTGAAGGGATGTCAGTATAGAGAGCTCATGTAATTAATTTGAACAGGAACTGTACAGATTAACATCCTGTAATATGCAGTGGTAAGAAATTCAAGTTAAATATTTCACAGTGTGTGCTTGTGTGTGTATATATAATATATGCGTGTGATGTAAGTGCTGAAGAACTGAAGTAACAGGTCCCCACTCTGAGATTCTATGCAATGTACAGTTAACACATGTAAATGCTTTCTTTGGCAATCATGCTAATCACCATGGAATAACATGCAATGAGTAAAAAACAATCTTGTGGTAACTGCAGCCCACAGTGGTTTGATGAAAAGTCCTAATAAGAAACTGCTTTCACGTCAGAAAATTCTGTATCATCAGAAATTCCTGAAATGTCAGCAAGGGTGTAACCCATATAAAAATCCTTGAATACCCCAGGGTTATTTTTCCTTGTTTTGCTTTGCATTGTCTTTTATCTTCTTTCATCAGGTGTATGAGCAACCAAGTGTATAAATACTGTGCAGACTTGTGTACTCATGGGGAATGAGTCTTACTCATTGGTGTATTTAAGTTTTTAATTTTCAGAGCAGTTAACTATTTTCAGAATTAAAGTTTTCAGTGCAGAACTGACACTACAGGAATCTTGCCAAATGGATACCTTGCACAGAACCTGATCGGTCCTTTATAAATAAGGCAAATATATACAGTGTGCTGAGTTTTCTGTTTGGCATTTTCTGATTTCATAGAAGAGACCAAGGGTACTACATACTTAGCTTCATTGGAAAAGAAAAAAAAATAAATTCGCCACCACCACAAAAAAAAAAAAAGAGTAAAAAATAAAAAGTCAGTCTTCCGACTGTGTTGCAACCCAGTTGCCGAGCTGCCCTAGGGTAACATGGAGTACAGAAAGCCATAAGATCTTACAAAAATATCTATTGGTCATCTCAAGATATTTAGAGAGAGCTTTTGCCTTTTGGGGAACTCTGTTCACCCGAGGGTAACAGCTGGCTTCGAAGCTGGGGGTCAGAGTTGGCCAAATGATCTTGCGGAGCAGAGAGTAGTGGGCTGGGGGATAGTGGGGTCTGAAAGGGCTGGGCTCTGCTCTTTGCAGTGTGCCCTGCCCAGTGGATGTTTCTGTTCTGAGCTGGCTGGATGCTTGACTCAGGAGGGGTAGGACCTGAAGGGGAAAAGGAAGAAAGAAGGGCTTTCTCCTTGTTTTTATCTTTCCATGTGGTTCTGTACTCAGATGAAGATGTCTTCCCCTGAATACTCGGCTATTTCAGTGGTGTATAGTCAAGCAAATACTAATTTAAACCTAAAGCCAAAAAGTATATAAACTGCCTTTTATAATGGTATTTTATCTTTCATGTGATCAAGTATAATTCAAGGTTGACCATCTTTAAACTCTGGATTTGTCAAACTATTAGATTTCCTTTGTTACTGTTTCTTATAATGGGTCTAATGAAAGCTATGATTTTGAAAAGAGGGGGAGATGTTTTTTGGCTCCGTTTGAACTGCATACTGCTGAATAGTAAAACCAGAACAACTAAGCTCTTTTTTCAGAGAATCACAGAATCACAGAGGCTGGAAAAGACCTCTGAGATCATCAAGTGTCCAGTCTATGACCCTACACCACCACATCGGCTAGACCATGGTACTAAGTGCCACATCCAGCCTTTCTTTAAACATATCCAGGGATGGTGACTCCACCACCTCCCTGGGCAGTCCATTCCAATGTCTGATCATCCTCTCTGTCAGGAAGTGCTTCCTGATATCCAACTGAAACCTCCCCTGGCACAGCTTCAGGCCATGCCCTCTCTTCCTGTCACTAATTGCCTGGGAGAAGAGCCCGACCCTCACCTGACTACAACCTCCCTTCAGGTAGCTGTAGAGAGAGACAAGGCCCCCCCTGAGTCTCCTTCAGGCTTTTGATGGCGTTAAGTCAACATCTGTTATCATAGGAATGTGTGTTTTTGTTATATTTTTTGTTTTGTTTTTAATTACAAAAGGAAAACTCTCTTTTAATTACAAAAGGAAAACTCTCATCCTTTCAGACATTAGATAGATGACACACAACATTCCCCACCCCCTTTTCTTGGAGGACTATACTTTAAAATGAATATACTTGGATTTTGTTTGTGCTAAGAGGACACACCTTTGTTCCAACTATGCTTTTACTGTCAATTGTAACCTCTTAAAACAGAAGTCTAGTAAATAATGTTGCCTGCCAAGGAGTTGGCTTAGATGGATTTTTCTGAACCACTCCCCAGCACTCTGAAGAGCTCCTTAAACTTCTGGTATCTGTTCCCAACAGTTGAAAAAAGAATTCACTGTATAGTTCTTGGAGATTGCAATACTAAACCTTTTAAAGGTCTAATTTGGCATACCTGAGCTTGAAGGCACCATTTAGAATACTGGTCATCTTAATGAGCTGTGGAGGAAGAAAATTAGTATTATGCCCATATTCTAATATATATGTGTGTATAAAAATACATATTACGTATATGTCTCTATTATATAAACATTCAGAGGTATTTTTCTCTCTAACCCGGAGCTAGTGTCTATATGACGTTTGTTTCCATGTGTAGTAATGATGTCTCAAAAATGGTATTCCACATATAGAACTAAAATCAATAGTTGTTTATTTTGAAAGAGGTTCTCTGAAAATACCTATACCATGTTGGATGTAGTTGTGTTGAAGAAAGATCAGACTGCAGTAAGACATTGAAAAATGTTTGATATGTGAAATTTATTATAATGCATAAGGAATTGTGTATTTTCATAATAGTATGTGTATTGTGTGCACATGGAAGGAAAACAAACCTCAAATAGAGGACAGCTGTAACTACTATGAAGTACAGCAAAGGTTTAATGTTATGCCACTGCTGACTAGCCACTTATGGTAAAATTGAGCAACTTCAGTCAAATTGTATAGAATATTCACAGAATTTTTTACTATTGGAGGCAAATATAAAAAAACCCTTCCCCCTAAAGTTCCTGAAAAATAATATGGCTCTGCAACACTCTGCAAATTTGAACCAGTTGCTACAAAATTATAACAGCCCTAAGGCAGGACCAAGTTTTAAGTAAGTGAGCACTTTACTACTCTCATGTGAATCCAGCTTAAGTCACTCAAACCCTGTATTTAACTACTAACTGCCTCATCTGGCAAAGGATATCAGGTTCTGTGGATCCTGTGATAGCTCATCCATCATCATCAGAAAGAGACAAGATAGGGAAAACTAGCATGTACATATGCAAGGAAGGGGAGAAGAAAGTTTTGAACAAGAATCTCTTTCCATTAGCCAAATAAACACACTGCTGCCTATTACAAAAATGGTTGTGTTGCTGATGTTTCAGAAATTTCTGCATTGCATACATTGCATTGTAACTGATGGAACCTACCATTTTCCATAGTGTGTACTCTGTTCAAAACCTCAGTTCTTCTCCTTGGGGGAGAACAGTTATAGGAATTGCCCTGAAGATTGTAAGTAATTTTAAAGCTGCTAGTTTAGGGCCTTTGTTCATGAAGAGTGATCAGTGTGTGAATGACAGGCAATGGTGCCGTTGGCCAATGAAATCTGTTGTAATTTTTTTGTTGATGCATTACTAATCCTAAATCATGAACAAGAGAGACTGCAATGGCTGATTTCTAGAAAATACAAACTGCTACAAATATAAACTGAATTGCAAATACAAGACAAAGTCATAATTACCTCAGCTATGGGAAAATCTTATAACAGGAGACATGGTTGTCTAACTGAGACTATCCTATTTCAGCTGGTAGGCTTATATCGGCTAAAATGTCACACTTTCATTCCAAAATTGGCAAGGTTAGACATCATCTTTCTGCCTTTCCGAAAATTGCTGTGACTGATGCATATTATTGTTCCAAAGTCTTATGTCATGTCTCATGATTGAATTGCATGATAAAGAATATTCCCGTTGATTAATAATTGGTCTGATTGTCTAACCTGTACTCACCTTGGTAGTCCCTTAGAGGAACTGGCTTCAGGAGAATGACTCAAATGTGAAATGAGTTTTCCAAGGTCAAACCTTGTTTTACTAAATGTAACCTCTGTTGCAGCCTATGGGAATTTAAAACATTGACTAAACTTGAATCTTCCTAAGCTTTTGTAGTGACATTATATTCTGGGAGGGGGAAAAAAGGGTTTCTTTGGGTTTCACTAAATAATCTAGTTTTACACACTGGCTTTAAATCAGGGTGTGGTATGAAGATGACTTGGTTGTACAAGTTAGAGAGAACTAGTCTGTACAGAGTTAATTTCCTTAACTGATTTGAAATTGTAACAGAGAATTAAAAATAATTATTATATAGTTCAACTCAAACATTTTGGGGAGATATGGCAACCTCTGTAGGGCATCTGATTTCTTTTAGCTTATGTTGTTTATGCATGTTGATCTTTGATTTGCAAAGCCACAGATAAATATGGCTAGAGACACTGGGTTTTGTTTGTCCTTTTAAGGCCTTTCAGTTAGCTGCATTGCAGAGGAGGTGACTTGCATATGTGTCTGAAAAATGATATGCTGTTTGGGGTCTGCTCCTTGAAGAAAATGTATGACAGTTTAAGGTGAGGGTAAGTAAGGCAGAAATATATCAACACAGAGACAAGGAAAAGCAGATGTGGAGAAGAGCAGTGCTTAAGGCTGAATTTACAAGCTGTTCATTACTGCTGTACAGACAACTGTCATTGCTGTGAAGGTACTCTACTGGGTTGAGCAGCTTTGCAGAGTGCTTTGAGTAGGTCTGGGAGCATGTTGAATAAATCATACTATTTCCACGGCTCCTTGGCATCTGTGACTGTGGGACCTCTTGTGGTTTGAGGATCAATCATGTTGCAGGTATCTCCATAAACACAGCATGTTTGTGAATCACTGAGAAGCAGCACACACTGGTAAGGAATTACCTGCCTGCTGTTTTTGTGTAGTGTGTGCTCAGAAGTGCTTCACATGAACACAGCAGGACACCACTTGCTTTGTGTCCTCTGGCTATGTGCTCATATTATTTTGTTTTGCTCCGGTGTCCCTTAAGTAAAGCCACTAAAGTAATGAAACTCGATGTACAGAGAAGCTATAGAAAGACAAAGCTTGAAGTGTTGCTGAGTCCAGATGTTTACTTTTACAAACACAATTTGTGCTATACAAAGTGCTGCACCTTGCAAAACCAGTAAACTTCTCCAGATGGTTTTTGGAAAAATGTCTGAAGAAATACAAAATCTTCTCGTTAGAAACTGATTTCTAATTTCTAGTATGCACACATGTATAGCTAGTATTTATCCATTTGCTCTTGTGCCATAGTTTTCCTTTACCTTAGACAACGTTTTTTCCATCCTGGATTCTCCCTTTCCCTACAATGAATTTATGGGTAGTAATCCTATTCCTTCCAGGCCTCTTGTATGAAATCCTGTTGCTTTTTGGAAGATCATCAAATCTTTTTTTAAAATACTCCCATTCTGAAGTAATCTCTTGAATATGACTAGTCTTTGCATGTATTTACATACCTACATGAGTCTCTTGAGTATCTTGTAAACTGACAGTATTTTGTATCTCTCTTCTGAAACATTAAGATCCTTGTGTTTCCCAGGGCTGTGATGTTGATACTCATAGATTACAAACACCTAGTCCTGCCGGCTTATGAGACAGCATCAGATGTTTTTAGATCCAGGCATTTATCTGCAACACCTTGAATCTGAGCTCTTTAGTTCAATCTACTTTTGTTCCGTGACAGACAGTTATTTCTCTATGTAGTCTCCATGTCCTACATGTTATCAATGTCTTCTAATTTTGCATCATCAGCCTATTTTGTTTGCAATTTCAGAGTCTTTGGAATGGGGACCTTAGAAATTTGCAAGATTAAGGAACTCCACCAGTGATACTGTTTTTTACTTTCCTTCTTGCATCCTTCTATTTTATTCTTATCTTAGCCTTGTTCCAAAGCTGGCTTATCAAGGTGTTTAGCAATTCAAATTGCTTCTACCCTTCTCCAAATAATGAGTATTGCTTTTTTATTCTCTCACCCTAAAGATGGAGATGGTTATGAAAAAAGCTTTTCTTTGCTATCTTGAAGTTTGAAACTTAAATGGGATGAAGAAAAGACACATCTGTTTGTGAGGGCTTTAGGTGCTGTTTCTGTGAACAGAAGAAAACTTGAAGCAAAGGACAACAGCAAATGGATATTCCCTCCTACCACCACATCTGAGCCATTTTTGACCTGACCTGTTCCCATTTCTTATGTGTAACCATGTAAATTACTACATGAAGGGCAATTTTCTTTCTCTTATAACATATGAAGTATGTGCATGGATCTTAGAGTTTTAGTCTGTATTTCGATATTTTGTTTTGGGTTTGGTTTTTTTTGGTCATATTGCTGAAATCAAATTAAGGTATATGTAAATCTCATCTCAAGTTCCTGCTGTGGTATGTCAGTTGTATGTATGAACCTGTTGATAGATCCACAATGTCAGGTAGATAGTGATGTTCTTCCATGATCAGTCATCTTCCATTACATCATCAATGCTTTTAATTTTGATGGTGAAGCCAATTCACTGTATCAAAGGTGGTTAAGCTATGGAATACTACTATAACATACGTGGTAGCTTAACCACAGTCTTCAACTTTTGTTTTTGTTTTCCTTTGGACATGAAAACCCTTCTCTCAGCGAATGGAGATTTCCACTCTAGCCTGTCTCTCTGCTTTTACAAGTGGTGCAGTGTGTTTTATTTTTACCTTATAGGGGGAGGGGAGCATGGGTTGAAAGATAAGAAAGCTGTGTTGTAGCATACTGGTTCCAAAAATGATAAAATGTGAAAAATAACAGACTTGTGCCAGGGCCATGCTATCAAAATAGGTTTTGCACTGGAGATATAAAAAGACACTATGTACAACATTCCTGAAGTAATTTATGCTGAGTTCAAGTTTAAAGCCAGAGATGTAATAGTATATTATGTGTTCTTTTGGCATTCTGTTTTTAAATCAACAAAATTATCTCAACTTTTGCACTCTGCTCAGTGCACTGTTTCCCTTAATATTATGCAGTCAGAACTACGGGTCTACCAGTCTTTCAAACAGCTCATTTTCAAAATTGGAAGGCACTATTGTTTTTTTAGTGTCATCTACCCTGTTGCTATGACAGTGATAAGCTCTGGCTTATTCGTATTCATAGGCTTCAGTATCAGCTTCTTTAGTTATGTATATTCCACTGTGTTCTGGGCTGTCTTGGTGTCACAAAGAGAAGCATTTGTATGTCTCTTTGCTTGCCAACTAATATTTTTCTGGTTATGCTTACTTATTCCAACCACCTGTGTAACCTACCTGTTGGTAAGCCAGCAGAGCTGGGCAAGGGCTGAGTCCTTCTACGGGCAAGGGAGCTTCCTTGTTGTGACTCTTAGTTTAGAGCCTAAAAGTTTTTACAGTATGTGTGTGGCCTGGCTGTGCCAGTTGGCCATGGGGCCAGAAAATCAGTCCTGGCTCTGCTTAGCTTGCTAATGAAGACATAGATATAGCTGAAGGGTAAGTGCCTATCAGGACACTTCCAAAGATTGAATGTTTTCATGTTGTGAAGGTATTTATTTTCCTTCCTTCCTGTCTCTCTCTCTCCCCTGTATCATTGTTCCATTGTTCTCATTGCTTCCTGATATTTTACCATCATATTTCAAGGAGCGGAGTTTTCTTTTTGTTTGTTTTGTTGTGGGTTTTTTTTTCAGCTAATTGTTTATTTTAAACTCTGCTTGATTGGGAAAATACCCAGGATAGAGCTGTGACTAGAACATCCTTAAGCATGAAATAAAACATCTGCCAAAATTCTAAATTCCTATATTAATAACACTTATTGATCTGTAAAGTTAATGAAATCTCTGAATAGCGTGCAAAGAATGATTTTGAAGGATATCCTTTCATTTAGGAAAAAAATTATCATTTGAATGTAGAGTCTGGTACAAAGTGTGCTGAAACAATTGGGAGTTTTGCTAGTGCTCTAAATTCAGGCTAGACTTGGCCTTCAAGTAAAACGCTCTTAGGGGGAAATCAATATAGTCAAGTGAAAGTTACATTTTCCACTCTAATATCATTTTTCTGGGAGGTCAGGCCCTAAAAGTGTCCCAGAAGTGGGACTTCCCCAAACATTTTAAAAAGTTGCATGCAAAATCACATGCACTTTGATAACAAGGTAAAAAGAAAAATATGGGGGAAACATACAAAACCAACGGCAAAATATTTTCTTCATAAATTATATCATACTGAGAGGTGACCTTATTAATGCTTATAAATATGTAAAGGGTGAGTGTCAGGAGGATGGAGCCAGGCTCTTCGCAGCGTCATCCAATGATAGGACAAGAGGCAACGGGTGCAAGATGGAACATAGGAAGATGGAACATAGGAGGTTCCACATAAATATGAGGAAAAATCTTCTTCACAGTGAGGGTGACAGAAAACTGGAACGGGCTGCCCAGAACGGTTGTGGGATGTACTTCTCTGGAAGCACTCAAAACCTGCCTGGATACATTCCTGTGTGACCTGATCTAGGTGATCCTGCTCCAGCAGGGGGATTAGGCTAGATAATCTTTCGATGTCCCTTCCAATCCCTAACATCTGTGATTCTGTGATATGCATAACTCTACAGAGATCAAACTTAGAATAAGCCATCTCTAGTCATATTCTAGGAGTGCCTTCAATATCTACATATGTACCTTTATGTTTGTATTGTAAATTCTCTGTGTTTTGAAACTAATCATCTGTTATATTGCTAAAACAGGTGTCCTCTGGAGCCTATGTCAAAGAGTGGAAAGTGACAGCCATTGCTCAGGCCAGTCCTCCCCATTTGAGAGATCTGGTTTCTGCAGTTTCACTGCACTCCACCTGGATTCCCACCAAGGCCTATACTGTCCAGAGATGCTATTTTAATTGTTTTTAGTTCTAAGTACCTGTATAATGGAAAGAATATCTTGCATTTTGAAAAAAAATGGAGTTTTATAGCATGCCTAGGAAGATTTGTGTTGCGTGCCATGAGTGGCTCATGAGGTGTTTGACAGGACAAGACTACATGGGAACTTTTGACAGACTGACCTAGGTATGGGGATGAAACATGGAGTAGTCTAGCTCCAAATGATGCTCTGAGTAGACTGAACTTACCAGGTTCCAGATATGAGGAATAGGTTCCAGGTTTTCTTTATGCTTTCTGTAGAAGGGAACTTAGAGGCAACTGTTGTTACATACATTGTGAACAAAGAGGCTCAAGAGCCAGTGAGAGAGTTAAATTATTTGACACTGTAGATATATAGCCTGCAGAGGTCAAAAGGAACTGGAATCAGCCCTTGGATATTAGCCTTATATGACACTGCTAGGGGCTTCTTTATAATTCAGATCTGATCTCCTTTAAAGAAGTCATAATGAAAAGTGTATGTGTGCATTCCTGTTTATGTACAGGAAGAGGCTGAAATCTGATCTTTGAAAAACTTGTGCCACAGTCCTAAGCACAGGCTTGGGCTGGTTGAACTCTAACCAGGGAGAACCAAGTAAGTGATTATTAGGGTGTTAATATTGAGTTGGTGCTGTCTGTGCTTATTTAAGATTGAGATGTGTTAGTGACATGAGAATGGGCAAATTAAATTTACTGGGTTGAGTTCCTTCTATATTTATTTTTACTGAGTTACATAGTTTAATTATGCTGCAGTAGGGGATAATTTAACTTGTCTTAAAAAGAAAAAGGCAATTTACTGCCAAATTCATGTATTTATAATACTCTAGGTTAGACTGTACTTTTTGTACTTTGAAAAGGAAAAAGAAAATCGATATTTTGCACTAAAAGTGTATAATTTTTAGGACATGAGGTTAGGTAAAAGGGTAGCCAGGTAACTTCACTCAGAATGAATGATTTGATTATGTTTTTAATGATTTATAAGCTACTAATTGGTATTTAGATACTATACTAAATTTCTTGTGTAGCATTCCTTTGAAAGCATACCTTAAATATTATATATATTACATTATTACTACTTTTACATGTCCTTTTAAAGGAAAATTGCCTGCTTCTACCCTTTGTACTGATACCTTCCTTTTAAATTTATGGAGTCATGCTGTGTATGATAGCAGGAGGTTGCTTCATGGAAACCGTGGGGAACAAGATTTAATGAATAGGACGAAAGTGTTTTCCTAGAAGAAAAAAAAAAAAACCCAGCACATTCCTTTTATTTCCATGTAAAAACCTACTATTTGTTAAGAATGGCTGAACAATTTATTTTTATTTTTTTTAAAAAAGGACTGTTTAATCAGAACTAAGGAAACTTATGCATCCTGTGTTATGTACTTCTCAGATATTCCTTTATTCATCCTTTATATCCAAGCATTCCTTCACCCAGCATTAATTATCTGTTGTTTTACTACCCTAACCCATCAAAATTCGCTGGTATCACAACTTAAAAATGTCAAGAATATATTTGATGAAAACAATGCATAACCTACAGTTCATCCATGTAAAAAGTAAATATTTTTGAAGTCATAGTTTTGTATCTTTTGTGATAAAAGTTAGACAATCTTTTGTAGGGGAAAACCAGTATTTCTGTCTGTTTATCAGATCTCAAAAAGCTTTCCCCATGACTAGATATGAAGACTTCCTGAATAGTAAACTTTTGCAAGGTGTTAGGTGTTTGCCAGAGTGGGCAGTTCTCTAAACAGAGATGACATGAGTTCTCCTATGAAGAACTATCAGAAAATGAAGACCTCACATATCTTAAGTACATACTGAAAAAATAAGAAATAAGAGAATGGTTTTGTGTTTACACAATGAGAATATTAAATTATTTTTGGTCCTAGCCCCTTAACTCCTATTTTCCTTATGATTTACTCTCCAGCAGTTTTCTCTAGTTATTCACCATCAGTAAGCAAAACAGACTTGCACAGTACATTAATTAAAACAACAGAATTGTACAGTAATTAAAAAGCAATTTAGTTCATATTGAGTATAAGTGTAGCTGAAGTTGAGAGACTTAAAATCCATGAAAAGAGTTTAGGAGAGTATCTCAGTTGATAGTGCATTCTACTTAATAAAGAGGTATCATAGATCTGATTCTAAATATGGATGAAAATCTGCTTATTTCAAGATCAGATAGCATATCTTTAAAGTGTAACTCTGTTGTAATCAGCTTACATTAACTCTTGTTATTTGATAGAAGTGTCAGTCTTTTTGTCTTTTATTAGTAAAGCACCTGGTAAGATGAGATCTTAATCGACAACTGATACTCTTAGGCTTTACCACTGTACAGTTAGACAGCTAGTGACAGGAAAGGTGCTAATGTTGGTTCTCCCAGATAAACTCTCAATTAATTTCTGAAGCATTACTGGTGTGTCTCATATTTATTAAAAATTTGGATATTAAATTAAAAAAATGTCATTTCAACCAAATATTTCTTTACAGCGTTTATAATGAAAAATGTATACTTATTGCTTAAACCCAGCTAAGCCATTTTTTGTTTTTTTTTCCTTTGTCCTTAGAAAGTGGTAGTAATATCCATATCTTCTAGGCCTGTTTGTTTGTTAACTTATTGTTTTATCATAATTAAATTAGTTAAAATAGCTTTACATCAAAGTACATTCATTGGCTCAGGAATTCAGTACCAATCTTGATTGAAAAGTTTGCTTTGTCTTGAAAGCAGCAGTAAGATGAAGTTTGTAATGGAAATTTTAGGCGTAGCCTTGACTTGAGTGCTGTGAGTTGATACTGCTGTAAAGTGTCAGCTTTTCTTTAAATGTGGTAATTTTTGCTTTCACAATGAAATATGATAATGCAGTTAATTCTGTCTTTGCTGTGGAACCTTTCTCTGTGGTCTTTAATGGTGAGGACAGAGTTTATGTCCAAAGTATGTATCACAACAACTTCCTTTCATAAGATCCCGGTACTCTGTCTTGTGTGGTAACTCAGCTCAGTGGTGGTACTTGAAATGATGAAAACAGAAGAATTTGGCCCTGTCTCTTCTCGGTAAGAAATATTGGCAGCGGAGTTTAGTGTTGTGTTGCAATCTGCTTTATGATATGTTGAGGTTAGGGGAGGAGGGAGACCTACCTATCACATCTGCCTTGGGAACCTCCCCAAGGTAAACAGGAGGAGAACGGCATGTATGAGGGAGGACAGCCCCAGTCTTGATGAGTAACAAAACCAGCCAATAAATTCACATCAAGGATGCCTTCCATGATATGAATAAGTACTTAAGTCTGCTATCTCAATATACTGCAGTACATTAAAAAATAAAAAAAATCACCCTTGAATAGTTGACAATATCTAATTGAAATGCCAAGCAAAGTGTCAAATGGTTAGGGAGGGAAGGAGGGAGGGAGTAATAATAAAAATGAAGCAATGGTGGAAAAAAAGAGATAAAATTAAACCTCTTCATAAAAGATAGTGGGGAAATGTTTCTCAGCATACATTATGAAACATATTCTTTAGCATAATTTGCTTCTTCCTTTATGTATCTTTCAGTAGCTATCTCTTGTTAATTATTTGCCACAACTGCTACAAGGCGAATACTAGTTTAATTAAAATTCCTTGTGGATATTTGAACATAACTCATTTGGCTTTGGATTTAACAGGGAAGAAGTCCTGGTTACTATATTTACTAATGTAAATTTGAGCTGAAAAAGTGACTAACTTTCATGAAAAGTAAGTCAATCTGTAATTTTTGGCTCATTTGATATAAAAGGTCTCTCAGTTACAACACCACTACTGTTCTGAGTTAATATACTGGAGAATTTGCTTTTTCTGTGCCACCTCTCCACCCCCTTCCCCCAGAAAAGAAAAAGGAGCAGTTGTTAAGTCAGAGTAGAAATCACAGCATGTGATTTACCTTTTCATATGCACAATGTGAAAAAAAAAAATCAATAAATATCTGAAACTAATGGTTAATAAAAATGTTACTGGTTGAAATATATATTTTTTTTTAAAGAAATCACTAAAAATTAGTAATTACCAAAAGAGAAATCAATGTCAGGAGATTCATTTTATTTTCTCCTATGGTCAATAACTGTGAAGAAAAGGTATGTCTTCCTAACATTCTGATGCTTCTTTCTTGTGAAAATATTATCTTTAAAAGTGCTGGCAGTTTGAATTAATTGACAGCTGTATTGTTTCATTGGGAATATCACCATTACCCACAGAATCATCTGAGAAGTCTGAAATGTACTTGAAAACTTACAATGAACCAGAGACTTGCTATTTTGTGTGGATATGTTATTCGGAGGTACTGGATCAAGCCGTTTCAAACACATAGCTGATGCATATCCTTGTATGCCCTGTGTAAATCAGGATAATCAATACTATTTCAAATATGTAATACTAAACAGTGAAAACTGGTTTAGATCCCTATATAAGTAGTAGACGTGACATGATGCTCTATCCCACAATATAGGGACTGCTGATAAAGTCATACAGTGGGGAAAAATGAGTGGGGAAATACTATTTGCTTCACACGTATTTGGAGCATGAGTAGATGAATAATCAGGACATAGATGGATAATCCGTTAGATTACATTATCCATTAGATATATAATGTATCTCATAAGACTTAATGAGATTAAGTAATCCTGTTACAGATTCAGCTCATAGCAACATTAAAGCCACATTTCCTAGTATACCACCATTCCTAGTATACCAAAAGTGTCTTATTTAAGAGACACCTCTAGAAGATTCATATCTAGAGGGAGGCTTTCAGAGGAAACACAGTATTAATTAATTTGATTGTCAAATATGGGTTATCTATTATTAAACCAATCCAGTACAATTGGTTATGGAGTTCCACAGTAAACTGGAAGAAGGAAGTGATCATGCTTAAAAAAGAAACCAAAAAAATTGCAAACCCAGACATTTTTTAGAACTGCAGCTAAATAGAGAGTGAAACCAGATACCTACATTCAAAGACACTGAGGGTTCTTTCTTTTTCTGAAATTTTCCTTTTCTCTTAAATGGTTGTATGAGGAAAATGTTTTCTGAGGAAAATTCTACTTAGATTTCAAAAGTGATTTAACTTGTAAATGTATGGAGTTTGGAATTCCCAGTATTATATTTGGAAGGGACCTCTGGAGATCATCAAATCCACCACCCTTGCCAGCACAGGAACACCTAGGGCATGCCACACAGGAATACATCCAGATGGATCTTGAAAGTCACTAAAGGAGACTCCACAACCTCTCTGGGCAGTCAGTTCCAGTGCTCTGTCACTCCCACAGTGAGGAATATTTTTCCTCATGTTGAGGTGGAACTTCCCTGTGTTTCACCTTGCTACCATTACCTCTTGTCCTATCACAGGACAAAACTGAATAGACTGGCCCCTTCTACTTGACACTCACCCTTGAGATATTTGTAAACATCAATAAGATCCCCCCTCAGTCTTCTCTTCTCCAGGCTAAACAGCCTCAGGTCTCTCAGCCTTTCCTCATAAGAAAGATGGTCCAGTCCCTTCATCATTTGCATAGCTCTAATTAGATGGGGGTTTCAGTTTTTATTCTACAGATGCTCAGCACATTGAAAAAAAAAAAATTTCTGAGCTATCTCAAGTAGCACAGATAAAAGCTGATACAGTTGGAATTACTGACTGTCTTCTGAAAATTTAAACTTAGAAATTTATAGAGATGGAATCTATTGGCCTGAGGTGGAGAAGTTATATGTCTGAACTGAAACTGATTGGTGCTACAGGAGGGAATTTAGATTAATAGGTAGAATGTTGACTGGAGTTTCTGGACTTTAATGGGATGAATAATTCAGATGTCAGAATAGTGATCTTTCTCTTATTCCTAGCTGTTTATAATTTTGTCACTTATATTGATCCTTCTCTCCCACCCACAGAAGCACAGCATTGCTAAGGTTTATCTACCTTTAAAATCTTTTTCAAAAGAACTGAAGTAGTTTAAGGACTGACTTCCATTGAATACCTTTAGAAATATATATAATCATCATGTGATTATATCAAATAACTCTTTAAATTATGAAGAATGCAACAGAACTTTCAGGTCTATCCTGAGAAATACAGAAATCTGAAATTTTTGTCTTTTTGAAATTAAAGATAGACCCATTGTTTGTGTTTAAGCATGGACCAAACAGGTATGAATAGTCCTATATTAGAAATGCAAATAAATTGTACTGCTTTTCATGAGTCATCTAAGAAATAGAATAACAAAAGCAAAACAAGTTATTCTTCTGAGCTTTGGTGTTTTTATACTCTCTTGAGTTAAACATGCTTGAATAATGTATTATTCAAGAATACTTTTATTCTAAATTACCCTTACTGTAGTACATAGCTCATGTAATTAAAATAGTTTTTCAGAGTATGCAGATGAGTTGCAGTTTATGTGAGATTATGTCTTCAGGAGATCACGCTAGAAGTGGATTACCAGCTGTCTTGGAAGCATTTCAAATTGGTCTAATTCAAGATAGAAGCAACTACATGCTTTTGACATGATTCCATTTAATTTATGTTCCTGTTTGTCCTCAAAACTGTCTGTAGCTATCTACAGTGTTCTAACTGGGATCTAATAACAAAGTTTTATTTGGTAATTTCACAGTTGTATGCTGTGTTTTGCTCTTTTATTAAATACGTGCAGCGTGTTTAAACAAAAAAAAACCAACAAAGAAACCTACAACCAACATCTGACTTAAAAGTTTGGAGAGGTGATTAGAAAGATAGAATTATTCAACTGTTAGAGAGTCTAAACAAAATGACATTAAAAAAAGGGAAGGTGATTCTTGGTCAAGTACATACCTAAAGCCTAATGAAGATTGGTATGTGCTGGTGCTGAGAAACTCAGATTTGGAATTTGACATGTTTGCAAAGATCTGAGCTGCAGAAAGATTTATAAATGCTAAATGTACATTGCAGTGTGGAATGATCTGTTATTGGCCTATGCTGAATGATACATATTGTATGATAGTTTATCCTGTAAGCAGCTTTAAGGGTTTCTGGTTTGCTGGTTGGTTTCTGTTGCTGCATTTAGCCCTTCCTCATATAAATGCAAAAAGCTTGTTTCTGATCTGTAAAGATTCATAACTTAGCAATGCAGAAACAAACAACACTTGGAGCATACAAAACAAGAAAGCAAGTGAAACATTTCAGATGGCAGTGAATACTTCCTTTTTAGAAAAAAGACCACTGTAGATGTCAGAATTTGAAATATTTTCTCTGGGTTTTGTTTTTTCTATGTGTATATGCTTCTGACCCATAATTTTTAATCTCTTTTTTAAAATCAGAAAAAAGCTCATTTATTTTAAAACCAAAATGTTTATGTAGTAGTTAAATAAAACAAATGTGTTGTGTTTTGGTTTTGCTTTTTTTTTTTCTTCCCTTTCTTTTGCGCTTCTTACATATATTTTTTTAGAATAAATCCTAAACTTTACCACAATATTATTCACTTTCAACTTTTTAATTATTTATTTCAGTGCCTTGGACAATAATAAAAGAGTTCTAGAATGTGAACTAATAATATATGGAGCTTATGTCTTTAGCTTGGAGGAGCTGAATGCTGTAAGTAGTGACCATTGCATTTTAGAAACTGGTAAAATAGGTCAAAATATTCTGATTAAAACTCTGGCACTGTCCTTACTTAAATATCTTGGAATTTCATGTTATTTGTATAGCAAATTAAGTATGCTTTAATTTTTGATTTGTCATTTGAATTTTTACCTGTCTGAATTTTCAGACTAGTTTTTTTCGGGGAGTATTAGGCAGTTTAGGGAGGGTCCAGAAACTGCCAGTTAAGTCTTAAATATGGTGTAAGTCATGATTTGGTTGACCAGTTCTGAAGTGTGGAATGCATTGTATTTCAAATTAATATTTCCCTGTACAGTTGACGTTGCCTCTGAAATAGAAATGAAAGCTCAAGTCAGTGAGCATTTCAGGTTGTCTTTGAAAAGGTTGACATGTCCTGGGCAACTTGTCTGCCAGTCCTGCCTGACTCTGAAGTTTGTATACTTCAGTGTTTCCAGGACTGCACAATTCATGCTCAGCACACTCTGTATGATTATGTAGCAGTGGTATTTTACTCAGATTTTTTACTTCTGCCATGGTCACAGCTACACTGGGTATTCTCTTGTTTACATGCCTTTGGTTAAATGTGGCCTTCCTTCAGGGAAAGAGCTTTATGACCCCTGTTGTGCAACAATGCATGAAACTGCAAACACCTGGAAAGATTTTCCATGGTGCAAGCATTAGTGCATCAGTGGCCAAACATCTGGAACTCATTGGGAGATTCCCAATACTCCCTTCAATTGCTGATTGAGATTTCTTTCTTTTATAAGATGCACATCTCTCTTGATGTTGATTCTGAAAACTGAGAGGAAGCAGGGAGAGAGAAAGTCTCTGACTGGCAAACGAAAGTAACTACCATGGGAACGTTTTCTGTTAAAAATCTAAAATAACAACATGCATGTGCCCAGTTTCTTTAAATAAAATATTCACTTAAAACTTCATTTGTTGTTTTTACCAAATAACAGGATTTTAGTTATCAGGAAGTCTGTAAATACTTTGGTTTTGAAATACGGAGTTTGACCTAAAGAGAAATGCTTTTCAAAGAAGTGGTAAAACTGACCCAGGTCTCAATGTATTAGAAAGTGAAATTCCCTGACTTAGGCTGGTTCTCATAATGTACATTCTTGTCTTACAGTCCATGGTTTTTCTTCTTCTGTATAATGATGCAGATAAAGTAGAGATGGAAAGTAAATAGAGATGAAGCAGCTCCAGTTGTTTGCTATTTTCAATATGTCAGAATTCCTCCCTCCTGGTCTTTCACATGGGTCCTTATTGTGACCTGTTGCTAAAGCTGCTGATATTGTTGCTTGGTGCTATACCCTCTGGGGTCATCTGTCATGTTGTGGCTTTGCTGCAGCTGGAAAATAGTACAAATGAAATCTCTGCTTAAAGTGAAGTCATTTTTGAATGGCAACCATGGCATTATTTTCAAGACTGTATGACAAGATATGTGGAAACTGTCTGTACACTTTTCTATTTTTTTTAAACTATCTTCCTTTTTTATTGATTTTTCCTATAACAAAACAGGGTTCCCACCTGGGATGTTTTGTTGCTACTCAGCATAGGACATGCATTGATTTCTTCCTTGTCAGGCTGGACTGTCAATTATAGGAGAGGGGAAAAAATAGACTTCCTTATCATACACTTTTTTTTTTCTGCCGAAGCATGCTCTGTGTAGAGAAATTGGAAGGTGAATTGTAGAAGCAGTATTTTGATGACTGAATGCTGCTCAGAAATGCCTTTTAAAGGGAGATTTCTTATAGGTCTAGCAACTGCCTCCATATCCCACTGGAATTTCAGAAACCAGCTGGAGACAGTCACAGGATCTAGCCTTCGGTGTAAACTTATGTTTAAAGGTTTCCCATCCACATATTTTATTTGCTTCTAATATTTATTTTTAGGTTGAGGAGATACTGATTTTGGATTTGGTTTTGTTTTATAAGACAATTATTTGAACTCATGAAGTTTAGGATCTGTAGTTTTTAAACATCTCTAATCTGTGCATTTATGATGAGTTCTCATGCTTGTTTCAAAAAAATGAAAGCTGAATAGTCAGTTGTGTAACTCGTATATGTTACATGGTTTTCTAAAGGTGATCAACATTTTCAGGCAATACTAAGAACAAATAGGAAGTATAGTTAAGTAAATCTAAACTCATGTAAGAAAAAAAAAATTTATGTTTTTTCTATTTTTAAAAAAAACTTTTATCCTGGATGTACTATGAGTCGTAGTTCATTGGGAGCATGAAAGTGAAAGGTTTGAAGAAAGTTTAATAAATAAATAAATAAAGTTCAAGAGTTTTAAAGTTCAATATGCCCCAAAGTCTAAGTCTCACTGCTAGTATTTATTGAAAAAATATTGAGGGCAAATAGAAGTTGAACTATAGAACAAACCAGAAGATACATTGTGTGCTTCTTGAGATGTTTCACTTCAGACTAGCTCTCATGTGGTTCTGTATGCTGCATAAACATGTGACTGGAGTTCATCTTTCGTTTAACTTCAGCTGAAACAGATCTGGTTCACATGCTTCAAATAAATAGTCAATGTTCAGGGATGATTAGGAGGTTTGCTTCAGAAGTGTCCTGGTGATTTAAACTAAACAGTTATTAGACTCAGCCAATTCTGACTTCAGTGAGAACAAGCTTAGGTCAATGATGACTGTTTTTTAAGATTTTGTTAGTAGCAAATGTGATATATATAAAAAAGAGATTTTTAGGAAAGATTGAGCTAGGTATACATATTACTTTTACTTTCCCTAAGGAATTTGGGGTTGCATTTTCAAAAGCATGAAAGATTTCCTCATTTTCAGGTATCTTTTTTTTTAATGCAATAATCTTAATTTTAAACAAACCAGAGTATGATAAATATTTCTAAAAATCATATGATTTATAACGTTCCAAACTGCTGACCTCCTGAAGTGTGGCTGCTGCATTAAAGGTAAAGAAATCCGGCAGAAAATAAACCCCTTTGCATTCTAGCTTGTCCTCAAATATCAGAGGGCTGGTGATTCTGAGTGATGCCCAATTTGGCACTATAAAACAGGTCACATTCAATATATCAAACTACAACGAGTATGTATGCAGAAAGAGTGCGATGCACCTTTGGTCTAGTTGTGTTCAATGGACTAACATGGCCATACATAAGAACATGGGTCATGTCTAGTGAGAACTCTGACAGCTAGATTACTGAACAGTGTGGTTTCTTGAAGCAAGAAGAATGCAGATTCTTTTAGATTGCCAGTGATAAATAATGCTGTCTGCAAGTATACACTGTATATACAAAAACATAAATAGAATATGTTTGACAAAAAAGATACATAAGGATGCAGCAGTGATTTTGGGGAATTTGGATCATAGAACTGATAAACTTTATTGGCTTGGTACTGACAACAGAGTGTTTCTGGGTGGAAAACAAAGCTTAATTGTTAGTAAGGATATATATATGCATATATATAAAAGAAATAACATCTCTGTTGTGTCTTCTGAGTAAAAGAAAGCTTCATTCTAATCACTAGAGTAACAGGAAAACTTTCAGTAGATTTAGGATGTCACATGTGGTTCAAGTCTTGCTAGAGGTTGAAGTCAGTGGGATGTGCTAAGTACGTTACTGGCCCAGGTTCTAAGACTTCTCCAAACTCAAATGAGAACTCTGTGGCAAATGTGGCAGCTCAGTCCAGATCTTTTGACTACAAGTCCTGTCATCAAATTGCAGAAACATCCACCCTCCCTCTGTTCTTCTTCTTTCTATACTAAGTTTTCTTGTGTGTTAAGCAAGACTTACAACAGGTTTGTAGGTCAAAGAAGTGTCACTGGTAAATTTAGGTGCGACATCCCATGCTCCATAAGATCTGCTATAATCTATAATCAGTGGAAGTAGTTTGTAGAGAGAACTCTTACACATAAAAGTGATAATACGGGGTTCTACCTCTCCACTCTTCTTAGTCACATCCCGATTTGGCTAATCCTGTCAATATGTATACTGCATTAGGCCTTATGGAGAAATGTAAACTTCGACGGCACTGAGCCACACCAACTGTAGCACCATCTAATGATAAAAGAGCCATTGAAATATTTTGCTGGAAAGCCGGATTACTTTTTTCAAGCATGTGTTTATAAACTCCTGGTTCTAAGCACAATGGCTGCATTATAAATGAGAGCTCAGGAGTAGGCAGTGCTCCAAGTGGAGTCAGGAGTGGAAAAGGAGTAACAGCTGACTTCTGTTTGTCGGAGCAGCTTAAGCAGGATGTGCTTTTACATATCTAAATATTTATGTAAACAGATGCACATTAAACCACTTATAAATAAAACTTTCTGAAAATAGAACTCCACAATGACATCAGGAGCTATTTATCTTCAAGAACTGTGGGAATGGGCTTGAATATGCAAATATTTCATTGAAAAAAAGGCAATAAAACTAGCTTCAGATGTAACTTCTTAAGTTTATATGACACAGGCCACCTGACTCTGCTGAGTGTACAGATTTACTAGTAGTATTTTCTAAAACCAGCCAACTTTTCCTCTTTCCCAGCCTCACACATTGGTGGTAATCTATACTTATTGCTAGTATAGCCTTTAGATGAGAGCACTCCTGTCTGCCCTTCTGGCTAGTATGGCAGAGAAGGTCTTGTTGGAGTGTGGTGCTCGGCTAGGCAAAGGGTAGACACCCAGTATTCACTGTCTCTGTCTCTCACCCACACAATACAAATACACTAGGTCTCCAAAGCTTTTGTCTCTTTATATTGCATGTCCATATATATTATGGACAGATATGAAAATATGTCTTGGCAGACAAGGGTTGGTTTTAATTTGATTGTATACAAATGCTGAATTTAAAGATGTGATTTCTCCTACTTGACAACATTAGTTAAGATTTTTGATAGGTTTCTATTCTATAACCTTGATTGCACTGTTATCCCTCTACGGCTTCTTGACCTGTTTTATCTCTAAACACAACAGAAGCTAGTAAAAGGAACATTCAAACAAACTGTTCTAAGTATGGACAAGTTAACTTTAGGGGATATTGTAACCATTGAGATGTAGAAACAGTTTTTAATGATCATTTTACATCAATAAATGCCAGCCCTTGTTCCATGTGCTCTTACTGGGAGAACAATGCAGCTGGTCAAATGGTTGGAGAGTTTGTAGTTGGAAAAGGTAGTTCTTCTCAGTCTTGGAGTTGATGTAGACAAAAGCAATTTTTTTTTGTTGTTTTTTTTTTTTCTTTTTGGTTCGTTTATTTTTTAAGAAGCACCATGTTTCTGAAACTTAGTGGTTCAATACCTTCAGTTTGTCCTTGCTTTCAATAAATGTGGAGGTGCTGGTGCTGCAACCAAGTCAAACATTTGTGCTCTGTGATGGTGAAATCCTTGTAGTTTCTTGCTCCCACAGAACTTCACTTTGTGAATCTGACAGACCTGACAATAGTTCTTTTGGCCACAAAACTCATGGCCATAATGACTGACTAAAAAAAAAAAATAAAAAAAATTCCACAATTTATACCCACTGACTTTGTCTGCAATTAAAAAATATCTCTGTTCTGTCACCCCAGGCAGTATGAGTAAAATGAAATCATTCATTTTGTCCAGTTTTACACTTCATAGATCCGAAAAGTCAAAAACTATTATTTCTGATACCAACTGAAGGTGTTATCCCACTTTTAGTTTTTTAAACCTGAAACAATACCCTTGAGTGGGGGCAGAACTTGTTTCCTAGATTTTTCCCATATATTTGAAACTTCTAAAATGTTTTTTCTACTACATTATCTGTGTTGAAGAATGTGAAAAAGTGGACAAAAAAAAAACAGATAAGAAAATTGAGATATTTGTTCTGTAAATCTGGGGTTTACCAAGCTTAGTCAATCTCTTCATCTGAACAGAATAATTAGTTGCAGAACAAATCAGTGCTTGAGCAGTATCAAAATGCTGCTCCCTGAGCTGTGTAGGATTTATCTTGGAACTTACTAAAAATTGATATAAATACATTTTGTTCAACATTATTTCCAAATGTATGATAACCTTGTTGATTAAAGTGTTGTTGTACTACTGTACTGGACTTATCCTAATATTCTCATACAAATGAAGAATCAGTAAATAGTAATGTAATTCTAGGTAAAATCTGAAGTTGCATCTTCCAGTAAAGTCAGGAAGTTTTAGTTTTAAAATGGAACATCTTGAAGTATAGACAAGTTAAAATAAAGAAAAAAGAAATATGCTTCTCATATGAGGAAAAAACTGATAGTCAGATCTTGTTTATTCACAATGTCCTCCTTGCTACTTAAATTTTTAGATAATGATTGACATAAAATTTATATTTATACTCCCATGTAACAATGACTAAAAGAAAATATGGGACGTATATTTCTGTTTTTACAAGTGATTCTGATATTTAATTAAAATATTGATTCAGATTTTCCTTTAGGTATGATTTATGTGAGTGGCAATGAAATTTCTCATCCTTTTCCACCTGCTGTATCCTGAACAGCAAACCACAAACTTCCTTACTTTCGTTTTGTTTCTTGCACCTCCATGAGGTCTTGAGTTTGCAAGGAATTAATTTCTACTGTTCTGGTGAAGTCTGACAAGGAGGAGAAGTGAAAACTTAAAATCCTCATTTCAGTTTTTAGGTAGTCATTCAAACTACTGCAAAATGAATGATATGGATGCATCTGAAGATATTTGCATTTGTCTTGCTTAGAGGAAACTGCAGAACATTGCGGAACAGATACTCTGTTAGTGTTTTCCAGTGCAGTTTTCTCTACTTCTGTTGACAATTCAGGGTATAATGTGATTGGGATAGATATATTTTGCCTGTGCTAGCAGCTATATTATTCTAAGGGAGTTAACATCCCTTAGAGAATAGAGATGTACTCCTGGCATTGCCTCAGTTTTCTCTGCTCCTTAATCATTGTCATCAGTTGAATGAGTTTTCTGTGAGCACTCTTTTCACACACAAATATAAAAATACCCAAAAATTCTCTCACGGATTCTCATGTGAGAATGTGTTGAAGAATGGTGTATTGAGAGAAAGAAGAGTGAAGTAAAACTTCAACAGGTTTGCCAAAAATTGACTTGGAAAGTGTCAGTTCTGTCCCCCACTGTTTTGAAGGTGTCCTATGTCCACATAAGTGTACATTAAGAACCAGTACAGTTAACTTAATGAATTTTAGATAGTTTTTTTTTAACTTTTTGTAGGATCACTGTTTTTACATGAGTGATACATTTCTCAAAAATCCAGAAAGTTGAGCTTCTGTGCATATTCGATTTCCCATTAGCTACTTAAAATATTCTACAGTGCACACACACGAGAGTGTGTGCAGCTCATTCATTCTTCAGGGGAGTTTTCTGGGTTTGGTTTCCTTTTTTTTTTTTTTTTTTGGCGTTCATTATGGATAGTGTGTGAACAGATGGTGTGGTTTTGACTTTGTGTTCATTATCGATCATCTTGGGCATAATAGAGATACACACACTTTAGAACTGAGTTTTTCTCACAAATACAAATTTCAAATTATACCCTTTTTACTGAGTTGATTTGCTGCTACAGAGCTATATTCCAGGTTTTCCCAACATGCCCAGTATTCAGTAGTAGCGTGCTTGGCTTTGTTGTTGTTGCTGCTGTTCTTTGAATGATGATGACTATCCTGCATGCTGTGTGTTCTCTAATGACATGTTCAGAAAAGAATAAATTATCATGGTATTGGTTATCTGGGACCTGTCAAGGTCATCCAGTTCAACTTCCTTCTCAAAGCATGAACATCAGATCAGTCATGGCTTTGGTCAGCTTTAGTCTTAAAGGACATATGCTGTAGGCCCCTGACCATGTCAGAAGCCTATTATTGGATCCTCTCCAAAATTCTCATATTCTTTGAGCAGGGGTCCAAAACTGGATGGAGTTTTCCAGCTGCAGCTTCACCAGTGCTGCGCAGAAGAACAAAGTATCTTCCCTTTCTCTGCCCCATTCCTCCTGATGTAGGCCAGTGATGTGGTTTTCCTTAGCTGCGGTGGAAATACACTATTGCCTCATAGGTAGTTGGCATCTCCTGTAACTGCCAAGCTGTTTTCAGCAGGTGGTGATATGGCCTGTGCTTCTGCTCCAGGAGTACAATTTTTCAACTCTTGTTGAACTTCATAAATTTTCTGCTGGGCCAGTCTTTTGTTAGGTCCCTCTGATTTGAAGCTCCAGCCTTTTATTTCTGTTAAAGTATTTGAATTCCTGACAGAAATTCTGGGTTTGCCATACACTGAATATTTGTGGCTTGAGAGAGTAGACTAGTCACCGCCTCATGTGGTGTTTCTGCTCTAGACAAAAAGTTACAAATGTTAGAGGTAGTCTTTCATGTTACTTTCTAAATTACTTTTTTTTTTTTCATTCATTAAACTCTCTTTAAAGGATTTTGGTTAATAACAAAGGCAATTTAAAAGCAGATTTCCACATGGATATAGTCATTTCCCAGGAGACAGTGATTAAACAATGTACGCAACAGTGGGAGACTTGAGAAAGAAGTGTGCCTTCTTTCTCAATTAAGCTTGTTTCTGTCGCAAGAAGTTTATATGTATTTTGTGAAGTTATTCTCCTAGCTTGTCTTCATTAACAGTCATGAATGGTCATGTCGTACTACTTTACAATTACAATTACTTTACACCTTTTTGTCTGGAAAGATTCCTATTAGTATGGCCAATTGTTTCTGACATCCTTCATGGCAGTCTCACAAGGACCTTGTGTGGAAGGAGTCTGAACTACCAAACCTTCAAAAACTTTGCATGCATTGTGAATGGCATATATTTACACGGCACAAAATTTCTTCATGTTCGCTTTTAAATGCTTAAGAGTGCCAGTGCAACAATATGCACAACAAATGACATTCTGGGTGTTGGACTTTTATGTTGCTGAAATAATCAGCAGATGGCAATTACTGAGCCATGGTAGTTCAAAAAACCAAAACCTAAAATGTGTTCTGTAGTTGCATCACCTTCCTGAAATCCTCCTCTCCTGCTGCAGCTGGAAAACTTCATCCAGTTTTGGACCCCTGCTCAAAGAATATGAGAATTTTGGATGCTCAAACATCTTTGTTTATCTTCTGCTTAGTGTCTTTCAGAACTGTTTGTGTCTGCCAATGAATCTGGCAGATACATGCCTTTATCATGTGGGGTTCTTACCTTCCAAAAGGCATACAAACTGGGGGGGAAATCTGTAACTTTTTTTTTTCTGGATGTCTTAGATTGTGGCTAAAGAAATATCTGAGGGAGACTTGCACACATTTTTTGAAGTGATATTGCTTTTGCTGATTTTGTGTGCTATTTTAACAGTGACGATTTTGATGGGCCTGTCAGTGATTTAGTCCCAAGATGTCCATAACAAAACTCTTTATCTGTTGTTTTAATTCCTTCACAAAAATTTCACCACAAATCTGATTTCCAATTAGCGATACAGGAAAAGATCTAAAGGTGTTTAGTAACTTTTGTGTCATGACAACATTGCTGTCCTTTTGTGTTCCCTTTCTTTAGGGAAAGTTATAGAGTGATACGTTTCCATAAAATCTATTACTTCTATGCTATACTTGATGAAGTTAATTTTTGGTACTAGAGAGATAGGGAGACATGGTTGTCTCCTGTTTTCCTCATGCTGCTCCCCTTCATCATGTAAGCATCTGTGCTGTCTTCAGGGATCACCGAGAAATCCAGAACAAGATGTGGACAATGTATGGAGGAGATGGTACTATCTTGTGGCAAATGAAAGCAATCTTCATATAGATTACTAGAGTATGTTATATCTGAATATATCTGCCTATCCAAATGTTTTTGAAAGGAGGAAAAGCAGCATCAAATATTATTTTGGATGGCAGTAGTTATGGAAATAGCTGCTGTTGTTCCAAGAGGGCAGACAGTGATCTTCAAACATTATGCATCCTGTCAGCCAGATCATTTAAGTAGTGTGTATTTGTAGTCTTTGAATGCTTAAGAAAGGACATGATAATACCAGAGTGAATTATGCATACTGGAGATTTTTTTATTTAAGTAGATTTAGAAAGTACTATACTAACTTCTGTTAAATATCTAATCTGGTGTACCCTAAGTGAACTTCTGAACCTGCAACTACTGACTTCAGTGATGACTGTCTTTGTGTGGAAAACTGCATTTGAAATTAATGATTTAAAAAAAAGATAATTGAAAGATATTTCAAAATTCTGAAAAGGTTTCTAAGTAACAATTGGGCAGAAAATAATTTCTTAACATTTTTTCACTGTTTTCATTCACACTGCCAGGTGTTACTCTTATGCTTTGGTTAAGTCCTGTTGGCTTGTGAATTTATTTATTTTTTTCCACTTTCAGCCCTCATTTCTAGTGTTGTATAACACTTGGCTGGGGAACTTTAGCCTGTTAATGTAAACCTGAAGGTGTGAGTATCATTTTTGGATACTAGAGTGTTTCATCACAAGATAAATTCCTGGTAAATATTTTTTTTTAAATGGGTGGAGATTTATTGCTCAGTTCATTTTTATAGTTTGTTAATCTGGCTTGAGTTACTGGGAAGGAAGCCACAGAATCTTTGGTATAGAGCCTCTGAGCAGTCTGTGTGTTATTGTGCTGAATCACAGCACCTGCACCAGCATAAACCGTTTTTCTCTAGCCCCCGGAGATTCTAGACTTATGAACAGCAATTTTCTAGTCCAGCCGATTTAATTATAATAAAAGAATCAAATATTTTGAAATGGATAAATATTCATCTGCTTATGCTTGGTTTGAGCATGATTAAATTACACCTGATTTTTATGATTACTTCTATGAAGATTTATAAATTATGTTTTGGTGGTATGAGAAATATTTTGAATGTTGAATTGCTTTGTGTGATACACTTCTATTATTATTTCCATATGCACAAACCATGGGAGTTTTATTACCCATTTAACTACCATAAATCATTATGAATTACTGAAAAATTGTTGCTTAGGTAAGATTACGCTTTCCATACTTTCATTAAAATATATTTTGTGGAGAAATTTTTATCTTTTTTTTCCTTCATTCTTGCTGACTTATGCATGTTTTGTATATATGACTTTCATCACTATTACCTGACAATTAATACAAGTAAACAGAGCAAAAGAAGAGAGAAGGATGTGGCACAAGTTCTTTCTCTCAAACTGACTCGCGTTTCCTATGTGAATTTGGACGAATCACTTAACTTCTCCATGTCTGTTTCCACATCTGTACAGCAGGAATAACTTTCCCATGAGCTTTATAAAAATTAATTAATCTTGAGAAAGTACCTAGAAATTCTAAAGTTGAAGGGCCTGTAGATTCCAACATCTTATAAATTGCATCATGATGGCATAGATTAATTTAAGACTCGGTCAAAAGAATGTGCAGATTAATTGTACATTTGTGTCAATAGATATAAATGGAGTTACTTTATGTTTCACAGGACTATATGATTATCACCAGCCCTCTGCATTGTTCTCTATGGCTATATACTCTCAGCAGTAGACCTGAAAAATGTCAGCCCAAGTTGACTTACACTACTATTAGAAAGTTCAGCTACCAGTAAAAAAATTGAGAAAAAAAATCTGGACCTAAAATAAGAACTGTTTAAAAGAAAAGGAAAAAAAAACCCAGAAACAAAAATGTAAATACTCTTAAAGCTCTTCACTTGCACTGTTGTCACTGTAGCTCTATTTTTTGTTCATAACTTCTCTTACCTGTTGTTGCTCAGTGTTTAACCTTTCCCTTTCAGACCAGAAGAATAAAAAGCATTGACTAATTAGAAAGCAATGCTACAGCCGTGTGGAGGGCTTTGCCTTTGGCCTATTTCTGTATATTGTCATGGTAATTGTACTGTTTTTTCTGGTTGTCCATGTAATCTATAGAAGTCCAGGCATATCAATGCTGATTATTATTAGATCTTATTAGAAACAGCAATTATAGCAACAAAATGCAGTTCAAATTTCTTTTGGATAGACCTGGGAGGGCTAGCTAACTCCACAATGAGCAGGAAGCCTCAGAAAAGACTAAGCAGGTTTTCATGATCTGGGGTGTAACAAGGCAGTTGTCTGATGGTTTCTTTGGTGTCCTTCTACATCCAGTCAACTGAAGTTGTCAGTCTGACCCAGCCTCTGCCAAATAAGCAAGATTTTCAGGTTTGGGAGCCTTCTCTGAGCTCTAATGTAGAGCTGCAGCATAATCCATCATAATTCTGGGCATTGTTATAAGAGAATTACTCAATAGCAAGAACAGTCACCTGAGGCCCTGTGAACACAAGGCAAAATATAATTCTTTATGGACAGCAGTAGTAATAATGGGAAAACCCACTAATAATTAGCTGCATAATTACTTTAGAGTAGACCTCTGGAAAAGCCATTTTCCCCACACCCTTTTCTTCCTTGTCCCCTTTGCAAATCAGTTCTTACCAAATCCTAATTTAAAGCATTTGGCAGGCATAGCTAGTCATCTCTTACTCTGTATAACGTACCCTCCATGTGAGGCACATATATAGAGAAAGTTTGGGTAATGGTTGGCTTGGCAAAGAGATTTTTTTTTTTTTGGATGGATAAAAATTCCCAAGGCATCTGTTTATTTATATAGTTCTTGGAATAACCCTGTTTTCAAAAGGCTGCTGGCCAGCTGCTGAGACAGCGTTCCAGCTAATATATTCCCAATGTAATCACCACACTTTGCTTTTCCCATCATGATATCCCCAAGGCTGTTTTTGGTTAAATCTCATGACTGGAATATAGGAAAGTTCACATTAAGTCAAAGCTCCCAATGCCACAATCTTTCTCTCTCTCTCTCTTTCTCTCTTTCTCTCTTTCTCTCTCTCTCTCTCTTTCTCTCTTTCTCTCTTTCTCTCTTTCTCTCTTTCTCTCTTTCTCTCTTTCTCTCTTTCTCTCTTTCTCTCTTTCTCTC
>WUAM01000287.1:57089114-57135727 GCA_024336885.1 Actenoides hombroni | reverse complement strand
TCTCTTTCTTCTCTCTTTCTCTCTTTCTTCTCTCTTTCTCTCTTTCTTCTCTCTTTCTCTCTTTCTTCTCTCTTTCTTTCTTTTTTAAATTATTTTTTTTTAAACAAGTCTCTTTAAATGGAAAAGTGCATATTTCAGCTGCTTTAGCCCAGAGTATTTCTTTATCTGTGGGGAGAATAATCTGTAATGCAAGTGTATAGCTGCTTCTATAATGCCAAGACTAAGTAGATCACTATGATGGATCTCAAAAATGTATGTGAGGAGGTTCCTTTTAGGAAGCAGATTAGATGTTCTGTTTTGGTGACTAAGATAAGAAGACCCTGTGCTAAGGATCTCTGTGGTATAAATACTCTTTTAACATTGTATTGTTCTTAGCAACCAAACCACTAAGGCAATGAGCCGGGACAAAAACCTACACTTTCTTCCTGTTTGTTTTCATTTGACTTTTTTTTTTTTTAAGTGAAAAACTTAAAGAGCAAGACATGTGTCTTAAGGTCCTAGTGCACAGAGAGCCCAAGGGACTTAGAAATGTATAGAGGATTTTGGTTTTTTTTTTATGATTAGGTGAACTACTATCATTGAAGAAAATTCTTGCCCATTTCTATCCTTCCTACCCATGGCAACTCTTGTAATTCTTCCACAGGTATGAAAACAGAAGTGGATAATAGCACCAAAACAGAACCATGAACCAGATGCTTAATTTACATCCATGGTGCCTGTGTGATGAAGGCAGGACTAAAGTTCCCCAGGCAAAAACAATTCACGTGTACTTTCACATGTTGCTGTGGGCTGGTCTGTGGAATGTACAGTCTTGGACTAAGCTTTATGCAAGAGAGCACATTTTTAGCGGAGGTTGAATAAAGGCAGAGAGTTGGGCATAGCTATCTTGTAATAGGACTTTACTCAAGATATTTGAAGTGTCTGCTGTTCGCCTGCCACTGCTTGACTACACCAAGCAGCCAGTATGACTGTTCTGGTATTTTGTTTGTTTTTCTACATAGCTACACTTATTGATTCTTGTATCCAGGAAAAAAACACTTTTCACCACTGATATATCTGGTTTCTCTAAATACTCTACAGTAAGTACCACCAATTACTTTGTTACAGAGATCCTATCAAATTAAACATTTAACCCTTCCTCCACCCCAAATCCATATGCTTAGGCAGAATGGAATTTAAAGTTTGGGCAGTTCTTCTCAAATTCAATGTTTCATTTTCCTCCTCCCTATGGCCTGTTGTGCTTAATGTTAACCACAGGCCATCCTCACTGTGATAAGCAGTGCCGCAAATGTCTCCTTCTTCCAGTGGTGGCAGGACTGGCTTTGTGCTATGGGGAATTCTGTGACAGATATTTGCTAAGTCAGTAATTCTAAGTAGGAATAGCTTAACTACCTTGAGAAGGGCACTGTAAGAAGGAGGTTCAAATGGCAGGATATTTAATTTAAGAATAGTCAGTATTATAGAAGTGTTTGATGTAATCTCTGGCTTTGTTGATTATATTACTCACTTTAGTTAGCAGGTTATATGCTCTATGTTGGTACATACCTGCATCATCTAAAGAGCTACATTCATTTCAGTAAGACTCCAAAAACGTACACAGGTGGATTTAAAAAGTGATGAAAATATCATGGAGAGACACACAGGGATGGAGCCTTGGAGGACAAATATGTACTTTCAGTTTCTCTTGGGAAATTAGAGTTAACTGAATGAAATGAGTCAGAGGTCAGTCCTACATGAGAGTGATTGATATTTCATGTTGAAAATCCACACCCCCCCCAGTGCTGTGCCTTATTTGGGAGAAAAATATAGACAACACAACTGTGCCCAGTTTTCCTGGACAGGTTTACTGGCTTATTCTACTGCCAAATCTTGAAGCTTTTGAATGAAGACAGTCTGGAATATGAAAGAGGAAGACATATTTAGAAAAAGTAACAAGAAGTGTTTGTCACTGTGTTTATGCAGCAAAATTAAAATTAGTGTAGAAAAAGTAGTGGAAAAAGTGGCTAGCAGATAACAAAGCAATATGAGTTGAAATCCACAGTTCAATACCCAAAGGGGTTTCCAAACCCTGTCACTGAGAAGTAACTGCAAAAATCCAGGGGCTCTGTCACTCTACAAAGACAATTACTTGAATTATTATTTTTGTACTTTGAGGAAAGAGGGGTTGCTTGACTCTTGGAGGTCATTATGAACATTGTTCCTTCTTATCCAAACTTATTAAAATTGTGTTGGTTTAGGGCTATTTAACCCATCCCTTCTGAGGGGAGTTAAGTTCACAGAGCATCCACTAGGGTGGATTTTATTTTTCCCCAAAGGCTGGATATGAACCTAAGGATACTGCAGATTGCCTGTCACAGGCAGAAGGTTGCAAGATCACTGTATATTGAAGGTCTTGGCAACAGAACTCCAGGGAAACAATGTTTTTCTTGAGAATCCCACTATGTTTTATAGATGGCAATATTAAAAAACCTGAATGTTTTTCCTGGTGTTCCATTAAGTACACATGGGAAAGCAATTTTTTATATGAAAAGGAGACCAGCTCACATGCAGAGTCTAGTTTGTGTTATCATCACATCTTTTGTGCTAAGTTTTTTATATTTCCAAAATATCTTATTTTCAGTATCATATTACATCTAATATCTATACCACTTGGATTGGAGGACAATACAAAAAATACCACCTTACATTTGTTAAGATGGTCTTTGAGAAATGTAAACCACAGCTTACATAGGTTATTTTAGAGTTTTTAAAAAATCAGAGATGGTTGCTTTGAGTAACTACTGAACAGGCATGTATGTATCTGAGATGATATAAATGTATATATCTTTATATATGTGTATACTTAATGAAGCAGATATGAACACTAGCTGTTTATGTGTGCATACTCTCATGGATGAGTCTTTTTTTTATCTTTGTACAGGTTATATTTTCAAAAATGCATGGAAAAATTATAAACTCTCATAGTATAACATGTATGTAAAGACTTCACTAGCTCCAGTTTCTTTCCTCTGCGTATTTATACATATATATATATATATATATATATATATACACCTATCCTAAATTTTTCAATAAGAATAGCTGGTGGGGGAGGGAAGAGTCAGCCAGGCATAGGATGAATGGATAGATACATAGACATATAGATAGATGTGATTATTCATTTAAAAGCTACTGGCTGGGCTACTTAAATAGCTAGGTTTGGTCAGTTATATCTCTTTTCCACATGTGTTTCCTGTTTTTCTTCCAAATTCTATACTGCTCAGGGACCTGGGGAGTGCAAGTCCAGGATTTTCCTGAAAGGAAGGACTGCTTTGTTCATTACTGCCATGGGAATGTGTTAAATTTAAGCATGTGTTGTACAGGTCTCAACTGTGTTTCTCAAATAGCAGATAGAAGCTTAACTCATTAGAAATTAGAATATTAGAATATGAGAAAGCATTGGCAGACTAATACTTTTTGGTTTGGTTTGGTGTTTGTTGGGTTTTTTTGAGTAGGTAACCGAGGGAGGGATGTGGGGTATACGTTTTGGTGTCTGCCAAAGTCAGTTCAAGTAAATTAAAACAGTGACTTTGAAGAATGCAAATTGAAGTAGCTCTGGATTTTAGCCTAGCATAAACAATGTAAAATACATCATTAGTCTTGAACACTCAGCAAGAGATAAAACATCCTGAGAGGAGAAAACCTGGGAACATATCAAAAATGTGCGTATTTGAAATCTGTGACAAGGTACAATTGTATTTTTCTCTCCTTAGACAACACTACTATAATTATGAGTGGTTCTGTCTCTTATTATGGTAATCTGCCATAAGGACCTAGAAATTGCTTCTTAGGAATTAAGTTTCTGACTGTCCAGCTAAGAGGAATACAATACTGCTGCAGCCAGGTCATTATCAACATATTTTTCTAAATGTTGTCTGCACACTTTTGATAGAATTACCATAGTAAAAAGTAGGATTTTCTTGACTACTTTGTCATGAGGGAGGGGTATAAAATATATTCCAGTCTTAAGTACCCTAATACACCCAAAAGAAGGCATTTCTGTGGTGAATAAATTAGAGCATGATTTCTCTAAATTCCTTTTACAGTCGGTAAAAAATGTGCTCTCCTGCAGAAACATTACAATATGCAGTTGCTGCAAGAAACATCATGTCCATCGAATCCTCAGATGTTTTCATGTTCAGAAATTAGCCATCCCTAGCTTTGTAGTCTCCAACTCTCTACAGCCAAGCTCTCTTGTTTTTTAGACCATCTCACAGTCACTGCTAGGGACCAGACCTAATCACAGCCCTAAAATTATTTTTGGTTGTTAGTCCCCAAAGAGGTAGCTAGGCTTGGGATAATTAATTTCACTGGCTTCTTCCTGACTACCCAAGAAGCAGAAGAGGAACTAAGAGCCTCCTAGCACATCTTTCTTCCATGCCAACTCTGAATTAATTTATTTCATCAAATCATATGGAAGCATATAGGTGATCTGATTTCATGACTCCCTGCCCAGTTTATGATCAATCTATACAGTCAGCTGAGCTCCCTCCATCTGGGCTAACCCAAAATTGTCTTGGTACTGAGGCTTAGCAATTTACCTGAAATCCAGGCAGCTGGGGATACTCACTCAAATTGAAGAAATAAGTTGTAACAGAGCCTGGGGTATTGTTTTTTCCCCAAAGTTCAATCTTTCACACCCAAACCCTCATAGTGAGTGAATGTGTGTGAGTAAATGGGTGGCATCATTTTGCTCTCAGACTAGAAAAAAGAGATGTCATGTTGAGGTGATGCTGGAGTCCCTTTGTATTATCAAGGTGGCATAAAGAGAAGACAACATTATGAAGTCATGTGTATGTTAGCGTCCCGGTTTGAGTGAGAACAGAACTAATTCCATTCAGTGATTTTACTTTTCAGCTCAGCTCTTCTAACTGCCGTGTCTGAAGTTAGCAGCGTGTTTTCACAGGCAGTATCTGCTTCTAGAGGTGATAACACCCCATGTTTAGAGTTAGTACCAAGGATTGGTGTGCAGACCAAGGCCACTGCTGGACCTTGTGCACCACATTGTGGGGTGCAGCAAGTAAAAGGCTGCACCTGCAGGGAGAAGCAGACAGGAGAGGTGATCCTAAACTGACCAATGAGGGATTCCATCACATATACGTCATATTTGGTATAAAGCTAAGAGTTCATGAGGGTCTCCTCCTTCTTCTCTTTGCCCTCTCGGACCACTTTGCCAGCTTTGCTCAGCTTGGCTCATGTCCTCTTTCAGTTTCTTCTGAGGAGCATCCAAGGAGGACTTTGTCTGTTCTGCCTTCAATCCTGATCTGTGTGTTCCTGAATCTGGTATCAGAAACCAGCTCCTGGACGCAGTTCCTGTCTTCCACTGGGCCCAGTCTGGGACTTTCCTGATGCCAGCTCCACAGCATCAATGGTGATGGTGATGTAATTACCAACAGGGAGGTTGGGTTCAATACTGGTTTTGTATATATTTGTATATATTCAATTTTTACTATTATTATTTTAATTAAAGCTGTTCTAGTTTCCTTTTCTAATCACTAAGTGTCTCTCTCTTATTCCCTTTCTCTTCCCCTTTGGGGAAGGAGGGGGGTTAACAGAGGGCATCTGTTATAGGTCTAAGGGGCTGCCCTAACCCTAAACCGTGAGACTTAGCTAATTATGGTCTTTAGGGAGGGGAAATGGAAGCATTCTTAATCACATATTAAACAGACTGCATTTTTGTTAAGCTGATTGAGGAAAATGTTGCCCAATATGCTGTTATATCAGGTCTTAAGGAATCAAATTAAGAACTTAGGCAAGATGAAAACTAAAACCATATTTCAAAATGTCAAGAACTGATTGGGGATTTCCAGTATGCCTTTTAAAAAAGCATTTCAGAGAAATACTTTTGGGAATAAAACCCAAACAAACAAAAGGTTATCTGTATGAGAGCATGGTTAATCATCTCTTCCACTCAGAAAATTCTGCAGAGAGCAAAAACTTGCTTGGAAATCCTTGTTTATGTTTCAACAAATGTCCTGGAAAGATTTTAAATAAAGAAATATGATCAGAATATGTGAGTTGGAGAGTGAGAAGCAAAAGTAATCACCTTGAGAAATGAGGAAAAAGGTAGAGAAAAGTACTGGAGAATAAGATATCTGTGAAAACAGAGTTTGCTCCTGACATTTTGAAGTAGCAATGGAATACAGAGATGCCATAGGAAGAGATTATGTTTTTAAAACAGTTAAAGGAGTATTTAATATTTTTAGATGGCATAGAACTGAACAACAAAAATAGGTGCTGTTGAGGCAGGAAAAGTTTTATAACAAAGTAATAAAACCCCCTAAGTTTGTGAAGAAAATTAGCATTGTTTTCTAATGATATGCCAGATTCAAAGCACCAGGGAAAGGAAAACTCTGCCATTGCTCTGTCTGGAGCCAAGAACTCACTTAAGTTGCTATCATAATTATAAAGCTGTTATTCTGCTACCCACTACAGTGGAAATATTAGAAGTACTTATATGACTAGAATAGCCTTGCCAAATTATAGTATAAACTAACATGAACAAAACACTGTGACGGATTAGGTATTTTGGCAGCTGTATGTTACAATCTTAGTCAGAACTTTTCCTTTTAACTTTTCCACAGTGGTCTTGACCTTACTTCAGGTAGCAGTAGAGGTTTTTTGTTCAGTTTTAGTGGCCATGAGTTTTTTATATTTATAATAGCTTTTATTCCAAACAGAGTTAAATTATTTCTCAAGCAGTGCCAAGTCAGCTTTATCTCTGCAACATTAGACACAGCTCTGCCCAGAATTACATTTGGGAGGCACAATGTTGTTGCTAGTATGCAGTTGTCCTCTCTCATATTAATACTTTGTCTATGTCTAACTCTGTTAAAATTGCATTTCTTCTTTTAAATTTCAAAAAAGTATTGTAGTACCTCAGTTAGGAATATCTATTAGAGTTCCTCTCCTCTTTGAAAAAAATCCTCACTTGGTATAGTCCCCAGCTAAGAAGTTCTAATTCTCTTTTGAGGTCTGGAGCTGCCCAGTATCATTCCTATTTGTGTTGGATGAGAAGATGTTTGGGTTTGTCATGGTTTGGGGTTTTTTTTGTCTCAAACTGAGATATAGTAGATACAGTTTAATGGGAAAAACTTTCTTTGATCTGGACAGAAGTAAAGATTACTCATAAACTTATGTAAGAACTCATGATGTGTCACTGTTCTTGCTTTCAGAGTTGTCTGCATTTCAGTATGCTGTTGGTCAAAATTGTGTTTGTTATACCAATGTATAAGAATAAACATACATGTAAACTACTGTGATATGCCGTAATAAGGACATGTGAAATTTATTTAGATACATTATTTATGAGCACTGAATTGTTGACCCATAGTTACTTAACATGAAGGGACAAAGATTGTCATAATGTCTGCTGGTACCATAGAGATTCCATAAAATCAGAAAATATTTGATAAAGTATAAGCAAAAGTTACAAACAACAGTCAATTTTTTCTTGTGTCACTGTGACACCAGATATACCTAGAGTTGTTAGACATTATGCCTGATTGCCAGTGTTATTCCTGGTTTGGTGAACACAGACACAAAAATCGTGAAGGTTTTTTTTTATGTATTTGCTAGCTTGTTTGTTTGTTTGTTTTTCTTTCCTGGTTCCTGTGAAACCAGTTCGACAAACAGTTTTTCCTCAGATTGAGTCTTGAGGTTGATACTCAAAAGTCCTTAATTTAAGAGCACAAGTCTGTATAGGATGCCTTTAGTAAAAATCCCAAGGAAATACAAATGCATTGTTCCATATTCTAGTTCTTATGAAAATACCTTGATCTTCTCTAATCTTCTTCTATATATTGTGAAACTTTTTGATCTAAAAAGTTTTTTTCATAATCTAGGTTCGAAATTCTGGTTTCATAGAAGAATAACAACATATTTTGATGTTGGTGATTTAGGATTACTTGGCGTGTTTTACTGAATGTTTCAAAATTTCTTCAAGATCAGACTGTCATAAGTCAATGAATATTGATACCTATTCTTTACACTTAATACATACTGAAATATACCCACATACTGATTTTTTAAAAAATGAAAACAGGGCACATATCTGAAAGTGTAAAGCCATTTTGTCCATTCAGAGGGTCAAAGTGGTAATGAAGCATTTCTGTTCATGGCATAATTATGTGTTATTGGCTTTTTCTCTGACCTGATCCAAGGACTTGAATGCAGAATCCAGGGAGCTTTCAGTAACATCACAATTTTGTCATTGTCACTATGTCAAAAAGCATGTGTTTTACAAGAAGAAAAAGAAATATAAAATGGCAGTTGTTCTTTTGACCTGATGCTGAAGTACCATGATGCAAACTGACATGGAGACATGTCCTTTTAAGTGTTTTGCCTTTAAGTGCTTTTCAAAGTTGCACAGACACTTTTGAAATAAGCTAGCGTTCCTGATGGGGCAGTATAATTTATTTATTTTTTGTGTTCTTATTGGCATATATTTCCCTTTAATGGGAAAAAATATATTTTCTTACAATATACTTTATGAATAGATATGAAAGGATAGTTAGAATATCTCTTCTTCTGAGAGTCTCTTCCTTTTAAATCTCCACTGAAAATATTAATCTTCTTTCCTTTCTAGTAGTAGCAAAATTGCAATTAGTGTTTAACATTCTTAAATCAGCAGAAAGAAGGTAGATATTTGTCTATATCCCAGTTTTCCAGCAACTATATCAAGATGTAGTTAAGATAAGCTTCTTAAAAATTGTAAAATGTGCTGCAACTAGTTTCTCACAAGTTTTCACTTGTTGAATAATCAGCTAAATGAGTTCAGAACAATTGTCTTGCCAAAGGAAAGTAAATATGTAAATGCAGCCAGTATTGTGATGAATGACAATTGTCAAACTCTTTTTGAGGAAAGTCTTGTCTTTCATCATATCTGTCTGACCTTAAACAGAGCCTAAGGGGAAGAGTCTGTTGAATTCTCTCTGCATACACGGAAGGTTTCTGAAAACAATCTGGAAAAAGTTTGTACACTAAACCAAATACCTCTGGATAAAACTCAAAATCAACAACAAATTGCAAAGTACATGGTATTGAAGAACAATGCCACCAGAGGTAAATGTTTCACACAAAAATGCTGAATCTCAAAACAGTGATTGGTATTGGAATTCAATGACTCCTCCAAATTAATCTCATTTTCTTTAATTCAATCATTGCATCCATAAACTGGATTCCATTACCACCTAGTTTCTTATTTTCCTACTCTGATTTTCGTTAGGCATTTAGTCCTTTGGAAACGCTCCTAACGGAGAACTACAATAAGAATAAAAGAATAATGTACCTTTAGGAGATAACTCTGCCTCAAGGGATTTTTTTAGGTTAAGTTAAAGGTGTTCCTCTAATAAATATGTTAAAATCCTGTCATGGTACTGTGCAGTGTTTTACTGATTAAGCAATGTTGACACTGTTCATTTCTGCTATATTTGCCATTAGCTCTATTATAAAATATACTTTGAGTAATTTTATTCTTTTTATTATTGTATTGGCAGTGTTCCAGATACTTTTTTGAACTCTTTATATACTAGATCTCTCTGTATAGCCAGTATTTTCTCCTGAGACTTGGACAATTCATACAGTCAATGTGGAGAGACTTGTGTTTGGTTTTGGATTGGTTTTGGTTTGTTTTTGGTTTTGTTTGCTTTTGTTTAGATAATTAAAAAAAATACCTTTCTTCTTTTTAAAACTATCTTTCCTATTTTAGTCCTGATGTCCAATTAAAAGTATTAAACGACAATTTGTAATGGAACAGATTATTTGTTGGCTTCTAAATTTCACCTTGAATAGAGAAAATAAGTCTGGACAGAGTCCTGGGGAAAAAAAAAAAAAAAAAGATTTTACAAGATGGGTTGTAGAGTTGATTTGGTTATTATTAGAAAGAAATTTTTTTTCCTGCTTTCTGCCTTGCACTGGAACAGAAAGGAAAAAAAGGTATATCTAGTGAACTCAGGTGCCCAGGTGATGCCTCATAGATTTGGTAGTCTATTAGGACAGTGTTGTTCTGTAAAGGGCTTAAATTGAGAAGAAATTCCAGTTCTTGAGTGGGAAGCAAAGTTTGAAGTTACACAGAAAACCCCAGTGAAAATATGTGTAATTAGAAAACTCAGGAAGAAATTAGAAAACTCAAGAAGAAACTCAGGTCCAGTCTGACTGTGGAAGTGCAAAGGATATGCACATGCAGATATATCTGTAGCAAAAGGAAAATCACATAAAACTGAGGAGAAAAAGAAAAAGGAGAGGGGAAAAAAAAAAAAAAAATACTTGGTCATGCTTGCAATAGAATGGAAGCCAGATTATAATATCCTGAAATTCTCTCTGTGTTTGTGTATGCATTATGTTCAAATAATACTCGCACTTACCTATATCAGGATGCATTAAAAATAAGATAGTGTGTGTATTTCTATGTTTGCATTTATAAATACTCTTAAGATGTATGTGTATGTAAATACAAAATAATTAAGCTTTTGTTAACTAAATATCAATTAAGGCTTACTAATACAGAAAAAGATATAATAAATGATTGTGTTAGTATTATGGAATTTTCACATTTGTACGATTCACTAGCAAGTGTAGTGCAATAAAATATTTTCTTATTTATTTTTTACAAATCCTGAGCAATTTCTCTTCTCAATATCCATTTTTTCCATTGCAATTAACTCTAAAATTTGCTGTGAGTATAATGCAACAAAATAGGTCACACAGGTACTCTGTGTAAAGCATCATGTCTGCGTAATGCATAATATTGGTTTAGACCTTTAACGTCTTAACTTCATTTCAGACCTTGAATTCAAATGAAAACTAAAACTAAAACACCTTCAAAAGTAAACCAAAACCCCAGTAACTTTAAAATGTTTTTCTACAAGACTGGCTGGAATTTTGGACATTTGGCAAAGTTGTATGACTGTGAAGTTAAGCTCTATCTAGTTTTCTTTATGTTGTCTTGTAAATTGTTTGGTTTAAGACACTTTATTTTTAAATAGTATCAGCAAATACTATGGCCTACTTGTCTTTTCTTTGTAATAGTTCTGTAGCATATATTTAGATTGATACCAATTAGGTTGTTCTATAAATTTGTAAAAGAATAAAAGAAGATAAAAATCTGTCACAAATAATTTTCAGTGCAGTGCTCAGAGGTCAGTATTTTGTCCTAGAAGCTGGTTAAAACCTTTTATCTCCCACAGATCTAAGAATAATGATTGAAAGAATGTCTGTGCTTATTTTTGTATTCTTCAGGAAGTCTTTATACTCTACAGCTGAAGACTTGAAGTCCTTGGGAAGTGTAATCTGTTTGTATGTCCTTATAATGGAACATTATTAAGAAGAACCTGATAATGCAGTTAAAAAAGCAAAGTTACTTAAGACAGATAAGATACTAATTGTAACTTCTAACCAGTTGCTGGTATAATTAATTCCAACATAACAGTAATCACTTTGTATTGTATTTAAGACATTTTCCTGCCAATTAACAGCAGTCATTTCCAGACATGATCAGATAGCTGTACTGGGCCAATAGTGTTTTGTTATATGTGATTGTTATATTTCTGTTGCTATGCATGTCTGCTGGAGAGCCCTCATAGGAGATTCTTTGGAATAAACAGAAGATGCGATAAATGTGGATTCTATTTATTTATGTCAACTTTAACGTTGCTTTCACCACTCATGACATTGGCTTCCCTTTAGCAAGTACTTATAAGAATTTGTCTGAATTTCTTGACATTTTAGAAAGATTTTATTTTTTTTTTCACACTCCTATATTATTGATTAGCAGCTTAGAAAATTGGAAGTGTGGTAGGTAAATTGGTCAGAAAAGGTTTGAAAACAAAATTTTGTGTAAGTTTCTGTAGTCTGTTAGCCTGCCATGATTAAAGTATATCAGTTTCTGTAGATAGTACCATGCAAAAATGTGATGTGTGTATTTCAATCCCCACAAGCTCTTGCCTCTCTACTTGGATCATCAATAGGAAGACTTAAGCAAAAGTCTTGAGCAAGTATTAAGCTAATACCTATGGATCCATATCAATACTTAAATCTTTCTGAATCTGGAGTTAGTAAAAGTCAATATCCTACCAGAATCCTCTAGCTTAATTTTTGCTGGAATCCTCTTTCTCCTCAGGCCATAGACACATGGAGTTTGTCCCTACCATACTAGAGTTCTTGCTCCATTTCTGTTCGTTGTGTAACCACTTTGCAAGTGCCCTGGTGGTCAGAATACTTTCTGCACCTTTCAGACCTTCCTGTCCCAGGCTGAGTCCAAACTGAAGCCTGCTACACATGATAGCCTTGCATGCAAGAACTGTTCTAGCAGATAAAAACATGGTCTTTAATGTAACACCAGGCTCAGATTATTCTTCTTTTTAACTCACCCAAAGAACACCTTTTAGAACAGCTAACGGAGGAAAATATGGAAGAACTAGAGCTAAGAGTTGCCATTAAAGTGGTCAAGCTATATTACTCTTATTCACAGTTAAAGAGCTTTTAATTAATTTGACCAGAGTGTCAAGACCATTGTTACCAAACACAGCTTTGGAAAGAAAGACAGAGGGAAAAGAATGAGATATTAGTGCCAGTTGGGTAGCCTTTTGAACAGCTCTTGTGATGAGGCTAACTCTTGGGCAGCTGTAGTGCTGCCAGTGTACCCACTAGTTCCAGGCTGCTGTTGGGTAGAAGCAGCCTGTGGACTGAACTGCTGGGTAACCAGGATCCCTGGGTATCCTGGTGCCTGACAAAGTGTGCATCCTTACATGCTCACGATGACAGAGCAAAGTAGCCCTTGAGCCTGCTTGTACTTTAGCTCATTCCCATGTAACAGTGAAATGGAAGAATTAGAGGAGAAGCATTGTTGTTTCTGGCTAATTAATAGCTCCTTGAGCTCCCGATCAACCCAGTTCTTCATGGAATGAAGTATCTATTAGTAAATGGGTTTTATGATGTGGCATATAGGATTAATAAGGCTGGACATTCCTAATGCAGGACATTTTTAGGTATTCTTTAAAAAAAACAAACAACAGTTATCAGATCAGAAACTTAGTTTCTTCTTTGTTTATTGATCTATAAACAGGCTGTGATGACATAACTATGGTTTTATGAAGGAAATCTCAAATTAGTGACAATGTTATAAACGCAATTTACTTGACCTGTCTCATATTATTATTGCAAATTTTATTGGTTACATCCAGACCAAGACAACACTAAAGGATTGTTGTTCATGATGTATTCTAAACCAGCAAAAAGAAATAATTGTTTGGCATTTAAAACCATCAACTTTGACTTCCTCAAGACTGTTTGATCCTTTAACTTAGTGACAGAATTCTGTACTCTGGATTTAAGGGTTTTTTTAATTTCATTTTTTTTCCTCAACATCTAAACCTGAATGTTATGGGTTTTTTTCTGTGCCGCATAACAGATGGAACTTAAGATAAATGCTTTGGGAAGTGTAGAACTTTAGTCTGACCAGAAAAAAAAATTCTAGTTTAGTTTTCTCACTTCTAGCTAGACAAAAAAGTCTCACATATCTTTGACAGCGATGTGCAGTATTTGAAATAATCAGTAGTTTCATAAAATTGTGTAAGCTTGTAAACTTTAATTATTTTGTACAATTTTTGATTCTTTGCGCAAGTTTCAAAGCTGTTATTAATGTTCAATTTAACCTCTTATCATGTGCTTCAACTAGCACTATCTTCATGATGCACTAATTGTGACAACCATATAACCATAGTAAGATTCAGAATAAATTCTTAGTTTTCTGATACTTCCATTCATCATCCAACTAATTATATAATAACCATGTAAACTAAGGGTTCTGGTAATCATTCCAAGTCTCAGGAGGTAAGAGATATTTTAGTCCTGTTCAGTGACAGCTCTGTCAATTACTATGGGCTTGCCCAGGAAAGTTAGTCTATAAGTTAGAAAATGGAGCCCCTAGCTTTCAAATATTTCCTTTACAATCCTATTAATAGCTCATGCTTAAGACATTGATTACAGCAATTTCTTACTTATATTCTAATGATAGCATTTTCATTGTTGTCCTAGTCAAATAATCATCAAAGATAAAACTAATTTGATTTTTTTTTTCCCCTCCTTAAGAAGTGGGATAGACTCTATAAACATGGGATTGTCAGGAAAGGCAAACATACTTTCTGTGTAATCTTGCAGATACCTTCGTTTAATTATTTCTGACAGCTCACCTGTCACTTTAATAGGCTTCTGTTAAGTAAGGAAAAACAAACTTTTACCCTTTGGCTGCCATGAGAGAGGTCAGGAACAGAATAATTGGTGCTTTATGATGCAACAATTTTAAAGGGTTTATTGTAACAAAGGCAAAAAAATATCTGTTATCTGCAGAACAAAGTATTAAAAGTCAGTAGTTCTTGTATAAACTCTGATGATCCACCCATAGTTGGTTTATTGCAGGGACTAGAAAGCAAAAAATAATACCAACAATAAAAATCACTATTCAAACAAAAATAAAGTTCTTGGCAGCAAGTTTTCTTAGGCAGCTTGCCAGTATCCTGATTCAGTGTTTATGGGAACATCTTGAAGTGACTCCCAAATTAATGACTGTATCTTCCCTCACTACAGTCTGATGTCTGAACATGAGGAGAAATAAACAATAGTTAATGATCTGGAAGCTTCTGGCAGTTACTGTATTAGTTCTGGTTCTTATTTTCACTTACTAACAGCAAACTGTTCTGATCAGATGTTTATCTTTGAAAACACATGCAATGGAAAATTGCACCTCAGATTGCTATCCATTTCAGTGTCTCTTTCACTGGGAGAGTTTTACACAGAATGAAATTATTTCATTTTTATTTCATAGCTAGCTGCATTTAAGACTAAAATTTCTGTAAAATAGTCAATGGTTTTCTTTCTTGCGCTCCTTTTGTGTGTGTGTGGTTTTTTTGTTTGGGTTTTTTTTTTGTGAGGGAGCATAGGCACCTGAACATACTGTACTGTGGGGTTCCCTTGCAAACTCAGCAGGGATATGTGCACAACTGTGCCAAAAAGGTTTTTTCAGCCCAGTGCCTTTGGCCAGGCCAAGCTGCTGGAGAGAAGCAATTAATTTTTTGCACAAAGCAGTCAGATGATAAATTGCCATAAGATTCATGATCTTTCATTTTATGTTAAGTGTGCATATATGATGTAAAGGGTTTATGTGATATTAGCTGTAAATGCAGATCTGACTTTTTATTTTTGTCCCTTCTATTTATTTGGGAATTAACTTATTGTTTTGTAGGATAGCGTAGTTTTATTTTTTCTTTCTTTCTTTTTACAAGCTTTTGCGGTCTGGTACAGTATGCAGTTGTATGCAGGGGTAAGATCCATGTGACAGATTTCATAATCATGTGATAAATATTTTCAAAGTCAGTTCTGAATTGCCTAATGCTAACATTGGAACCAAGCGTCTTCAGGTCCATTAGCAGCTTCATAGGCTCATGTGTTTCTGCACATTGCTTTTTATTTTTGCAAAGGAATATTCTGTAGCAGCTGCGGACATAAACTGGAAGGGTGCCTTCATTTGTCTAGACCAGGTCCCTGGTGTTACAAGCACCATGTTAAATAACTCCTTTTCTTGTATATATAGTGCTGCATTTTAAGAGTTATTCCTCCTTTCTTGTATCCCTAAATGTGGAGTTCTTATCCTTCCTCAGAGATCAAGAAAAATTGTTCATTCCCCTATAGGTAATGACTGTGGCTTTTTCTAATATGTTTATGGCCAAGCAGAGATTGAGAGAGATAGTGCTGTACATTGTCTTCTCTCTTCAAAATAACTGTTTGTAGTCCTTGAAGAAAGACCCAGGATGATGCAAATCAGCATTATTGTATCCTGCATAATTTGATTAAAATTTTGTCTTACCTGAAGGTATCACATATGAAATTTAACATTTCTACTGAGTATCCTTCATTTTGAATTATGTTACTAAAAGACTAGAGCCTATGATCAAGTTGTACTGCAAAATACAATAATACTGTTTTTCATGTTGCCGTGGTACTTCTATCAACATGGTGTCTTAGAGGAGTTCTAGAAATTCTCATTTGGGATAATATGCAAAATGCATCATTGTTATGTGTAATTTAGACTTCTCCATCTAAGAATGATGAACATTTTTGTTGCATTAGGATATATTAGCTTCTTATATACTTTTGAGTCCTAAATGTATTTGCCATCTTACCCTCCAATTGTTCTCATTCCAGCTCATCTTAATTGCCCTTACTTCTCCTTCAAGAATTGTTGCTATTTTTCTAGCTACATTATGAGGAGCTACATCTCTAAAGATATGCTTCAAATGCTGCTGGGATGGTTAAAGAAATCACTGAGTGAATTAGAGAAATGTGAATTTTTGTTGTCTTAATAATTAATTTCAGACTTTCAGAACAGTGTCATGCAGTGTTAACTAATCCCACAAGAAAATACAGAGTATTTACAGGAAGCTTCCAAAGTAACAGAATGTTTTTTATAATGATGGCTGCTGAATTTAAGGTGAACATGCACTATTAAACTTCATCAAAATGTAGTTTAAGAATGAAAATAGAGTTCCACTGGGAACAAAAATTTGACCATTGTATGTTGAGTCTGGATAAAAATTTACTCTGTGTGAATTCATTGAAATAATACTGTTTTCTCAGCTGAATGAACTTAAATTTTGACATGAAAAAAATTAGCCTGGACCTACACATGGATGAAAAACGTCCTCTTAAGAAAGATCTCTTACAACTACTTTAACAAAAGATGAAATTATTTTTTCAAGAGCCAACAATTACAGTTTCAGGTATAGAAGAATGCTCATGAAATTAGGGCAGTTTTGCAGACCACAAAGACTTTTCCCATTCTATGGTTCTCTTCTGTATTAGACATAGGAGAAACAGCAAGATGTAGCCAGCCCAGCAGCTGAATTTAAAAAAAAAAAGTCCTTTTGAGGTTTGGCAGATTTAAGTTAACTGCAATCACATTAGTCACATTCGGCACCTCTGTACTTTCTTGTATCTTGTGGTTTAAACCAATAGAGTTGATACTCTGTAGATGGTCTCCATAGGAGAAATACTATATTTTATAGCTACAAATACATCCTAGTCTGGAATTCTATTTTTTTATCTAAACTGCTTTTATAAACTTTATCCATTTATACATGGGACTTTATTTGGCAATAATTTCAAAGGCACATGGGGAACTGCAGTTTGCTGCTTGACTCCTGTAAGCCTGATACAGAAATTAAATAAATATTTCTCATTAAATCACTTTCCAGGCAAAGACACATTCCTTTACACTGTGTGGGAAAAGTTTATAGTAGAGAGTATTCAAGGCATCAAGGTTTTTTTTGCTCTGGAGCTACTGATGTGCATTTACACTTTCACCTGATTCTATACCAGCAGCTAATTTCAGTTGATCCAGCTGCAAATAAGTGTAAGTAGGTACTTAATGACTGACAGGGAAAGGAAGAGGAGGCAAGGGTGCCTGGAAGTGATGTTACTTTTTTTTTTAATTAATAGCTTCAGAAGCAGATCTGCCTTAATTGATCTAGCCCTAGTTTCTTGTCATTTAGAAGAGATCTTTCACTTTTTTTTTTTTATGGATGCAATGTTCAGTTAGATATCCACAATAAAAACATGAGTTAGTGTCCCATATGAAGACATAGTTTCGTAATATAGATGCGGTATAATTGCTCTGGTTATGGCCAGAGATGATTCATACTTTATAATTCAAATTAATGCAGTTTTTCCTTAAGTATGATAGAAGTGAACAACAGATTTATTTATTTATTTTTAAAATCCAGAGACTTTTTTTTTTTTTTCTCAAGAGAAGAAATCACTCTGGCAATGCCTCACATGACAGTATCTGTAGGCAAAAACTGTGCATTCAGTTTTAAAGTTTAACAAAAATTAAAAATCAAAAAAGGCAATCATGACCTATTGAAAGAGAAATTTTCTGATAAGTAGGAACCATACTAGGATGCAGGAACAGTGGACAAATGTAAAATAATCACATTCCACCCATATCACAGTGTGGCTCTAGAGATGACATCTAAATTATTTAAATACTCATAGATTTTGGAACAGGAAGGTTCAGTATGTATCATCTACTTGGATATTCTGCCTAACACAGATGAAGCAGGATTGTTTAGTACCTGACATAAAGAGATCACACTTTGTTTAAACTGTAACACCTCTATAAAATCTATTTATAAAATGCTAAACCCTAATTTAAAATGATGGTTGGTTAACTTTCTGCTCTCTCGTTTTAGATTTATTTAGTTAGCTAGTTAGTTATTTTTTCCCCAAATAGCCACATTTCTGAACTGTGTACCTGACTGTTGGTTTTAGCTTGACTATTGGTTCTATCAGCCCTTTTTCCTGTGGCTGGAGAGCTGTGGACTATTAGAAATTTCCTCTTTGTAGATGTTAGTCTCCTTACTCCTTGTGGGTTTTGACTTTGTGTATGCATTACAATTTTGACAGTGTCAGAGTGCCCCCCACCTACTGGGTTGCTTCATTGCTCTAAACACTAAGGAGGTGTTCACCTGTCACATCTTCACTCTTTGCTGATGAGCAGCTTTAAGAAAAACCTTGAATACTGTTAATAAGTATCTTGAACTACTACAAGACCTGCTTAAATGTGGTGATAAATATTCCATTCAATATTAGAACAGCCCAAGAAACTATGCAAACATTAGAGAGTATGTTTTTGCATCAAACAATTTTCCCAGTGTATAATTATGCAATTATTTAAGTAATAAAGTTTTAAGCTGGTACATGCCTGTAACTTCCTTATACTTTTTCTATTAAACTAAATGCCCGTAAGCATTTCACTTTAGTTTTATATTCACTGCATTTCCCAGAATAATTAAAGCTTAGTCATTTTTTATAATGTCATGCAGGTAGTAACATAAGCCTGATTTACAGTTTCAAAGGTAGAGCCAGATAGTACTTTAGGTCTACTTTTGTAAGAGTAAAAAATTTTCCCCAAAGTTCTCAACTCTCTGTGTTACACAATAAAAGAAATTAAAAATGCAGTGTCAGAATATCTGAGGTCACATTTATAGTTGTATAAAGACATATAAGTCCCCTGATTTCAGTACAAAAATGAGGTTATACTGTCTAAGTATCTGGGTCTGTACATTTGAGATAACTTTCTATTGTGTAAGCAGCAATGTACCATCTAACAGTAAGAAAGGCTGAGACAGATTAACAGGGTCACCGTTCCTTATTTATCTGTTTTATGAGAAGAGAATTTTACCTTAGTGTTTGCAGGAAATTCATGAGGGCCATGGGTTTGCACCAATGTTTATAAGTCTAATTGCATGAATCTCACTGCAGGGCTTTGGTTCACTCGAGTCCCAAAGGCAAATTTCCAGTTTTGCTTTTAGTTTTTTTTCTAGACTGTGATAACATTCTTTCAGGGTTCCCTTTTACATCTTACAGCTATCCTGAAGCTTATCTAGTACTGATCTCTGTCATTTAGTAAATATTGCTTTCATCTGAGAATTCATATTATTCAGTCAGTGTGTGCCATTCATAACTAAATAACCTCTGCTCTTCATTGTTCGTTTAATTAATGATTGTTGATTGGTTTGACTTACTGCACATTGTTGCCAGGCATGATCAAAGAAAATCCAAGATTAATCTGCTAAACTAGATGTCAGATTAGTAAATTCCTCTGTGCTATTACAAAGATTTTTCTCCCTCAGTAAAGGCCTGTCAGAGGATGATGGCTTGGCTATACCTCTGACAGGTCAGTCCAAAGGTCAGTCCCTAAAAACATGCACACATTAATGCAATAAAGCGTGATGGATCGTTTATATCCAGTTTATAACTTCAAGCTCTCTCTTCATGAATGTTAGTCAGGACTGCTGAGAAAAAGATAATTTACTTTGATTGCTTTTGAATACAGCTGAAGAAAGAATTTGTACCTTATCGTGTTGTGAATACATATGGGTTTTTCTCAGGTCAGTAGTGGAATCAATCAGTGTAAGCCAGAGAATAGAGTGTTGTGAGTATGTTTTCATCAGCTAACATATCTCCATTATTTCTGTTCAACCCCTTTAGCCAGAACTTGATTAATGTAAGGAAGACCAGGCTTCAATTTAAAAGAGTAACTAATAAACAGAGGGCTGAAGCCTCAATTGTAAACCTTCCTAAATGTCACTAAACTCACTGGTATTCGATAATTTAATATTCTCCATTTATTAACTCTCTTTTATGAAAGAGATTCCCCTCCCTTCCACCCCCCAAAAAACCCCAAACAAACAACAAACCAAGCCAACACCAAGTATTTTATAATCCTGTCCTTTGCTGCAGCCTTACTGGAGAGCCTTAGCTGTTCCCTGTCCTTTACAAGACCATCTTGCAGTCTGGTGTTGTCAGACTCTTCCAGATAGCAAAGCTAGATTTTTAGCTCATGATGCTTCTGTAGCATCAGCTGCTTTCATCAGTCTCGGCATGCTACAAATCCTTCTTTTCTCTGTCGGCCACTGAAGTTTTGGTGTTCAGCTCTTAGCCAGAAAGCAGAGACTTGGAGATTTAACACAGTCCTTCTGCTTAATAGCTAAAAGATGTTAATATGAATCTCCTGTTTTCATCCTTTCTTTCACTGATAGCATCTGCATCCCAGTGCTGGAAACTATTGGTTGAGATAGAGGATTGAAGTCATTCCCCACGGTGACATAGATGTAGTGTGTTGACTGGTCTTCTTCCATTTTACGAAATGCTTCCTTATCTTCCGAAATAACTTCAGTAAATAAATAAAAATGTTTTAGGCCTTACCGCCTGAGCTTTTCATTTGTCTCATTTTGACCATGTATCAACAAAATGATTCTCCATTTTGGCCACAATGCAGAATGGCTTTCGTGCTACTGGTAGCATTGAAGCGTATGGCTACTCTTTCTGGTAGATCTCTGCCATAAAGCTTATACCTTACCTAATTTTGCTTAAGTTTAGGGTTGCTTTTCTTTCCCCCTTTTTATTGTGGTTTTTTTGTTTGTTTGTTGTTTTTAATATTTATTTATTTATTTGTTGCTCTATTTTCCTTTTTAAACACAAGTGCTTTTATTTCATACCATTACTGTCTCCAGTAGTCAGGTGAAACAGTGATCATTTGAGTTGTTTTTTGTTTAGTTAGGGAAAATTATTATTGATTTTACATATAAATGAACTTTAAAGTGCTCTTCCCTAATTACTTTTCCTGTTAGTTCATCACATATGGTCAACAGATTAAATGTTGTTATTTCTGTTAAAAAATATAAAATGTTTAGTTTTCAGTTTAAAAATCAAAGAAAAACTGTTACCTTAGGATCTGTCAAGTTTCACACCGCAGCTGTCTTTTAAACTTCTAGAGTTCTATTGATTTTTTATTCATCCCCCCACTCATGGAAGAATTTCTGGATATGTTCATTTTTGCAGACTAATTAGATTTCTATGATGAATAAAAGGTGTTTTCCAAATCATCAGAGTAGACATAGGACGTATGAAGTGACAAAAAAATGCATAAAACATACATCTGTTTTGTAAGGGAATGGATGGCTCAGGCTGATATTGAACAAACATCATACTTTGAAAAGTAGGAAAGAGCTTACTGCTTCTTTCATAGTTTTAATTTATGGAAAAGTTATTTAATTAGAAATGTTGTTTCTCCAGACAATTGTAGATTCTCTTCCAGCTGAGCACTGTTGTTTGGGTTTGTTCATTTTATGTCAGTCCATAATCCACAACACAAGTAGAAGATTTAGCTTGTTCTAAAATTGAGAAAAGAGCAGTATCATCTCCTGACCTTTTTTTTTTTTTTTTTTACAGGCCACAGTATTTCCACAGGCCATAGTACTTAAATGCTCCAAGGATAGTATATGGTTTCCTGTAAATCTGCAAACTGAACTGAGGTCATTTAGCACCTGAACTTTTCCAGACATGTCAGCAGATTGCTGTAGTTTCCTTAAGACAAAAGGAAAAGCAGAGCAGCTGAAAATAATTAATATTGAACATGACACATCAAAAATGTAATTTGTCACTTGTGATTAAAGCCTTTATCTTTAGTTCTATTTTTATATTCATCATGGGTCTCCCTTAGCTATCATTAGGCTCCACATGGTTGGAGTTAGTCTGACCTTTGATCCATCACCATAGACAAAGAGATCCGTTGCTGCTAAATTGGAGCCCAAGCTAGTCAGCAACAGTATAGATCAGCAAATATAAGATTGGTTAATAATAATAATGATCAGCTTAGCTACTCTGATTAAATTTTAAGTCGATGTGTCTAATGTAGGTGCTGATCTGTAAAACACGGATAAAATTCATAATAAAATTTGACATTAGGAATTCACATTGTGGTAATTTGATCTGATGTGAAAAGTAAAAAAGGTGAAAGTGATATATACTTTCCATACATTCATATGCTACTCAGTTGAGAAAACAGAATGATATTTTTACAAACTTTTTATTGTTTTTCTCTGAAACCTTGCAGAAGTTTGCTGTGTACCACAGATATTGTGGTTGCTTATGTTCGAAGCACAAGGAACTGAAATGTTTGACACATCACTGTCCTACCACATCATTGTTCTACAACCACATTACCCTCTTGCTTATCATTGTAAACCCATTCTGTCATACTGTATACAAACTGAAGCAATGTATAAAATATGATGTTTTCATTATCAGCTATGTTGTTTTGCTGCACAGGCATGTGTAGCTGAAAGCATTTTTATGAGTGACCATACGTTGTGTCTTTTCAGAAGCAAACCATTATTTAACTGTTTAGTCACACAAAAAAGCTCAGACTGCAGTAGCAAGTCACACTGACTGTTGTTTAATTTCAGTATCTCAGTTAAACCCAGACTTTGTGTTCTGTGGTGTAGTTTATTGAGGATGTGACGTGACACTCTATTCCAAACCTGTGTGCTTACTGAATATGTCCCATCACTTTCCAGGATAATAAAATCCTAAGCCAAGCCCTAGTTTTGTCTCTTAAGCAAAGCTCCCTTGTGAACAGAGTGAAAACTATTAGATTTGGAGTCCTATTTTTAAGTATGCTTGTGGTAACGACTTCATTATTCTAAGGTCGTTAACAAACTTCCTCTTTCACTGCAAGTGATTGTGGGTTACAGTAATTATTTTAGGAATCTACACTTCGTTTATCAACATCTAATCATAAATAGCTTGCAGTTTCTGGAAGTTGAAACAATAGCTAGCAGAGAGTTATTATCCAGAAGGCTAGTTTCCTTTAATGAACACCTCCATGCATGAAGCACTCTTTAGGGTGGAAGTGCTGATGACTAAAGCTTTGAACGTGAGAATTTGAAGAGCCAAAGCACCATTGTGTTTCCTTGATGTGCCTAAACACAGGTGCTATTTTTTCAGCAGTTACCACTGCACTGAGCCATATAGCTTGACCTTTGTTATAAGGTGCATCTTCTAGTGGGGCATGAGCAAGGATTCAAGGATATTAGGCTATGTCACTCTGTCATTTGGTTCCAGAAGTTAAGAAAAAAAATTAGTCTTGGTTTAAGTTCATTTTGGTAACTTGTAAATAGATTTCAGTGTTAAACATACTTCATTGATACGAATCTCCAACTCTTCTTGTTTAAAAGGGATACATATAGCACTGATATGTGAAAAAGTAAAAAATATTTCTTCTCAGTGACCTTAAGATTTTTTGTTTTATGAGTTACTGATTCTGTGTTTGTGTGACAGCACCTTTTCCCTGTACTTATGTATTAGTTTCTTTGGGAACACTGCTCTGAGCAAATCAGTGCATAAGTCAGTATTTACACTACCATTTCTTGTATCGAGACAGATAAATTGGAATGACTTGATAAGGTCTAGTATAATCTTCAGACTTCCTAGTGAGAATTTAGAGTGAGGCCAAGCAATGCAGGTTTCTGACACTTCATAGTATTCTGACAGCATTTTAAACTAATATTAGTAATTTTGATCAAAATCCTATAGGACTTTTGTCATCCACTTCAATAGGCTAGACTCTAACTTTTTTTTTTTTTTTTTTTTTTAAGTATGGTAGATCTCTCTTTTCATAGCTTGGTCCTTCACAAAATCATAGTGTTTCTTCAATAATAATCCTGCACTTACTTACTTGCAGAAGTGTTGCTGGAGTGTTTTAGCCATTTCTGGATAATACCATGCCATATAAGAGTAATGGAAAAATATTACAATATGAGAATATTTCTCCTTCTGTGATGAAAATGCTGGCCATCTGGAAGGAGAATGAGCTTAAGACTTCAGTATCAGATCCTAATCCCATCCTACTTCTTTCTCATGGTGCTGCTGCCCTGGTTTTCCGTTTGTGGTTCTTACATTTTTTTTCATGAACAATTGGTAGTGTTAATAGCTATTTGACAAAAAACTACTACACAACACTGAATTTTTTTTTTATTAATGAGATTTATAAAATCAGGTGATTTTTTTAAATCACCTTTCTTCTGTACACTCCCCACTTTACCCACAGGAAAAACAAACAAACAAAAAGTAAAGGCTTATTGACACACTGGTCTCTCCTGCATTTCAGATAATTTAATGTTTTGTCCTTGTGAACCCAATATGATAATGTTTCTTCTCTCTAATGTGTAGTAGTGCCATGGAATCTGGATAACTCCATTTCACCATTTCTTTCACATATATTTCCATTAAAGTTAAGGAGACTTACAGTTAATTTTTTCTTACTGTAAGTTTTAAGTTTATTGCATATTACCAATAAACCTAATTTATAAATATAATTTTTTTTTTTAGGTCTTCTGCTTAGTCTGTTCCCTGCTTCTGTGAGGTCAGTGTGGCACTGGTGAGAGAACTGAAGAAATAAGGTATCATTTGGTATTTTATTACTTTCCAAAAGATGAGGTACTTTTCATCATTTCGCATATCTTAACAAATAAAGCTTAAGTAAGTTATTAATGAGAAAAAAATCCAAGTAAAAAGGGAATGGTCAGAGGATATAATTCTTATCCATTCCAGTTTTACCAATGTTAGGCCTTATACTGAGATTATATTTGCTACATTTTCAGCTGTTAAACTATGGTTGCAAAAAATGTTATGCAGAGAAGCACATAAGGAGCTGTAAAGCCAGCTAAGCAATTCATTTTACAATTCTCATCATATTGTTATTATTCAGCTACAGTAAGAAGTCAAAATGAACCTAAAAGTTTCCATTTAAAAACACCTCTTGACCTTTCTGTCCCCTCCCCACCCCCAGTGAGAAACAAAATTAAGTCATATTTTCACCACCAATAAAGTATGAAGTTTTCTCTCATGACTAGCACAGTTTGTTTGAAGTCACATATGGCTCTACTTCACTTGTGTAAATGTGCTTAGCACTTACTCAGTTTTGTAAGTGTGGTTCCAGTTTCATACCAATAAAACTGATCATTTCCCATTGGTGATTTTTTAAAATGGAGAGATTTCAGTTCGATTAATTTTCTTCTCTCCTTACTACGACATGAATTTCTCCTTATTGCTCTCTTTACTCCAGAAAAGGGAGTTAACGTGCTGCTAGCTAAAGACAATCTCTGTTTTTGCAGTGAAATTGACAAAGTCATAAAAAAAATCGAACAGGCATGTCAGTCTGGAAACAGTTAAATAGGACATATACTGCAATACTTCTTTGTGGCAGTGGGGGCAAAAATAAAGCGTTTTTCCAAAGCAGTAAGTGGTAGTTTTACTGCTGCCTTCACTACAGTGGGGCTGAACTCCTTGTTTTGGAAAAGGTGGTGAGCTGGAGTTAGCGATCAGGGGCTGCTGGATGAGATACAGCTATGCTGTGGTTCAGGCCTTGGGAGATCGTCTGTTTTCGTGACTAGGACTTTTAGGCACCCATTTTAAATTTGTCGAGTGATGTGATGTTACTCCTTACAGCCCTCTGCTATCAAGGGTGCTCCCCAGCACTCTCCCATCTCAGGTAGCTCCACCAATCAATGACCTTAATCAACTTTTCGCACTTCTAAAGGATGACTCTAGCTTTTGGATACTGAATCTAATTTTGAGTGCTCTTACTGACTATATGGAGGAGAGAAGGAGAACTTGAGATGTATTTGGAGTTTTCATGGCCTTAGAGATTTGTGCTGTGTCCTAACAAAAATACTGACTGTGACTGCTGGTTATCATGCTCTTTCCAGAACTAGCTGAACAGAGCTTATGGCTTCATATCACTATGTATGAATAAATATATTAAAACACTGCCACCCTTTTTTTTTTTTTTTTTCTCCATTTCCTTCATTCCCTCTTTGATTTAATTTTGTTTGGTTTTTTTTGATTGCAAATAGTTCTGTTTGTTTCCATTACCAAGTTACAGAACAAAACTTTAATTATACAGTTTGTACAGAAAGTAATTAGGAGACTAAATGTTTTTCTCTTGCTAGCAACATAGTTATGTCTTGTCTGGTGAAACAGCCAGTTGCAATGTGTATTTGTGTGGGAGGCTAACTCTGGTGTCAGTGGTTTACAATTCACTATTACAATATATTCCTATGACAGTTACAGTGCCATTAAGAAAAAGATTTGCTGTAAATCTCTCACTAGTTTGGGAGGTTCATTTTAAACCTTCTCATATGCAAAATACCAGGTACTAACATTTTGTGTTAAAGTGGCCAAGAGCCCCTCAGGAAAACTGTAACCATTAGTTCCAAAGACTGTTTATTATAAAGGGATTATAAATGTTTAACTTACTGCCATATAAACTAGCTCCAGTCAGGAAAACTCAGAGTCAAATCACACTGACTCAGGAAGCTAAATACTCCAACAATGTAAGTCACAGTAAGAAAAGGGGTTTGCTCAGATGCCTGCAATCTTGCTATGAGGCCTTCACAGTCTCAAAGAAGCTTTTTGGTTAAGATTGACCTTGACTCACATGAAACTAAAATGCATTGCTGATAGTAGATATCTTTATTACAGCAAGTTCTGACCTGAAGGAACCGTGCTGGTATTAAAACACAAGTTTGCTGTGCATACTCAACTTTGTCTTGGCTTCTAGTAGGGCAAATGCATCCCTAAACTTTGTGGAGAAAGCATGAGGAAAATAAAGAGGCCAAAAAAAAATCATAGGGACTAAATGAACAGCTGTATAAACTGAAATGAGGAAAGTTGAGGAAGGTGTCTGCCTTTTACCTTTTTTATTTTTAGAGCTTTGGTACCTCTTTCTGGGCTGCAGATGCTTGTGTCAGATGAGGTCCATCACATGAAACTGACATATATATTTTATTTTTTTTTTTCATTTTTTTTTTTGGTCACCCTCCTCTTTGAGGTCTATTTATTTCTGTTGTAGTTAAAGAACTTGCTCATAACCTTGACCAAATGTGGTCCAGATTAAATTTCTAATAAGCATGTTGTTACCGTGAGTCAAAGTGTCCAGTGTCCAGGAACAGCAAATAATTGTAGTTGCTACTGCTGCTTATGAATGGGAGAGAAAGCTGAAGGTAGAGAAAAAGGAGCACATATGGGACATAAAGAGTGCGTCCTCTCATAGTGAATTGAAATTTCTACCCTGATACCTCATATGAAGCTGTTCTTCATGCTAAATTACTCCATGTTATACAAAACTTGATCAAGACTTTCAGTGTCTTACTACGTCTAGGCTGAACTCCCCAAGATTGTTCATTTAAAGTGAGAACATGAAGAACTTAAGGAGCTAGACAATAAATCAAGTCATAACATTACTCGTATCCCCTCCAGATGAGAAAAGGAATCAAGTAAAAGTAATACTTTTTACTCTTAATAGGAAATCTTTGTATTTTTTGTGTCAGTCTGATTTTTTTGGGAGACATAAATTGCAGAGGGTTCATATATAGAAGAAGTGTATTATTTAAGATGTTGTAAATCATTGTCTTTCGAATAGAGTCTTTTTTTATTTCTCCCTGGTTTGACGGTAAATTAGGAACAATAGGGATGTTTGCCTTCAACTCACTCTGTAAAGCAGCATTTGTCTCAACAAGTTTTTCAGACAATCTCTGTTGATTCATGATTTTAGACAAATAATGAAAGCAGCACAGTAAGAAAACAAACATACATGTACTAGGTGCATGGTAATTTTCCTAAGAAGTGCAAAATAGGCAAGGCAAAATAGAAAGCAAAATAGGAAATAAAATGCCAAAGCTGAAGTCAGGAACTCATAAAAGAGTATGTACTGTTTGCATGATAACATAATGTAACCAGCAATGTCAGCGATTAACATCTACAGTCATATGAAGAATAGATGTCGCTGCAGAGCTTTTATTTGTGATTCTGATTTTTATTCTGTTGTGCTTTTATGGTGTTTGCTAGGGAGAACAGATGAAAGGAAAATAAAGATAAGCTTTCCTCAGGAAGTGGCTTTTTCTTTCTCTCTTTTGGAGGTGTCCATCCCCACCCCACCACCCCCCCCCAGCCTTGATATTGTACACAGTGAAGCTTTGCTGTTTGTCATTGAGGGAGAAAAAAGATTAGTGCGTCAGAAACAGTGCAAACTCTGAGGGGGTTCTGGTATTGTCCTTTTGAAAGGAATATGAGAAGGGAAACCCTAACCTCATTGAAGTCAATGACAAAATTACCATTGATTTAATTAGGATAAGGGTAACATCTTGTAGTTGTAAGCAGAGTTAGGTGGGAGAGAATCTGTGTCTAGAGGGAACAAGTAAGAGATAGAAATGACCTTCACAGGGCCAGTGCTGGATTCTAATGACTAAGTAGGAAGCATTTGAGTCACCACATGTTTTCTATGCTTTTCAGATTGAAAATCTATAGTCAGAATGTATTACTATTATCCTTAAGTGAATAATGTTTAAAAAAATTCTGAACAGCCTATCAACTCAAAAGAAGAAAGACTGAGCTTTTTCATTCAGTTTTTGGTTTTGTAACCCTCATCCAGAAGACAGGTAATGGTAAAGCTAGACATGGCAAGTATAACTTTAAGACTTATTTCCTTCAACCTTTAGCTTGAATTGGTCTTCTTCAAAGAAAGTTAATTTACCAAGACTTGATAAAGGCGTAGAGCAACTGATGTTAATTATATTCTTTCTTTGTCTTGTTATCAGCAGGATCAGGAATCACATCTTTCTGGGTTACAGGCCAGCTAGCTTCAAATAACCTGGTAATAAGGCAGAATTTCTGTTTTTTACAAAAACTCTGAAGATTCCCTATTGGAAATATTCCAAATATCTAAAAGTAGACAAAAATGATCCAGAGAGCTCCTCACCTTACATTCTCAGGATTATCAGGTACATATTGTAAAGGTATGGTGATTTAGGGATGATTTCTCTTGGTGCTATGTCACTTGTTACCATTAATTTTATAAATTCATGATCTTACAAAAGAAACTCCTTTCTAGAAGGATATTTAGAATAGCTACAGAAATCCAGTTATATTCCTTTTGCCATTTACAAAATGGGAAAAATCTTCTTAACGTGAGCAGATTAAGAGTTTATTCTGATTAGTTAAAGTGTGTTGTTTGTTTTCTTTATCAGTATTTTTAGTTTATGCTATCATGTCATATTATTGAATACTTCCTCTTGGGCTTTTGCTTAAGGTAAAGTACATTTTAATCTTTTCTCCAATTCTGATTTGTTCTTCATTCTGTCTGAACCTATGCAAAATAGAGAGTTTAATGAGGAATAGTTATGTTTCATTGCAATTAAGTTCTTATGAATTTATTTATTTTTGTCCACAGTTTAACACACGCTTTTTCTGGTCAAAAGGAATGTGTTTATGGGTTCTGCACTGCATGATATGCAACCAAACTAAAAATTATATACCATTCTTATTTACTGCAATAAAAGTAAATATACACTGACATAGTCACTTAGTTTAGAAGCTACATTTTGTGTTTTCTTAAGAAAACACAGATATGTTTCAGAAATCATGGCATACAGTAGAACTGAATGTTTTCTTAGATAATAAAACTACAAATAAGTAGCTTGTGAATCAATAGCAAGATGTTTTACTTCTTGGTGTTTGTTAGTTCCTATGCTATTTGCTCCTGATGCAAGGCCCAGGAAAAACAGTGCACCAACTTGCTGAGCTACTGAACCATTTTACCTTTGCTTCTCTAAAGAAAAGACTAAAGCACAAGAAAAAGTTGTTTAAGGAATTTCTGCATTAAAATGCAGAACTCTTATAACCACTGAAAACTGCTGTCTCCAACAAACAAACAAAAAATTAAGCTGTCTTTTCTTTTTCTCTTAGTAATTTTCATTATAAAAGGTCAGGATCAAAAAGGTACAAACTTTGACATGACAGTGTCTCTAAGAATAATCACCGGAAAATCTTAAGAAGTTTCTTGAAATTGGCACAAAATTTTCTTCTAATGACAAAAATGAGATTATAGCAAGTCAAACACTCTGGATGTTTTAGAGTAACGTGCTGATCTGTGAATCTATCAAGAAAGAATTTACCTAAATGCTGTTCACTCAAGATGATAGTAATAAATGATTACTTTGTAGGATGGCTATTTTTAAAAAAAGTTTTGACACTCCATATGTAATGATAATCAACTGTTAGAAAATTTCATACTCATATGAAGTTTGGATAAACATTTAGACCTTAAGTTAGATGTTCATGTTATGTTACCTGTTTTAGACAGGAATATACTGGAAGAGTTTACGTTTGGTTTATATTTGTTTCTGTAAAATGTATGCTGCATTATAGCTTTAGAACCATTTTCCTCCTCTTTCCGAGCTGAGAACGCACATGAGGTGGAAGAGTTGCTATGAGCTACCATACAGATGCCCCCAATGCTATGGATCTGAGTTCTGACCCTAGCACTTGAGTTGGGCCATTGTGTAACCACTGCCATTGTTTTTTAGAAGACTGTAGGAAAAAAGTAGCTATGTATGGACTATGCACATCTAAACCTACACTTGTGTAATTTGTGAACATATCTTTGTGGAACAGTGACTTTTTTTTTTTCCTTATAATGGAATGGTTAAATTCTTCTTAAAGATTCTTGGGGGCAAGGTAGGATCTATAATAAACCTGGGATACAATTGTCTCAGGGTGTGCACTACGTACCAATGATGCTGTTAGATAAACATTTTCTAGAAAATTGACAAATAACTTATAAAACTATAAAGAGGAAATGTTAGGAGAGAATTTCTCTGTTATTGCCGTGGAACAGAGGGCAGGGTTCTTCTGAGAAATTCCTAATTTCTCCAAATATTTTAACATTACTTGAAAGTATTTCATTACTTTAACACTTCCGGTGTCTCTTTACCGTGAGACACTGTAACAGGTTACTCAGAGAGGTGGTAGGTGCCCCATCTGTTCTGTCCATTGTAATTGTTCTTGTTATATTAATTTATAAAATAAATAAATAAATAAATAAAAACATGTACGCCCACAACAATGTGGTATCTTAGTCTGTCAGTTTCCTACATGTCAAGATTCTCTGGCGCGGATGAGTCTTAACTACTGCTTTGGACATTTTTCTAAAAGTAATTGGATTCTGAATAGCTTGTGGACTTGCCCACTATCATAGAGCAAAATCTAAACTCACTGTCTACAAAAAGCTTAAGAAATGAATGTTAGCATATTTTCCTGACATAAGTTTACATTATTGCTATACTACTTCCATGTCATTTATTTGCTCAAGGAAAAATTTGTTATCTTTGTGGATTGTCTGATAAAGCATGAGTTTGCAGTACAGCCCTTTCCAGTTAGTACAAAGGTAATAGTATGGCCTTTTAATGTCTCTTTAGTTTCCTGTTTTCATGGAATCTGTAGGTACTTGTGATGCTGGCAAAGTTGATTAAACTGGCTAATAGGTTCAGAAGTAGTTGACAGGTGAGCATTCAGTGTGACTAAGTATGTCTTGTTTCCACCACAAAGGGTCTGAAAATTAAATTCCTGAGTACAGACTTTGGACAAGCTACAGGAAACTAGGAAATATCGGGAATATATCAATATATCAATTCATCACAATGCAGTTATTTTCTTACTGAAAACTTTTCAGAATAATAAATTTGTTATGCTATACTATACGATATTACTAGGTCAAAATCCTATAAATGTCAGCACAAAAGTAATTTCACTGACATACATATTTTCAGTCAGTTAAATAGAACAATGTAGGTGCAGGCATGTTTGAATCTTATGAAGCTTACTTTTCATGAATATCTTCATGTACTACAGGTAATTTAAAACAACACAAATCCAACAAAAGTTTTGTATATTACAATAGTTAGGAATATATTGAATTAATTCATGTGAAAATTAACTTTTTCTTCTTGACCGTTTCATTAATTGGTACTTCTGGTTGGTATCTGTCAAGTAAATTTCATCTAGTGAATAGCTTCTACATAGCTTTAAGAAATATTCTGGAAGTCTTTAAGATTTGTATTTTGGTTTATTTTTTTAAACTTCTCTCAAATACTCTAAAACCCAAATAATTTTAAAAAAAGGTTTAGTTTTGTAAATTTTCCCTTCTTTCCTCTTTTCTGTTAGTCCTTCACTAGAGAAGAGAGAAATAATGATAGTAACAACAGATAAACACTCCAATATAAATAAATACATAAGACATATAGAAAGAAATATTCACCACAATTTGGTTTGTAATGTTTGAAGTAAAAAGATAGATTACAGAACATTTCTAATGTGAGAAAGAAGCTCTGTATCCTGAATTAGGAAGAACCTACGTTCCTCAATCCAATTCAAATGCAAAATATACTCTCTTAGAAAAAGCTCTGATAGATACTAATAAACTGGAATGTGTCTGAGAGAAAAGCAGGCAACTGAAAATCTGCCGAATTCACGTCTTCCAATAGACTTGTCTCTTCAATTTCCATTAACACCAAAATAATGAAATCAGGTCTTCTATCTTCCCGGACTAATGGAATTTCAGTACAGCACATCATCTGCCTGTGCTGGGTTTTGTTGTTGGTTGGGGTTTTTTTGTGTGTTTGTTTTTGTTTATTTGGTTTTGGATTTGGTTTTTTTTTTGTTAGGTTTTTTTTCCCCTCCACCTCTTAGACCACCACATTTATTTCATGACCCCTCTTCTGGTCTCATTTTTTGTTTGTGTCTTTATTAGACTTCCAGTTGTGTTTTCTTTACTCTCTGTTCTAGGGGGAGGCATGATTTCTGTTTTAGAACTGCGAAGACTAGAATAAAGATTAACAATGGTGCTTAACTTCCCTTTGAATCTTAGGAACCAGTTTTAAAGGGAGAAAATACTCAGAGACAGAGAAGAAATGCAGTTTTCTTCCAGAGGGGAAGGATTTGCATATTTAGCCTCTAGACCCGCTGTGAGTGAAATTCTACTTGGTGAACATATTGAGAGCAGGTGTGAGTCTGATCCTTCCTCTCTTGTGGGTCATACAAGTTTCTACTCACTGTTTGAACTTGCACAATGGTTGTCATCAATCTATTACTTCTGATTATTTCAGAGACCAGCCATTGTTCAGACTGAAAAACTTCAGATTTGTAGCTTGCCCAGCAATACAGTTAAGTGATAACATTGTTGTCATATAACAATAGTAAAATTTATGTGGCTGTTTTCAGAAATAACAATAAATAGAAATCTCTTTGTAGTGGCAAGTGCTCTGCTTGATGTGGAGTTTCCAGTTTCCTCTTTGAAAATGACAACACAGCCTTCAGTTACTTCTGAAAGAGTTTTGTTAGGCATAGGGTGGGTTTTGGAGACATGAATATAATAGAAAACAAAGTCATTAACATAACATACATTTTTATTTTTTTAGAAACCGATGAAATAGTGAGACTCTTTTTTCTGAGAGACTCACTCTTTAGTGAGTGCTTTTTTCTGAAACATCACAGAAGTAATGTGGGGGAAATTTTGGACACCTTTTTGTGCTGTGCTAGAGGAAAGCCCCAAGACTGTCCTTTTCCATCTCACTTCAGGACCTTGCTCAGGATTTAACATTTGTGGGTTTTCTAGAACTTCCTTTATTAGACCTTCTATATAGTAATCTAACAGTATTAGATTCACACAGCTAGGAGGAATCATTACCCTTATGCACTGTAACATAATATAGGTACACTATGACTAGGTAAAGAAATTTACCTCGTTGTTTAGCTCCTAGATAGTCACAGATTCATGATGAATTTCAACATGCGTAATTTCACTGAAAATGTGAGTCTAGCATAAAATATCACTGTAATTTAATTACAAGGCAGAAATCAACGTAGTGCATGATGCAGTGTGTAAATAAACCTTCTCAGTATTTTCAAAATGACCTTCCTTTTTCCCTAAGTCTCCCCAGTGGATGTCTAAAGCTGATAAATGTAAGGAACACATGAACAATATTCTCTGTATTCCTATCTGGAATAAGCTGTTCCATAACTGACAGTGTTTTCCCACTTTTCAAGAATACTTTTTAAAAAACAGGTTGTCTTTCTGAACAGCAGATAGATTTAAAAAAAAAAAAAAAAAGGAATATACTTTACCTTGAAAGAAAGAGCTTTAATAACATAAGGACACATAGTATATTTATTACAAACTTCTGATAATTTTGCTTAATGCTTTAAACCTCTGACTTTCAAAACATTTTTCTAACTAAAATTCATTAACCAGATGTCATAAAACTTTTACTTTTGGACAATATGTTCTTGACATTCTACTGAAGGAAAAATTTACAATAGAGTTTTCCTGTTGAGCTTGGAAGATTGTTCCTTATGAACCTTCATCAAGAAATTTTATTAATGTTATGAAGTAACCTTATGTTGGTGAAGACGAGTTCACTATTGCTGTACAGTCTTCCTCCCTCTAGATTGTTCTGTTTAAAAAAAAACCCAGTATATTGGGGTTTTTTCTATTGAAGGTACATATCAATACTTTGTTCTTCATAACAAGTAATTTTATGGACAGACTTAAAAGTAACCACCACAATGGCTTGCAGCCTCTGAGGGCTGAAAGCATTTGTTCCTTCTCAGATTGTTTACAGCTGCATCTTAAGTTGTTTAAAAAAAAATATCACAGGAGTTTTATTGAATAGATGTATTTTGTCAGTTTAGAGAGTCTAACAGCTAAAGAGACTTAATGAACATTTTTTTAGCCCAGTTTTCCTTTAGATTCTTAAACATCACCAAGTACTTGCCAAGGACACCTATCACTTTCTCCTATCAGTCACTTGGGAGCAGTCAGTACGTTGAATAGAACAGGCTGTAACAAGCCAAGGTGTAGATACGTGCTGCAGAATTGTTTTAAGGTCAGGTTCAGTAACAGCCAACACTGTGAGATTCAGCAGGATATCTTCTGGTTCCAAAGATGGTTTTGTTGTGTTTTTCTTGTCATCATTTTGAGATTTTGTGACTGCGAATTGCACTTTGAGATTTTCGATATAGAGAATGGCAAAACTTTTGCCACTGGGGCATTAATTTCATGTGTACAGGCTGTTGTAAAATTTCAGCTGTTTGAACAGTGAGGAAAAATCGAGCCTCTGTTTTGGGATTTTGATGCTTTTAGAATACAAACTTACAGGGACTGAACCTGGTATCTGTGAATGTCATGCATTTCATTGCATGTTTCTGTTTTGCATGTTTCTCCTTTTCTGGAGGATTCAGAATCCTAATGCAGGAAAGCAGAGGTTGTATGTTGTGTCAGCCACTAATAACTGAATTATTAGGAATAGCAGATAGCACAAGACATGGCCCTTACACATCCCAGTATAGCCTGTTTCAAATTTCCCATTCCTTTTGAAAGAGCATCAGTTTATGTTATCCTCTATGATAATTATCTTCTTTTTCAAGTATACTGAGACAGAAAGCTTCAAAGTGAGACTGGAGCAATGAGAAGTAGGTAAATTCAAGATAACACCTGGATCTCTTTTATATAAGAAATAAATTATTGTGAAGAGATAGACTGAAAAAATAACCCGCTACATAGCCAGAGAGTGAAATGCTTGAAGGGAATAAAGTGTCATATTTCAAGCTAGCTAACTTCATCCCTCTCCAATGGCAATTTACTCTGATACTGCATTCAGATTTTGTGGAGCAAACATGTTTCTCTGCAAGTGTTATGTATTCAAGAGATTGAGCAAAGTTGTTTCAGTGTCTATGGATATAATTATGGGGTTTGACCTTAATCATGGCAGGCACATCATGTTCTACACTCCCAGTAGACTCAGCACTTTGCAGTATCAGGTTCTTTAAAGATATGTCTTTGTATCTTGACCTAACTTCTTACTAAATGTGACCATCCAGTGGTACGTTGGACGTCACAGTTGTCAGCCAGTCAATGCTCACTGACCACAGAGAATAAGTACTGACTTGTTGAAAATTTCTGCTTTAAAACCATGTGGTTCCTAGTGCTTCAGCCAAAGGAAAATTGCAATAATATTTAAGGTGAAAGCTCCCTGCTAGTCCATAGTTGGAGTGCATCTTACTTTGCTTGTGAGCTGCTCTAGAATATGCCATATAGACACAAAAAAATCCACATTCATAGACCAGCTTTTGTCCTTTCAAAAGACTATAATTTACTTTTTCAGTATGTCATATCCAGTAATGACATTTACTGTTTATAATCAAAGCAATTTAATTGTACTTCCACAAATAAAGTACCATTATTGTGTTCTTCTTCTTCAATTTACAATTTCAAAATTACAGTGATATTTTTCTAATGAAAACATTAACTCATTCTGAAGTTATCCCATAAGCTAAGAATATTTAATTATTTCCTTAGATATTGCCCTTTTAAAATAAAACCTTTTTAAAATTTAAGATTTGTAAAATGTCAAATGGCTGTAGCTGCTAGTAGGTATCTAACATCTACATTCTCTCTATGCACTATTATCTTCATGTCATTTAGTGAATCTTCTAGTGTAAGTTATGTGGATCAAATAGCTTTCTGAACTTTATTTGCCTTAATAACAGCTTATACTAAATGTCACTGAAGGAATTAAAAAAAAAGTCACAATGATCAATTTGCTGAACTGTTAATAACACTAAAGTTTTTAAAATGCTCTGTATATTTGGATTTCACATGCAGAGCTCCACTGAGCATTTGCTTAGAGCCATTCATGCTTCTCCTCTGCTGAGTGTGCACACTAACTGCTTGAGACAAACTTTTGCTTGTTTTGAAGCTGCCTCTGTTCCCAAATAAATATTTATACTGGCAGTTACCCCATTTGTTTACCAGTCATTCACAGATTGGACTGCATTTGGAGAATTAATTGCCTTACATAAAGATGCTGTTTATTCTTTGACATGTTTCTGCAGTGCCCCTCTAGATGGCATTTCTAAAAACAATTCCAGATGGAAACATGCAAGATATTTCTGTATTCCCCAATAGCTTTAAAAATAGATACTTCTGCACGATTCACAGGGATCTCTATGTGCAACTCTGATTTGTTGTAAAGTATGCTGAAACAGTAGATACACTTTTTGTTCCCCCCAATTGTTTGCCTTTTTTTTTTTTTTTTTTCTCAGAGACACTAAAAGAAAATAATGTTTATGTAGAATAAGATGACATTCTAGATAAAGATATCTTATGAGGCTTCCTAGGGTGGTTTTGTGAGGGTTTTTTCTTCATGTTTCCGAGAAAGTTGTAATCAGAAGACATTAATGAATCAGTCCTTGGTTGACAAACTGCAAATCTCAGTGTAAAGTACCTGAAGATTTGCCTCTGCGGTTTAAGGTAAAACATCCTCTTACATACAGAAGCATGACTTGTTCAAACGTGCAGGACGTGGAGCATGGAAATGAAAGCTTTCACATGACGCCAAACAATAGAGAAGTGCTCCAGCCATTACTATAGCCCGCAGGCTACGGATGAAGAACCCTACTCCTATCCACGTGCTCTGTACTACCAGACACACAATACAAGAAGTTGGCCTTCTATGGCTTATCTTGTGGTTGGATTGAGTAAAATAATTTTGATGTGTTCTCCACCTAGATTTTTAAGCATGCTGTATAATTTCTGTCTTTCTCAAGCAAAGTCATCATCTGTTATAATATCATCACTTATTAATTATTTCCTCAAATTTCCCGTTAAAAATAAGGTAATTAGAGAGTCAGCTTTGGCATCTATGTTCATAGCTTGTGCCTGTAGGGAATTCTGTTAGATGGATATACCATTCTTACCAATGTAACACCATCAACCCTGGTTTTTTGTTCTTGAAATGCTGGATAACCTTTGGTTTTGTTCTTAAATAGTTACTTAACATAAGTGACTGTTACTTATCAAAATGTTTCATGCTTCTTAAAAGCCATACTGTTCTAGAGAGCTTTTAATAGACAGTATCATAAAATGTGGAATTCTTTCTCAGTGGAAGATAACAGTTCAAATTGCAATATTGCTCAATAAGGTGGTAAGCTGCTGGCAGTATTCAACTTCAGGAAATATGAAAGGGCATCTGTTATAACATGAACCAAACTCCTCCTTGCTTTAGCAGCCATGTAGTTAACAGAGTTACAGATGCGTGAATGCTTCCCAACTGACCCAAGCTGGGAAACACGGCTTTAGAACTCAGTCAGTCTTGGGCTTCAGTCAACTTTTCATTATGGCATTTTATGAAAAAGTGATGTAAAATACAATCTTTCAACAAAGCTGAACAAAAGTGAAGCAGATTAATAGGTTATGACAAGAGTATGTGTATGCTTGTATTGCTTTTATAGTACTTATACTGCAGTCATGAAAGTCTTCTCTTTGACTTGTTTGAGTCTAAAGGACCCTTATCTGAGGAAATTCTGTAGGGACTCATTCTTCCAATAAAGCTTTTCAGCACAGGCACTTTTTGTTCTATGAAAGTAGAATGTGACATAGGAAGACTTAAGCTATTTGCATCTAATTACCTATAGAGACTGCTGGGAGTAGGAGGGATCAGTGATCTACATGTCAGATCTGGTCCATTTCTGAGATTAAGGAAACATGCATTTCCTAAGAAACAATGGCAAAAGCAAATTGCTTTATAAAATAACAAGATGAAAAGAAAGATATTAGGTATTATTGGATTTTCCTATGAAATCTGCTTTCTTGGGTGTCTTTGGATTTAGAAGTGGGGAAAGAAAACTTTTTGGAAAACAGACAATGCTGATGTTTGGTTGTGAATCATTTTGTTAGTCTGCTGTGAGGGCTGGTTTATCCTAAACCATCAGGCAATAGTTTTTCACAGTCCTGTAATTTTTTTCTCCTCATTGCTTTCTGGATTTTACAAAGTAATTTAATTATAGTCTCTAAATATTTTCCTAAAATAAAATATCTAGTAAAATGATCAAATAACTTTAAAAGGATGGGTTTTGACTTTGTTTTGGTTTTGTTTGTTTTTTTTCTGAGGAGTGTATGTGTGGGGTTTTTTTCCACAAAGAGTTACTGTTGTCCTAACTATTAACAAAGTAAAATGGAAGCTTGGCATTTGAGTCCTGAGCATTTTCTGCTTTTATAAATATTCTTATTTGCAAATGCAAAAATTCTAGTATTAGAAAGATGGCATAATTTTGTCTACTGAAGTTTGATCTTTGTCTGAACAGTTACTTTATTTTGAATATGAAGTGTTTGTCAGAAAACTAGGCATTTTTCACAATCCCAGACATCACAAAGATTTAAGAGGTGATGTCAATTTTGTAAACATCCACTGCTTCATGTGTACCTTGTTTTGCCCCATGCCCTGCCATAAAAAAAAAGATACATGCAGTGTTATTTCCAAAGGAAGAAATATTTTTCCCCTTATCTTTCCAGGCCTGTAAAAGTAACCCCAGAGATATTTTAAAGAAGATTATAATATATCCTGCTGCAGACTTCAAATGCAGTTAACAGATGGCATACTATCTGTTACAGTGGAATTGGCTGTACGTGCTATACCTCTTGAACTTCATGAAAGTGGATCACTTTCTGGACAGAGTAGGTACTAAAGGGTAGCTCTGTTAATTATGCTCAGATAACAGGAATAACTTTCTGGAGGTGTAAGAGAAAGAAGCACATCAAAGCAAAATAACACCTGGTGTTTTTTCATTTTTGCAAACACTAGAGTGTAAGAGGCAAAAATGAAAGCCTCATTAGTAGGCTTCCTTTGTGCCCTCAATTTTTCCTGACCAAAGCTGAATATTATGTATGTTTTTCTTTTTGTACTCAATGCAAAAAATTAGGAGGTTGATAAATCCTGTTTAGTTCATTACCACTAACTGCTAATGATGGTGATTTAAAAAAGGATATCAATCAGATATTCACTTCAAGGAAGAAAGAACAGAGATAAGTGAGTAGTACACAGTAAATAACCTTTTTTGAGCAAGCTGTTGCTTAGTATCCAGGAAGTTTTATTTAAGAATTTCAGTGTTGCTTAATGGGATTCACCCCACAGCCTGAGCAATAACCTGCCAAACATGATGGAATAGATTTTGAGATGACCAAAACCAATGTAAGTAAGGGCATCTAAAATAATGAACTGGATCTTTCATAGGGACAGACTTCTGTTCTGAAGCTGTTCTAAGAAGGATTTAAGGGTTAATTGGAATTTAACTATCACCCTGTTGTATACCAAGAACAGTTAGAAGAACAATTTTTGCTTTCTCATCAATGCAACTTGAAATTTCAGCCATCATTTGTATGCTTGGTTGTTTATCAACATTGTAAAAGTACCCCTCACATCCTCCTCCCCATCCTGAGCTAGCATTCCTGATATGCTCTTTTGTAGCACAAATGCCTTGACTGAATCCCAGGCAATCTGAAACCAACCAAAAAACTTAGGTTCATTGCAGGGGGATTTGGACCAGGCCCAGCAATAAGAACATTGCAAATTAGGAATGATGTGGAAAAGTGGGTGTCATAGCAGAAATATGTGCGTGGGCGCTTGTGTAAAACCTGTACACAGTATGCTTGTGTCGTGCTTTTCCAACTATTATTTCTTTTTATTTCTTATTTAGAAAGAATGCAATTAGAACTTTTAATATGAATTTGATTCCTGTTTTCATAAAAAAAAAAGTAAACAGGGAGAATCTGCATGAAGATATTTTTCTTTTATTCTGCAAAAGCAGGCAGAATTTAAAGGCAGGGAATAATTTGATTGAAGTACTCTTGAGAGACCTACAGGAATATAAACTTAGGAGAGAGAAAAACTGAAGTGCAGAGCTGGGTTGTACCGTTTGGAAAGGATACTTACTGAATTGTTCAGCGCGTGCCATATGTAATTAGTGCACACTGGCTGAACGATTATTTACGCAATAAATCAAGATTTAGCCAAACAAATCTCTCTTTATGTCACCAATATACTTTGCTGGCTGCATTTTTCTGTCTTCATCCTAAACTTCCCCTCCCCTGTACCTCCTGTTTTCTTTCTTTCTGCAAGGACTTCCAAGTGCCTTCGTGTGTGCTGACAGCACCAGGCATTCATTACTGGGAGACTCACTGTTGAGACAATGAAACGATGCAGGGCAGGATGGCGTTGTCGCTATCTTCTTCAGAGTCTGCCTTCAATATGGGAAAAGTTCTCTAAAACAGCTTCTACCATGGCTTCCCTCAGGTTGTTGTGACCTTTTGTTTTTGTGCAACTGGAGCTTCATTAGTTTGTTGCTGCATGCACAATTTCCAACGGCTGCTTTGAAGACATGTTAATTATAGTAATAATTTCCAACTCATTTACTAGTCATTGCCTATTTTCTTGCAGGGCAAAAGTGGAAATAAGATCTTGCCCAAACCACTCCTCATTGAACATTAATGCCTTAAGTCAAATCTCTATCTGGAAATTTTTTTTCTCCAGTAAATTTTGCCAGAAGCCGTCGTTTTTCCAAGGTCTCTGCAAGTAATTGCATAATGCAAACACTAATACTCTAGATCATTTCACACGTTAGTAATAGGGGAAGCATTTAGCCATCAGAGGAATTAAAAAAAATAAAATCTATTAGAACACTTCATTTACTGAAAGCTAAATAAGCTGTTATTCTGTGCAATTTTGCAGTTACAGTGCTTTCCCTTTAAGCTTGTCAACAAGCCTTTGGGTTGCACTGCTTATTTAATCATCATAACCATGAGTAGCTTCACTGTAGAAACTCCAACAAGAACTCCCTGTTTTGGGACTTGATTCTACGAGGAACTGAGTATCACCTGGAAGGTATTTTATGTCCACAGTTTCTGGCAAAGGCAGTTCCAACTGGCCCAGGCCTTTGGCCAGGTTTTATCAAGAGAAATATAGGTATCTTTTTTGAAAAGAAGCCAAAGACAGTCATATGTGAACATAATTGGTAAATGCACGCTTCTGTCCATTTGCACATGCAGATTTGCTAATGTAAATACAGACTTGCATGTGTATTCATTAATTTATGGATTCAGTCTCTATACCTGCTTGAATTTAGCCCTCAGCATTATTAGTTTCTCTGTATTTTTGACTAGGTACAACCAGAACGTCTAAATTCTGGTTCAGTTTTGGTGTTGTATTTCATGAAGCATGCTCACTGAAGCTTGTTTGAATCCTACTCAGTTCTGCAATGCACAAAGGAGAAATCCCCTTCTCCCATTTGATCTACAGGAATGGAAAATCATCAACCATTTCATCCCACTGTTTACATATCTAAAATGAGAAATCTAATTATGTGTTTCCTGTGGCCACGCTTTTTGTTGATGATTGGTGTCTCAAGCCTCAGAACAGCTGACCTTCAGTTTTAGCTGCTGGTGCACAGTGCTTTTCATGAAAAGTAGAATGCAGTAGTGTACCAGCTATTGAGTCATTTTGCTTGAATTTTATGCTTGCTTTGTTTCCTACAGTCGCTGGAATGGAAACAGCCATGTTGACAATACAGTAGCAAGTTAGTCATGGTAGCAAGTTAGTCATGGTAGCAAGTTACCGCCAAAGGTGACCACATTGTGAGCAATTCTAATGGTGACAAGCCTGTTGCTGGGAGCTGGGGAGATTCCTCCTTCAGCTAAGATGACGCTGTGGTGCTTTTGCATTGGGTACTTGGGTTATTTCAGTTTGAGAAAGGTCGTCATGTTTAATAAGTGCAAGTGCTCTGAATCCTGGCAGGGGGAGAGGAGCCACAGCTTTTGAGCTAACCCAGCAGGAGCCCACTGCAGCCATGACTTTGACACTGTGCAGGCCCTGCACTTGGTAGAGTACAACATTTATTTAGGCACCCCCTCAAACGAGAGGGAAATGCTCAGTGAGGCAGCTCATATATTACACATTTCAGTGACAGCTTATTCGTCACAGATCTAGTAACTGAGCAAATGGTACAGCTTTCTTTAGAAACTGTGGTTATTTTAGACATTTAAAAAAATAATTTCTCCTCACTAATGCACAGATAAATCACCAGCATTTTAGAGTTTGCTCTGGAGAAGCATCCAGAAGTCAGATTACTTGCCTGAATATTTTTTTGTTTTATTTTGTGGTGTTGTCTTTTTTTTTTTAATTAAAAGCACAACTCATATTGAATAAAGGAATCTATAACACTTCCTAGTTCAACTGTGTCAGAAGTTTTTCAATTTCTGTAATATTTTTTTAAGATTTAGAAGTTTCTACATTTTGATAGTGAGGGAGGGCTACAGAGGGCTTTAGCAACCAGTATTGAATTTTATCTAGAGTTTTAGAAAAGGATTATAACCTTTTGTTTGTTTTGTTTTATTTCAGTGGCGGGTTAGAGTTACTGTTTGTGAGCAGAGGGACAAACATACATGAAATTTAAGTTTTAAAAGGACAATCTTGCCTCAAGTAATAATTATTGTGAATGTTCTTTTTTAATAAAGTTTATAAGTTTTTATATAAAATTGTTAATTGTACCATAGCAAATTTCTTGCCATTTCAAGTACGATTTTTTGTTTGATGTCTTTCTATGTGGCTATCTGCTCATTTTTGGAACCTGAAAGCTAGGAAAGAATCCAGATCTTCCTTTTCCATATATTTAAAAGTGAGTTAACATTAGCACAGAGTGTGTGATGACACAGCTGGGCCATAGTGGGTGCGGGATGCAGATTGCTTTTGGTGAACAGCAGATCCCAATTTCTGTGGATGATACCGGAGACATTTGCTCAGGCACAGACCACTGCTCAAAGTGACACCTCTACATCTGTGGGCAGATAGTGCAGAGGTGGTGTAGACACTTTTTGAAGAGTGGAAGGAGGACATTTGCTGGAGTGGGAGAGCAGGCTGTGTTTGTGCACAGGTGGCCTAGCACCTAGCATGTTTGTGGCTATAGGGCTGCACAGGAAAATGGACACAAATGCACTAGCTAGTTTCTCTCAGACCAGCTCTAAAAATCTGTTATTTCAAATTTTAATCATATATATGTGTGTGTGTGTATATGTGTATACTGTAGGGGGGAGAGGGTGAACTTGTTCTTTATCTAGCATAACTGCAAGATAATATATTTGCAGATCTGATCCAAGGTGTGTATATGAATACAGTCCTTTCTTTGTAGCAGGAAAGTTTTCAGTGTTTTCTTTGATTGTAATTCATGCATGTTAAATAACATCATAAGTGCATAGTCATTTTGATTCTCAAGGCAGTATGCTGTCAGTTGTGTTAGAGTTTTGGCCCTGTGGAACCCCAAATGGGGTGTTTGTTGCCACATTTCTTCAAAGAACAGAGATGCAAGCATGGATAGAATATTAAATGCATATTTTTTTGTTGTTGTTCTGTGTAGAAAAGATGAGTGCTTTATTTTCCCTCCATATAGAGTACTTCATTGCTGTCTTGGAAAACAGCAGTCTGTGTTTGTAATCGCATAAATAAGTTCCCACCTGTAGTAAAATTGTGGCACTGCTGTGCCAAGCTGTGCAATTTCACAAGGGACTGATTTCAGTTTGTTACATATCTAAAAAAAGAAACTAGGTGAAACAACTGAGTGCTGACATTTCAGTAGGAATAATAAATCAAATGGGTGGGTGGGGGAAAGGAATGTTCCCATCTTCAGAGAGAAGCCTGCTTTTATCCATGTGAAAATGAAATGCATTTGCAAAGAGTAGCTCATTTACTCCATATCATTACATATCAAAGAAAAGACTAAACAATAAAAAAACAAAACTAAAAAACCATCCTGTTAGATAAGTTCAGTAGTTTACCAGTGTCACAAATAGAAAATGCATTAGAAACACAACTTGAAATATTTAACATAATAGTTACTTTTTCCTTCTGTTGTGTCAGTAATCTCTACACTTGTACTCCTGTCACAAATACACTTTAGTATCAATTTTTCTCAGTAAGAACTTTCATTGAAAACTGAATTGGTCAGTAGTCTCAAAAGTAATTATTAACTGGAAGATAACCCTAGGTCAACATGAATTTCATCTGTATTTGTTTCTGGTGTGAAAGGAAGAATGGTCACTGTTGTGAGATCTTGTCCCTGCAGGAAACTTGCAAAGGATGAGTTAAGGAGTGAGAGGCAAAAAACTGTAATAATTTTGAAACAGCTAGCATAGTACAAGCCTTTCATAGTGGCTAATATGGGAATTTGCATTATAGAAGACAAATGATTTGTTGCTTTTGGAAGATTTTGTTAATCAGGTTTCTGTTTGTGTTCCACCCTACTGTTTACTCGTGAGGTCTTTGTTCAGTTGCTTATTATTGGGCTAAGGATTACTCCTGTAAACCTGTAATGATCCTCCAATTTCTCCTTGGGGAAGTAATTCTGTCATGGTCAGAGGGAAAGGGAGATACAAATGTATTTTTCCTGAGCAGATGAACTGTGCATCTGTGAGCAGATTAGTCTATGTAGTGCACACAGATAATACCTCTTGCTCTTTTCCTCTTATAAGTCCTCTTTCTCATGCACTGGGAGCTAGGGATGAATACTTTCCATCATCTGCTGTAATAAGTGCCATCTTAAAATTTTAGGATCCTAACTAGAATATCCAACTCAAAAATTATGTGTCTACAGGAGTGAATAAGAAGTTTTCTTTCAAAAGACAATAACAGAAAAAAATTAATATAACAACAATAAAAAAAATACTTTCTGATGCATAGAAGAATATTTGAAGTCAGATGTGATCTTCCTTGAAATCACTGATAGCCTGAATAAAATTTTCTTCACATTTCAAATGATGGATTATTGAAGTATGTCCACTCTGTGTTGAGTTTACCAAACCTTTGTGTAATTTTGGCACTATTACCCAGAGATGAGTTATCCAAGTCACACATTCAATATGTCTCATTTCCAAATTAGGTTTGGATGTTGTTTTTATATGAATAATGAAGCGTCTTAATTTACACAGTGCAAAAATGTCTGTGAAATGTATTTGTCGCTGTTAATTTGTTGGATTCACATGAATACTCCTGTGCTAGCCAACTCAATGCACTTCAGCTGCTGGCTCACAGGAGGATTTTCAGCTTGCTGCTTCTCTCATGAAAGAATTGTTGCCATTGAATCTGTATGATAGAAGATAACAGGGATGGAATTATACACTCCTACCCTGCTTGGGAAATTGACCCTTTCAGTGGTGACATTTCAAGGACTGAAATTAATCATGGTAGTATTAAGTCACACTTATTTTTGATCAGTGATGAACATATGTAAGACTTAAGTGCATAGATGGACTATATATATGTTAAAAAAATTTTTGGCAAGTCAAGTGACAAATGGGTTTGAAGATTGCTTGAAGGTAAAACTGAATGCCACTAATTAGAATTGCAGTCCAATGTTACAGCTCTGAGGGACTCTCGAAATTAAAGTTTAGGCTATTTCCTTCCACATTTCAGTGGTTTGTGCACTGCAACTCATAGACTGGTCACAATATATAATGTAATCTT
>WUAM01000287.1:57066062-57079998 GCA_024336885.1 Actenoides hombroni | reverse complement strand
TCTGCTTTGGATATAAGCCACTGTAAAGTTTGCAGGAGACAGATCATTATCTCTAAACTGCCCCGCAAGAGAGTTTGCCTGTTTACTGAGCAACTCAGCATTGCATCCAGTTTTCAAGCTTTCTAGGTGGGGCTTTAAACTTCTGTTGCTGAATTTATGTCGGGGAGAAAATCTGACAAGACCTGTTTGGTGCTCTAAACAGCTCCAAAGGAATTATATTAGAAAGCTAAAATAATTGAAAAGACCTGCTCTTTAATAATTCAATGCAGTAAAACAAACTTTACTGGCAAAGCTAGGGTGGGAGAATCTTTAACAATTAAGTTTAATTTTTAAAAAAGTGTTATTTTCAAAGTAGAAGATCTTCAGGATTCTACCTGGTATTTTAACAATTGCAGATCTGCACTGTACATGTATTTAATATTTTTTTAATAAATATTGGCCAAAACTAACATGTTCATATGTAGGATTTGGATTGAAATAAAATTTGGAGTATTTCAGAATATAGGTTTTTACCTTGGCCCATCACTTGTTTTTACAGTTCTCAAGGAGATGGAGGGGAAAAAAAAATGGTATTAAGGATGATTAATAGCAAGTGGTTATAGTATTAGAACAATTACAGAGTTAGAATATTGCCACTTGTAAAAACATTTGAAAGTGGAAAACATTTTACATCATTAGAAAAATATGTTAAATACAGCTTTGAAGTGTATTGCTTTAAAATTATTTCAGTAGAAATCACCAGTATGACTGGTGGGGTTTAGAAGAAAAAGTACTCAAGGTTACTGATGCCTGAAAGATCTTTTAAATGGTTGCTATACACTGATTCCCAAAGAATGTGACACTGATACTTATCATTTAACTTATGATGTAATGAATAATACTTAAATACATTGTAATTGTATAGATATAATGTAAATATAAAAAAATATAAATATACATTATAATTACATAGATTCCACAAAAACTAATAAGTAAAAAAGTATATTTATAAATTCTATTTTCTCCAATAGAGGTTAGAGCAGGGTTCTATTGTATTTAGTTAAAGGATCTGTTTATCTTATGTTTTCAATCAAAACCAAATCAGGATGCAAGTTCAAACAGACACATGATGCTTTTTTTTTTTTTTTTTGTCTTCAATAAATGGTGAAATTAAGAAGTTAGGTGAAAAATATACTGTGGCAACAGGAAAATCCTTGTATCCACCAATGCAACAAACAATCTCTAAAAGAAAATATTTTTGTGATCGTTGCCAAATACCATCCAAATAGTTTTTGTTACACAAAATACATTACTGTTAGTTTATCTTCAGTCTTATGTTTGTGGTTTAAAAGGATATCACCGTAAGACAGAAATCTGTAAAAAAAGACAAAAGAAGAATAAATTAAGATGTTAGGCTTAAACATTTCAGCAAGTATTTTCTTACAGAATCAATGAATCATTTAGGTTGGAAAAGACTCTTAAGATCATTGAGTCCAACCAATAGTTAATCAAGCAGCAGTGGTATTATTGGTATACACTGGTATAATATACCAATATATTATAATAGACCAATACACCATAATATTGGTATAATTATTATACACTGGTAGTAGGTATTATTGGTAATAGCTGCAGTTTTAATTTCTGTGAAAGAGAAGGAGGCCTATATATATTTTATTTTTTTTTTCACTGAATAGGGAGGAATTAATACATGAAATTAACATAAATGGGTAAGGCTTTTAGAAGTTTACTAAGTTTGTTCATACATGGAAAAAAAAGTCAAACTTGCTGTGGTGTTATTTTTCTTCATCAGTCCCTTGCCAAGATTAGAATGTATAGACGAGTTTAAATGATGATGAGATTGCTGCCTGGATTGTGGTCAGAAACATTGAAGTAGTATAGTGCAATGCAAGTAACTGCTGCTGTAGAGACAAAGCTGCATCCTGTGATATGTTGTGCACAGGACAGCATCCGGCTGTATCAATCAAGGTTGTATTTTAAGTAAGGTGAGAGGTCATGCAGGCTGCAATGGAGGAGGCTTTCAGCAGAGCATGGCTGCTGGAGGGAGTGTGGGGGGGAAGGAATGAAGTTATCCTTTAAAGCAAACAGAGTTGGTTAAATAATGCCATGAAACTTCCAGTTCTCAACAATGGTCAGAGATCAAGCTGTGTTTGTATATACAGGGTTGAGGGTTAACCAGTAACTAAAGTATTCCCTGATTGCCACAGGTTTACATTTTCTCTGTCACTGATGTTTGCCAAGTGGGATTTTGTGAGATTAGAAAAAATACAGCTGGGCAAACGGGTATATTATGGGGCTTACCCAAACAGAGGGGAGGACCACACTGATACCATGCACATGGTGAGTTCAGACCACTCTGAGAGGCCTGACAGATCATGTAACAAGCAAGGGCTGAATGCAGAAAATTTTTAAGAGAGCTCTTTAGTTCAGACCACACTTCCCTCTCATTTTGTATTTCAAAGAAGCTGCAGCAGTACATAAGAGTGCTACAATTGAAAGAAGATACAAAACAATTATTTTTTTTTCTGTTTTCCCCAGTGCTGTTTCACAGCCCTTTTCACGGAGCTGTTTTTACTCTTTGCAGTCTATAGTAGTCACACCACTTTCTGATAGTCAAAAAGCAGCGTAAATAACTTCTTTCAGTAAACAGCGGTAATAACAATAAGCAGCACATGATATGTAATTGCAATGGTTTTGTCTAGTAATTTTCAGAGAACTGATAGTGGAGTGAAAGATTGTTTCCCTTATGGAAATTCTTTCCTTTGGCACTTTGTTCTTTCTCTTTCAGCCAAGCAGAACTGGCTCATTTATCTCCGTTCTTTATTTTTGCTATTTCTGCAAACTCTGATGAGAGTTTAACAAATGTTTATTGATAAGATACATGATCTTGTTGTCATCTCATTGGGCTGTTGAACTTCTTTGCTCACTGTTGTTTACAAGAAATATTATTTATATGAATCTAAATATTGCTGAGGTAGAAATTATTTCTGATACTAATAAATGTTCTTGCAACAAATACTTTGCAAACAAATACAAATATTGAGATGTCTGTTTCCTATTCCAGCATGTCTGTGCATCCAGAAACCAGTACAAGGTGACCAGCTGACCATTGTACTACAGTTGATAAGTAGCAGTAACGATTCATGCAAAGCATTGAACTTTGGTAATCATTTCTCACTCAGAAACTTCATGTTCAGGAGACATTGAAAGTAAATACAATTTCTCATGTCTAGTAGCAGGAATTACTAAAGACTGCCTCAGTGTGCTTAGCATATGTCAGGATAGGCTTTAAGACAGGCTTCTGCTAAGGGGAATTATTTTGCGTGGATAATACTTTTCTCAAGAATATTCCATACAAATACTGACTTTCCTATTATCACAGTACAAAGTTTTCACTTGATCTATTATGTGCATCACTGAAATATGATATATTTACTTTTTAAAGCATATCTTATATCCCCGAGTAAATGAAGTCTGCTAAGCATGTTTGCATAGTTAATGTATTAAAGGCAGAGAAAGAAAACAGAAGGCAGCAATAGAAGTTTAAAATCTAAACTAAATTCTTGAAGAATATTTATTTCTTTCAAATGTTGTATAACATTTCTAAGAGTCAAGCTCCTTCATCTATACCCTTGCTGAACAGCACTTTACTCTGGACTACCACTTGATGTAAGTACGAGTATGTCAGGGGTTACAGAGTAGTAGACATTATAGCTCAAAAGCATCTTTACATTTATTAAAAATCTCTTCACAGACTGATTGATTTGTACAATTATGAGAATCTTCTAAATTGATATCAATTATGAATTCCCTTCCTCAATTCAAATTAAACTAACCTTAATTTTGCACTTCTTAACTCCTGAAAAAAAATTAAAGCTTGAATTAGAGTATTTGGATAATACAGCAAAGGATCGTAACAGAGCTGGATCTGGTACAGGAGACTTCAGTTCCTAAATGCTAACTGAACTGTATGGCAATATCACATACTGAGTTTCATGCAACTTGTGCATCAGTAACTTCTGCATTATAGGCTCCATTTCTGCATCATAGCTTCAAAGATGAGTATCTTTACTTTTGGATTTTACCTGAATCTCACTTGCACTTCTGTAGAAAACTAGTGCGACTAGGACCTTGCAAGACTGGTGTGAAAATTTCTGTCAGTTTTGAGTTTTGTATGCTGCTTCCAAAGGACAAAAGACTTGGATGCATATATCTTCTGTTTAATACTGTAAAATCCTTAAAAAGCTGCAACTATATCATAAATTTTCACTTAATTCTACTTGGTAACAAACAAGGAAAAAATTCAAAAGCTTCAGAACTATAAAGTTGAAGTCCACCTATTGTAACATTTTACTTACTGACCCTCCCACAATAGAAGGAGATAAGTAATCAAGGCTTTTTTAAATTAATGTGATTAAAGCAATAATTATATTTTTCATCCTAACAGTCTAATATATAGTCAGCAAAACAAAAGACCTATAAAAGCAGATAGTAAGTAAAAAATTGTGCATGAAATCACTAAGCAAAAATAATATTAAGGCTTACTTACCATTAGCTGTTGCTTACTAATGAAAGCTAATAGGCTGGATTCAAAAAAACAGTTTTCAGAACACTTCAGAATTATTTTCAGCATTGTCAAGAAGTAAATAGCTTTTCTTTAGATACCTTAGCAGTAAAGGAGTATTAAGGTTTCAATGCTAACACAGTTGGGCACCTTCTCTTATTCATTAGGTAAACTTTTATAAGGACCAGTTAAATGGTTGAGACTTTGAGACCACTGTAAAGGCTGTCACATTTTTCTACAGTGCATGTTTTTAGACACCTGAGCAATTGTAGCTGCAATTCTGTTGAGACCATACGAGTAACATCTTCATAGAGTTATACTCAATCAGTTTGTCATTCCATGTTTGTGTACTGTTGAATAAATTCTTGACACTGGAATTTTTTAATGTTCTGTTCTCCCACTGGATTTCTTCTATGGGAATAAGTCAACTCAGATCCTTAATACGGGCCAAAGCATCCAGATAAGTATTGGCTAAATACTGACCATGTTGACTGAATTGCTGAGATAAAAATATACTGTCTGTGTCAGCAGATTTCACTATTAAGTCATGTACTTGTGATAATGGCTTCAGTATTAGAATTGTATACATGAACTTTTTTATTTTAAGATTTTAGTGTCAACACTTATGGAAAAAAGGTCATACTACTTAAGCTACTGATCAACACTTTGTTCAAGGTGCTTCATTGGGTGGTCAGGGAAGTTCTGTGTAAATGTACAGTTTAGTTATATGTTCTTACAATGGTACCTTTATATTTTGTAAAACTACTCAAGAATGTTAAGTCTCTTCATTGTAATCCAGTTTATAAAATGATCCTGTAATTGCTTAGAATGTTCACTACCTCTTTTAATGTGAACCATCTTATAAGGTAATAGAAACCTGACTGCACTACATGGATGGTTTCAGCTTTTTTTTTTAACACAGAAGCAAGTTTAAAATGGAGTTTACAGACTCAGCTGATTAGTGAATGACAATTAGCACATCAACAACCAGTTCATAGATTGTTTTGAGGGACTGTCTGTAAATTCACTGGCATGTATCAGAAAGTGTTCACATAAATAATCCCATCGCCGTTAATAAAAATGTTCATAGGAGTGAAGCTACTCATTAATGCTTTGCAGAAGAATGTCCATGTGCCCAAGCAGCACAGGTTTCACAGACAGAACAGGCAAAGCAGGACATTATGCAAGGATTGGAGTACGTGGAAGAACTACAGAAGTCCAGTGGCACAGAAACATAGAATTTCTCTCCCCTCCTTTTCCATTTCTCTTGAAAATTTGATCTTCACCAACTCTGCTGCTTTTTCAGGTTAATTTATTTTCAGTTTGTATGAGTAGCGGGGAGTTGGGCCAAAGTTTTGCCCATTCTTTCCCCATCTGTGGTTAATAAACAAGGGATCCAGTTTTATGTAACCAGGCTCAATACCCTAGAAACTCACATGGCAGGTTTATAGGTCCCACGCTCTTCCCCTGCATGGTATGGATTAACTGTCTGTTGCAATACTTTTATACACACAGCCCATCAGTTCATTTTGTGCAGATGTAATTAACAGCAACAGTGTGCAATACTTATGGTAAGAAACTGTGCCTGCTTGAGGACTACTTCCTATTTTCTAGACTGAAATAGAAGACTGACAGTAGAAGATGTAACCCTGGGTCTGAGAAGGTATTTCAAATTCCTGTGTTGCTTTTGTACATTGTGTAAAGTTGCAAGTGCTCAGCTGCATTCATGAAACATGTTTTACAGACAGCAAAAGGAAGCTGAAGATTTTGAGACTACTTGGTTCACTTAGAGGTGTTCTATACCTGTAGATAGTCCCAAGACACATTTAAATCCCCTGTAGGGCAACCTGGCTGACAAGATTCTGTTCAACAATTTCCTAATGTACATTTGAGGCAGTGGGAGGTTTGGGTTTTTTTACTCTCCTTGGAAACGTTAGCAAAAAAGTTAACATTGGCATACCTGCTTAAGGTATTTTCCTGATATAGGAGGTGGATGTTAACCTCTCAGAAAACACTTAAGTTTACCTTAGGAGAAATCACATTGCAGGAGTACAGATTGTTTTAGGTTTATCACAGTACGGACTTCACATAAAATACCCAGCTGGAACTTCTAATGTAATGGCCAGTATTATCTCTTCTTTAGCAGCAGTTAAGTTTAATGTAGTTAAAGGTCACCCTTAAACCCTTTCTGAGATGTCAATATGAGCAGCTAGGTTGTTTTTATGACCCACTGTTCTTAGTGGAGGCAGTATCATTCATCACCAGTGGAGGATTCCACTCCCAGTTAAATCAGAAAGAACAAATGCTTTTAAGAGATGTCTAGCCAAGGCAGAAGGCTGTCAATATAAAGGATTTTTTTCTTGCTCAAAAAGCAGTTTTCATGAAGTGTCAAGTCAGAATAGTTAAATGACATTAAATCTTCAATCAACTCCTAGATTGTGTGAGTGTTCATGATAAAATTCTCAACTTGGATGTATATGTTTCAGGAAAAAATTTGATCACTCAGTTTTATCCTGATGTAGCTGATCATTTTTTGGCAGTGACATAGGGGAAAGCTATTTTATTTACCTTCCTAAAGATAAGAAAATCTCCCATCAAGGCACTTTGTTTTCTTTGCATGGCTTTGATATGTTTGATTTGATGATCATGTACTTTTGTGATCAGTTTTATAATGCTGCCTACGCGTATTTTTGTTTTTCACTGCTAGCTCAGAACAGACTGACCCTAATAAGATTACTCTGAAAATATAATTGAGTAAAACAATATGTTGATACTTTGAAGGTTATCTCTCTTATCAATATCTCTGACTTCAGGATGATTGTCCTATGTTTGAAAATTCTGCCATACTGTTCAATTACAACTTCCCAGGAAAAAGACCGTCACCAGATATGCATCTGGTGCTAAGAAGCAACCTGTGTTGGTAGAACATGGCCTTGAATTCCTAAACTTAAGACTTAATTCTCTACTATTTCTCAGGCAGAAAACACTAGAGATTAATGAAAGTAGGGTGATTTCTATGACTCTGAATGTAGGTAATTAGCCCTTTTTATCATCTTCAGGCAATCTTCAGAGTACATTGAAAAGAACAGCACTAAGTATATGTGTCCCCTGGATGCTAATAGAACCTTACTCACTTTTACATTAATATCTGATTCGGATCTTGATAGACATACTTCTGCTTGCCATTACTTTTCTGCCTTGTAAATTTTCTTTTTCAAAATGTACAACATAATACAATATAAAATTCAGGCGTCCAGGTATAGCTGTCCATTACAGTACTAACATCTCTTCCACAAGACCTTCTTTATTAGTCAGCTCCTTGTATTTTGAAATACAGAAATAAGGACTTTGAGAGAATGTAGTTTTATTAAATGAGCAACACTGCATTATGATAAGTTTTCTCTCCATTATTATTCCCACTCATTTGTAATCCATCCATGTTTAAAGGAGACATACAATGAAAAGTTAGATTACAGAAATGATCCACTCAAGTAGTGACTCTGGCCACCTAATTATCCACACTGTGCCATGATGTGCCATTGTGTGTTTTATTCTTAATATTGATTTTTGTTTATTTGTGTTAATAAAACAATGAAAACTTAGAAACCTCTATTGTAGCTGTTATGAAAAATTATGAGACATTCAGTGGTAAATTTTAGCTAGTATTTATGGAGAGGGACATTTTTTTAGGAGGGAAATGAAGTTTTCTAACTTATGATTGTCATGTAGGAGAGTTTAAAAACAAATAGAGTTGTTGAAATATAAAATAAATTTGAAGACATACAGTAATAATTAATTTCTGTGAAAAGCATGTTTTGGTAGGTTATGCAGCAAATGTGAAAACCAGGGCACAGTTTCAACAAATATATAAAAATATAGTTTTGCCACAAAGTGGGTGTAATACTTCTCAAATAATTACTGTCGTTCAGGCTTATATTTTAGGTAGAGAATAAAAATACATATAAATGAAAAAAAGGAAAGCAGGATAGAGCAATGCTTGGCACTTAGGAGTGAAGCATAACTTCATGCAGTTAAATTGCTTTAGTTGTGTTACAGCAGAAGGAAGATCTTAATATGTTTCTTTAGAAAAGAACTTAATTCTGCCTTGATTTCTATATCATTTGAACTCCTTTCTTGACAGTGAAATGCTGCGTCCATGATGTGTATTTTGCTCTTTCTCTCACCTTGTTCCTGAACTAAGAATTGACTGGATAGTGCAGCATTTGGTTTTGGTAGAATTTGTTTTTAAAAGCAATAAATCCATTTTATAAATGGATAAGCTGGATGTTAGAGAAGGTCAGGACAAGAAAGATGTCATGCACTTGGAGAGAGAGGTGGAGATGCTTGTGATGACTCATAGTTCCTGGTGGAGCTCATTCCTCAATTTGGAACTTGCCAAAAAAAAATTCATTTTCAGGACAAACATGTCATACTTTGCAGTAGAACGTATAACAATACATGCTTCACTGTTTGCTGTCAATCATGATCTTTTTGCATTCCTTAAGTGGTCTTTCATATTATCTTTGTCACAGGTCACTGAGTGTTTTGAAGGTAAAGACCTTCACTTGATTTCAAGGAGGAAGCCAATGCATGGAGAATAGATATGATGGATTTGTTGTAATCCACATTGCTGAAGTGCTGTACTGGCAAATATTTTTTTAAAGTGTTACATGTTGTTAAAGTGGAGACAAGAGGGACAAATATTGCATGTAACTAAGGAGAAGCTGGAAAAGCTTTCTCTCACATGAAGAAGATGTATATATAATGAATAGATGTAGCTGTACAAGTGTTTGGGAACAAAAGAAATATCACAGCAGTCCTAAACTGTGTACTCAGATGGTCACTGATCAGTGCTAACTGTATCATTTAATGCTATGCAGTACAAGCAGAGGTATGAGCCATCTCCATGCTCCTGACACTTCTATGTAATTTTCTTAGTTCACATCAATGTTGAAAAAATCTGGAGAGAGAACAGGTCTTTCACAGTGTAAATTAAGAGTGTGGGAATGGATGTGCCATTTCCTGATACTGTTATTTGGAGGGGATGATATAAATCATTTCAACATATTCTCTTTGGATTCCTGCCATACGTTGGGACAGATGATGTTGGCTTGTGCTGGAATATCAGGAAGATGAGAATGGATATCTGCTTTCTGATAGCAGATCTTCCATCAATCTCTCTAAAGTTTGTCCTGTCCTCTGTGCTGGCCTTGATCCCAAATGTGATGGATCCAGGGTATTGGCTTCAACTGAATGAGTTACATTGGTCTCTGGCTGTTATTTCAGACCTGTTCTGATTTGATATAGAGGGTAATACTAAGATAGAATTTTCCTATCTGAGGATTTTTCAGGTGTTGGTCCAAATACTACATGCCCTAGGGGAGAAAGGAATATATCTTTCGTAAGTCAAACATGAATTATTTCAATTGTGAGTGTCTGCAGTTGCTTGTAACATGCTTTCATCAACTAGGCAGCTAATCCATCTGCAAAACCTTTTGGGGAAGGTTCCTGTGCAATTTCAGGTATTCCTTGAGCAGTGTGAACTCTTCAAACACTCCTGTAGCATACAGGAGGAACTGGATTACTTAAGAAACTTTAAGTGTATGTGGTGATATCACAAAAATAGGATGATAGTTCTTTACATTATTGTGCACTTATGAAATATCTCCATTATCAAAAGACACCAAGTACTTTACATATCAACCAATTAGATTTCCCAGGTCTGGTCCTGATCCAGAGACCTCTGAAATAAATCTTTTCATTGACCTCATTGGACTTCATAGTCCAAGCTGTCCAGATAGCAATGACTTCACATGCCATGCAGATGAAGCTACTCCTATTGTGACTTATGCCAGCTCACAGAATATGACAGCAATCATATATACCAGTTCAGTAAAATGAAAGAACAGTTGCTTTTTATTGAAATTACAAAAGAAATGTAGATAAAGAGGATGGTAATCCTCAAAGCAGTCATGTTACCAAAGGCTTTGGTGTTAACATGGTCCTTTTCAAAGGAAAAACATAGTAACTGCTGAAGAGTAGAATGTCTTGATGTTAAAACAGAGCCTCATATTAGGAGAAAATAACTTTCTAAATCACCAATATCAGTTTTCTCATCACCATAATATTTTTTAATGTCTTCTAGTCAAGCTCCAAGCCCACTACTGGCTTTTCTTCTTCCCAATTTAGTATGGTTCAGAACATGAAGCACTGTAGCTCGAAAATGAGTGGAAGCAGACTGTACCTACTCAGTTTGTGCTATCAGCTGGTCAGACACAAGTCACCTTTGGCCTGGGGTGTACGTGGCAGGATTAGCCATGTGTTGTGTTTCACTGAAGGACCCCCCCAGCCAGAGCTGCTTCGTGTGGACTCTGTAACACTTTAATGTGACTAAGCACATCCAAGACGAAAGCTGTTTTGTTTCCAGTTATCTGAAGTGTTGACAGAATGGCTCTCTTGCTAAATTTAAGTGTATAGACATTAACAGCAGCAAGAAGAAAAAAAAAAAACAACCCACAGTTATTCAAATGCCTCCTTTATTTCCAGGACTAGTGTCTGCAGATGGAGTAAAGCTGCTGCTGCTTTCTCTTATTCTTCCTGAGCGTTAATTTGGAGTATTTATCTCAGCCTGGCGGTTAGCAGTAAGAGAAACAAATATGCCCTAAAAACATAACAACAGACACAAAATGTACCTCATATTTGCCAAACTATCCTGTACACCTCAAAAACATGTAAGGATTATGTGGTGTACCAATCCCATAATCACCTGCAAATGTTTTAGTAGGGCAATCTATGTGCTAGGTTATGTTCTGTTTTTACATTCCTTACAGTATTTGCAATACATTTTTGAAATAATAAACTTGTTTTCATCTATTAAAACCAAATGTCTCCCTTCAGGAAGTTTGTTTACTATTTTCAATACTCATCATTATATTTGGTTCTCTTTCCAGAGTACACACAGAATGTCTGCAGAATGTTCCCTAACCAAGTGGAAATAGATTATTTTAACAAATGGGGCCTTGCTCACTAAAAATGACAGCTCGTATTCCATGTAAACTAAACATAGACGGGCAAGTTCTCCACCCCAGCTAAGTGAACACAGCAATATGACAGAAGCAGGGACAGAACCTTCCTTGTCTCCCTGAAAACTAAAAGAAGAAAGCTAGGTTTCCCATACAACCCCTTCTCCAGCTGCTTTTTTTTTTTTTTTTTTTTCCTGCTAATAGGAAGTAAGGAACTGTAGACAATTCATTCCATTACTCACTGCTTGCGAAGGAAAATCCTAGTGAGAGATGTATGGATTCATTTTTCACACTTTGCTCCATGAGTCCCATGAAAGGAAGACAATGCTGTAATTGTATTACTACAGTGGTTTAATTTCTGTATAGGGACCTGCGTGTATGAGGAAAAGAGCGAGCTCTTGGGTACACACACTCAAATAATAAATATAATGGCATTTTTTAGATTTGCTCTGTGGAATCTAGACTCCTTTGTCACCATGGACAAAGTAATATTTATGGTTTAATAAAGAACTATTGATACATCAATATCAGACTTTCTAAGGCATGTAGTATTATTGCTTAATGATATTTATAGAGTTTATCTATAAAACAAGTTAGGGTAAAATTCAAAGCAACATCTTAGTCTTGCTCTTTCTCTGTGGTTTTACTGTGAAGTTAACTTAGATATGAACCTGAGTGTACATGGCTCTAATGGTATGGTGGGGATTGCACCTGGTTTCTCACTCTTAAGAGATGGTTGGATTCTTGGGAAGGTATCATAAATACCTGAGGAGGCTGGGTTCCTTGTGCCAAAGTTTTTACAAGCTTGGTGAGGAAATTAAACTGCATCTCCCTTTGCCTAGCTTCATAGTGTAGTTCACAGCTTCAAGACCAAAGCTGAGGAATGGCTTTCATCAGAGGCTGTTTTGGGTGGGTTTTGTGGTGCAAAGAGGATGATCGGACAAGGCATTATTAGAGGCATTTCGCTTTCAGTACACATAGAGAACTGCTTAGTGTTATAGTCAAGGGAGAAAATCTACAGGAATGAATTGGAAGGGCCTACATAAATTAGGTGGTGAAATATTATGAGGGGAAAGTCAGTCTTGTGTTTTGTTACTCTTATATTAGGAGAATAGCAACATACTAATGATTTCTAAATCTCCCTGTATGTTGTCTATAAATACCTATTCCCAGTTCTTTATTTTCTGTGTCTTCTATCCCTAAAGCTATTTTAAATACATTGGAAGAGAAACAACTAGTGTAACAGCATTAGCCATTAAGAAAAGAAAAAAGATAGTTTTATCCACTCACGCACATATGCTGCAATATAATAGCACATATGCTGTTCAAAGACCTAGTGAGACAAGTTTCCAAATGAAATCTACTGCTACTAAACAATTAGATGAGGAGGGAAATGCAATATGATTGTTGGTATATGATGATTGTTTTGATTCATCTAAACCAGGAAGTGACTGAACTTTAACTACGTGTGCATCTATGACAAATTTAGGTGCCTCTAAATGTTTGCTGAGGTGATCATTGGTATTTAGATGGTTAGAAAAGAATTTACATAGGTCTGCAAACAAGAGTCTGTATTTCTCTCAAACCTATTTGTGACACAGTCCTTTGATCCAGTTAAAACAAAAATACGGAGCTTTACTCATGATGTGGCTGTTTGCCATGCCTTTGTAGTTTCCTGAAAAGAAACAGGCAACCAGGATTTATAATGCCTGAAACATTAAGATTCTGAAAATGTTAACCAGCTCTTATGTGCAAACAAATCTTTCACATTCTCCACAGCTGACTATAGCTGACAGCTTAGGAATTGGGATATAACAGGACTGAAATGGCATACAAAGAACAGAAAGAAATCATATTAAAACTAAGAACTATGTTTTAGTTGTTTGGTTGCTGATGTCTTACTGATAGGCATTTGTTGCACTATTTGAACGATACAGTGGAAAGTATATCCTACAGGATATAAAGCAGGTAAATTTGTTACATATTCAGAGTCAGAAGGAAACCCAAACATGCCTTCCACATTGTAATTTTAGTGATACAATTGTTTGTCTCACAATTCGAGTTTGATAGGGACAGCTGATAGATTCAAAGAGCAGGAACTGAAGCAGCAGCATAAACCAGGCAGGGGATGAGAGAAAAACATGAACATGCCCATAAGGGAGTTGATGCTATAGAAGGATGAAGGGTGTGAAGGCAGGAGCTATTGTGCAGAGGAGGAGATAGTACTAAGGTCAGAAAATTTGAATTTCCCCAAATAATGCTTTTAAACAGAGCGCTTTTTTTTTTTTGGGGGGGGGGGGGGGCAGTCAGGCCTAGGGCGGGGGAAGTGGTTTTTAAAGGTTTGGAGGTA
>WUAM01000287.1:57031909-57065962 GCA_024336885.1 Actenoides hombroni | reverse complement strand
GGGGGGGGAGGTGTTTTGTTGGATTTTTTTGGTGGTTTGGGTGGTTTTTGTGTGTTTTGGGGTTTTTTCCTCATGTGTGTAACAATGGGGTTTCTTTGTTGTGGGAATACATTAGTTGTGTGATATTGTTTCATTCTGGTTAGTCAGTTGACAACTCTTATCTGAGCCCTGAAGCCTAGGATAAAGATGTTCTGCATTGTCCTATCTTACTGATGTCTTGAGGGTGACATATATGTGCTATAGCCTCTTTTTATGTGTTCTTATTTGCCCCAGTTTGTTGTTGCTACAACAAAGTTGTGCTCTCAGCATATTGCAAGGTTTGAAGAAAAATTCAGGCTAAAACTGAGTTTACTCAGAATATTCATTGTTCTTTCTAAAATTAGCTTAGCAAACTGATCGATCTCTCATGCTCTTAGGAATAAAATATGATTCTGAGTTGTAATATCATCAGGCTGGAAAAGGGGCATAATTGATGCTTAGTTCATGAAAGACCTTGTGAGTCTTGAGTAGGTAGCTGGAGTTGTGGGGGCTAAGGAATGTATTTTAAGTGATGGGTAATTGGTATTGCTGAGACAAAGATTGTAACTAGAGGTGAACATTACAGGAATTGGGAATGAGATTTTGGCATGCATAATATCAAAGTCTGTGTCCTAAGGTTATTTTCTGCTTGCTCTCATATTTTTTCAGCATATTATGTGTTACTTTTTTTTTTTTTCCTTTCTGCTTGCTATATTCATGTTCTATCAGGCAGGGGATATATAGTGTACCACAAGTGCTGACGCTGTCAAATTAGCAATCACACTTTATAGGTTGGGTTTTTTTCCTAAAGAGCTAACAGGCAGCAGCTGACAGTGAGATATATTGTCAGAAGTGCACTGAGTATCTGTAGAAGGAAACAATGGAGTATCTTTATTCTTGTGTTGTTTTTCAGACTGCTCTGCAATGACTACAGCAAGATATAGGCCTACCTGGGACCTGGTGCTTGACCCATTGGTATCCTGCAAGCTCTGCCTTGGTGAATATCCTGTGGAGCAGATGACAACAATAGCACAATGCCAATGCATCTTCTGTACCCTGGTGAGTTTCCTTTTATTTTATTAGGCATAAAAAACAATGTGCAATTTTAACTGCAGAAATCATGTGTTCCTGCTGAGTGGGTTTCACCCAGAAGTATTGATGCTGCAGTGGAAATAAATACTGTTGAGTACTTGTCACAAAAGCTAGCAAGTGAACTTTTCTGTTTTCCTGTTTAAAAAAAAAAAACAAACCTATTTTTTTACTCAGCACTTCAATATACTGCTGTATATAGTTAACTCCTTAGTAAAATTATCCACACTTAGCTTTTTATGTGTGGCTTGGAATAGGGGTTTGAGTGGTAATGAGAAGTTAGTTTTTTTTGTTGTTGTTTTTGTTCTGGTGTGGTTTTTTGTTGTGTTTTTTTTAACTTTAGATTAGACTACAATAGACTATTTCATGTTGGAAGAGACCCGCAATGATCATGCAGTCCAACTGCCTGACCACTTCAGGGCTGACCAAAGTTAAAGTGTGTTTTTAAGGGCATTGTCCAAATGTGTCTTAAATACTGGTGGACTTGGGACATTGACCACCTCTCTAGGAAGCTTGTTTCAGTATTTGGCCACACTCTTGGTAAAGAAATGCTTCTTAACATCCAGTCTAAACCTCCCCTGATGCAGCTTTGAACCATTTTCATGCATCCTGTCATGGTATACCAGGGAGAAGAGCTCAGCACCTCCCTCTCCTCTTCGCCTCCGCAGGGAGCTGTAGAGAGCAATGAGTTTACCCCTCAGCCTCCTTTCCTTCAAACTAGACTAGCTCAAAATCCCTAGTTCCTCATCATGGCACATGCCTTGAAGCCCTATCACCAGCTTTGTTGCATTCAAGGATCTTCACATCCTTTTTTAAATTCTGGGGCCCAGATCTCCACACAGGACTCAAGGCAAGGACACATCAACTCTAAATACAGTGGGACAACCACCTCTTTTGACTGTCTGGTTACGCTGTTTGATGCTTCCCAGGATGGGTTTTTCTCTCTTGGCTGCTAGTACTCACTGATGACTCCTTTTGAGCCTTCTCCCGACCAGCATCCCCAGATCCCTTTCTGCAGGGCTTCTCTCCAGCCACCCCTCTCTCAGACTATTCTTGTGCCTCATCTTACTCCATCCCAGGTGCATAATCTGTCATTCTGACTTGTTAGATTTCATCCTGTTAATCATTGCCCAATGCTTCATTCTAGTTAGATCCATCCCTCTGCAGGTTCTCTTGTCCCTTAAGAGAGTCAACAGCACCTCCCAGTTTGATATCATCAACAAACTTGATAGTGGTGCATTCAAATCCCGCACTGAGATCACTGATAAAAATATTGACAGAACTGGCCCTAGAGTTGAGCCCTGAGGAACTCTTCTGGTGACCAGTTGCCAGTCAGATGTAGCCCCATTCACTATGACTTGTTGACCTCTGTCCTTCAGGCAGTTCTTCACACAGTGTTGATCTTACAGTTGCACAGACTTGTGCAGAAGTATACTGTGAGGGACATTATCAAAAGCTTTACAGAAATCCAGAAAAGCTACCTCTGCTGCCTTTCATTCCTCCACTAGGCGAGTGACCTTATGGTGAAGATATTAAATTAGTTAAACAGAACTCCTTTGTGAACCCATGTTGACTATCTTTGATGGCTGCATAATGCTTTAAATGCCTTTCAATAGTACCCAGTATAGCTATGTTCATACTTGTAAATAGAAAAGTATTTAATGTATTATACATTCTAATTTCATTGTATCATTAATTGCAATTATGTAACAGACTTTCATTACCTTATTGTACAAATGCATGCCAGGAATAACAAGAACTTTCAGTTGTGTTCACCGAACAATGTGTTGTTCTTTGCTACATACTACACTTAAGTACATCATTGTAGTAAATGTGTATTCTTAGTTTATGAACAGAAAAAGAAAAATAGTAGTTTTCCATCCCTGTTGATGATTTGGAATGAAAATGTTAGATTCTTAAATATTGTAATGGGTGTGGGTACATCAAAAACACTTTCAGTGATGGTTCAGCATTACTGGATGATCCTTTTTTAGTCAAAAAGTTACAGTAACATCAGTAAGAATATAATTTCTGGATACAGGATGCTCAAAGACTTTAACCACCACGTCATAAACTCTTGTAAAATTATAGGTTCAGACATGGGATCAGGTAATATTTTTTTTATTTTTTTAGTATTATTTATTAAATTCAAAAGTGCTATGGGGAAAATTAACTCCAGCTCAGTCAGACCCAATACAGCAACACACGTAGTTTCTTGAAGTATGTGTTACAAAGAGATATTCCAGGTGCTGTGCTACTGGTATGTAAGCAGAATTTAAATCAACATACAGACTTCTCAATCCTACAATATTTCTGTCTGCAAGTCTTCACTCTTTATGACCATAGAAGTGCTGTGGTAAAGATCTCATGAAGGATTGTCTCTTCCTGACACTTATACAATAATACAACGCTGCTATTCAGAAAGATAGAATGGAGACACTGTTTCCTTCTGCTTTCTGGCAGAGCTGTGCTTGGCTTGACTAGAGCAGACTGCCACTCCTCTACTGATCACATGTAGATGCTACAATTTCCCATAGTACTGTTTCTTCAGTTGTGGCTATTAGTACAATACTCCATTATGGTTTTTATCGTTATGATCATTAATGCACACACAATGCTGTGAGCTCTCTCAAGTTTTGTATATCTCCTCCATTAGGCATGTATCCATTGTTGGGTTGCTTGAGGTGCCAGAAGAACAGAAATCTAGAGTAGAAAGGAAAATAAGCTATCTGTTGCTGACTTTTTGTTTGTTTGTTTTCCAAGTATTGTCAAGGGGCAAACTAGTATCTCTTTTTTCTGGAGTCATGTCAGCAATAGGGCCATTAAGTGTGCTTTTCAAATTTTGGCATTAAATGCCTTGCATTTTATTAAATCACTCTTTTTTTTCCTACTTATGTAGCATGTAGTACATAGCTAGTAACCCTAATTTCAAGATAGTCACTTAGCAGTTGCTTGTCCCAGCACAAGTAATTGATTTTGCATGTTTTCTTCAGAAAGCTTTCCTTTCATTTTCATCTCCTTATGGAAGGAGAGTAAAGCAAACAGAGCATCATAATTGTTTTGTTTTTTTTTTCTTCTTTAATTTGTTTTGTAGTAGTTACTGCACCAAAATTGTTCATCTATTATTTAGCCTTTTTTTTTTTTTTTTTTTGGGGGGGGGGGTGCTATCAGGTCTAGTGCAGGGGAAAGTGTTCTAAAAGGTTTGGAAGTACATCCTCTTGAATATTTTTAGACTGTGAATATTGAACTGTGAATATTTATTTTTATTTTTTACACATAAATCCTTCACATTCACAGAATTCTGAGACATCATGTTCACATCAACACTGAATTTGCAGTGAAGTTCCAATGTTGACTAATTACAGTGTTACAAAAACACAAGAATTAATTCCTCCAAGTAATACTATACCAAGAGTCAGTGTAGTGGAAGGGACTGAACAACTGCTTTCCATCAAAGATTAAGCTGTCTATAGATATGGTTCAGTAACATGCAAGGGACAGTTACTGCTCATTTACCAGGGCTGCATTTGTTCACACAACATTACTTTTTGTAATGAAGCACTAAAGAAATGTAAAATATCAAGGAGAGTAGGTAGGCACATGATCTTTTTTTTATCCCTTCTCCCCAGGGATTGAAAGACATCAGCACCCATTTTCTTATTGATTATAAAGAATTTAGTGTCTTTGATGTGGTGCTGATCAGGTACATCGTATTTCTGTTTTCTTCTCAGGGTGGCATCAGTAATCCTAAAGATTCCATGCAAAATGGTAAAGTTGCTAAGGATCGTAATGAAAGATAATAAAAACTGTTTGTTTTGCCCTCAGGAGAGGGGAGTCAAGATAGCAGTTTGCAATATCAGTCATAATGGCACATTTTCTCAGAATTATGGGATTTAGGTTTATTTCTACTTGTTATCAGATAATAAACATACTCTGTCTCACTTGAAGAAAAAAATAAATTTCACTAAGTGAAAAGGAGTTCAGCTATGTGCACAACAGGGTCTCATTTCAGTTATGGAAGGGGATTAGACTGGTGTCATCCAATAACATTTGAGCTGATGGGACCATGTCCATATTAAAGAATTGAATTTCACAATTCCCATGAATTTTCTTTCATATTTTGTTTCTGTTTTGCCATCAAATTGAGGTGTGTTCCTTATGATATTAATAATTGGATTCTTTCCTTTTTGATTGTCATCCGAAGACTTAAAATGCTTTTATGCCATTTCCATCTTAAGATTCTTGACATGTATGTAGGAATTTAAACAAAAGAGTGCATGTTTTTTAACCCATAGTATGTTTGCTTTCTTAAAATATCTTTTTTTTTCTATTGTTTCATCACACAATCAAGAAACTATTTTTCTTGGTTTAGTAATGACATAAAAAATATACCTAATTAGGCTTGAGATTTTGAGCATTTCACATACAGTTTCATCTTCATCAGTGTAGGTATTGTCATGGAGCCAACAGCTCTCAAAATTAACCACAAAATTCATTCATTTATGTATAAAGGAGAATACAGTAATCATAAATGACATACTCTTTTTGTTAAAATTATGAGCTGTGATGTCATTTGTTAAAGCAAAAGCACACTTTTGTTCATTGTTACCTCCTTAACTTGCTTTCTTGCATTGTAGATGAAGTTTAGCTTTTTTTAACATCATTACATATTGATCATATGTAAAAATATGCCCTAAGGTGGATAAAGAATTTCAAGACTCATGAATGGTATGGGTCATCAGTAGGGTTTGAGGGCTGACATCCTTAGTTGTTTTGGTTGCCAATAGATGTGTTCTGGACAATGACAAAATAAGCCTGTACTGAAAGCATCTACAGGGCCCCTTTTGCTCCTCCAGTCCTTCTTCTTCTCCATAGCTCTTTGCTTCTCTTTAATAGATGGGTGCAATCTACTTGAGACTAAATCTTGTCTTGAACTATAAGAGGGATAGAAAAAGAGAAAAATAATAAAGTAGAAATATATTGAACTTAAGCTAAGGATATTGGGATCTGATTCTTTAAAGAAAAAAATCTTTCAGGTTTGAAGAATAAAATGTAGTGTTCAAACTATGCTTTCATGCTCTTGAGGGAAAAAAAGCTAGATCTTTGCTTATTAATCAGGCTGAACTGAGGAAGACTGTGCTGTGTTTACACAGAAGTTACTAAGGGCAAGATGTTAACTTGGTTACACTGGCAGCTGGCTGTACCTTGTGTACATATGAGCCACTCCAAAAATTTATCAAGAAATCTTCTAATTAATTCATAGGAGAAGTTAAACATTAATGGAAAAGTAAACAGTCTGTTGACTTGCTGTGTGGCTTATTAGTTAGGAGCATAGCAGCAGTGTTGAAATACTGATAGTTTCAAGAAATGAATGCTAAACCCAGCTCACTTTTCACAAGATAACTATATATCTGAAAAGGATCATAGTAAATTCTGTAGTAATTTCCAAAGGAAAAGTCCAGGCAAGATTCATTTTGTTATTTTTGACCATCCCAGGCATTTTCACCTTTACAGTGTATTCTGTAGCATGGAGTATGGTTATGTTTATTCGGAAGTTATATGATGAATCGTCTGGTTTTAGATCTACAGTGTTGCAAATGTTTTTCAACAAAACCACAGCATAGCTGAAGTTGGAAAGCATCTCTGGAGTTCACCTAATCTCTAGCCCCTCTGCTCAAGACTGGGTCAAATACTCAGTGTCATGAGTCCGGGCAGGTTTTAAGTATCTCCATGGATGAAGACTCCACAGCCTCCCTGGGTGACCTGTTCCAGTGTATGACCACCCTCATAGTAAAAATAAAAAATGGGGGGTTTTGTTATATTTAAATGGAATTTCCTGTATTTCAATTTGTGCCTATTGAATTTCATCACTGGTCACTGGTGAATCTTTCACTGGCACTCCAGCCTTACTTCCCACAGACATCAGGAGTCCTAGCTGGAAGAACAGATAGGAGATAAACTTCCATTGATATCTGGCTAAACTGCTGGGTTAGAAACATGCTGTAGAAGAAGGGGTGGGGGAGGTAGGTGATATGCAGCTGTTTAGACCACGGCAGGAGGACACAGCTTTTTATGGAGTGTAGGCCATGGGGCAGGATACCGTCCTTTAGATCTAGTGCTGTGCATTAGAAGGAGAAAATGTCTACAAGAAGGGAAGTGCCATTACAGGGTAGCAAGGGTTTTGCTGAAGAAGCCAAAGGCTATTTGTGCTTGGTGGAAGTAAGGCTCATGCAGCATGTCTTTTTAGATGAACAAGTCAGTGACTCTTTTTTCAAGTTTCTCTGGATTTTGTGTAGGTTGATGAAGGTTTAGGAACATGACTGTGCATTGCAGTTACATGTATGTGCATTTCCAAAGGTTTTATCTAATTAGATACAACAGAAACAAAGGGAACATTTTCATTTTGGAGAAAAGGAGAGAAAGAAATTATAGCAAACTATTTTTCTTAGGGTTTTTTTTAGGGTTTTCTTTCTTTAGTTGCCAGTTTTATTGTTTTAGGGGGCAAGATTTGGGGACCAAGGTGGGGCAATAATGTCTATAAATGAGCCTGTATGTAAAATGCCCTTTTCTCCAAATTATGACAAAAACCCTGGCAATTTCGATGTTGAAAACTGAAACTCTAATGATTCCTTTCATATCTTTAATTCTGTATGTGTTCTTCAGTGGATTCTCTTTTCATACTATTTTTGCTAATGTCACTTCAAGGAAGTTGATAATTAAATTTATTTTGATTAGTTATTGGTTGTATGATATGACTTTAAGTGCTTATATTCTTCCATCATGAAGAGACTTCTCTGATTCTCCATTGTCTGGCTTTAGTGTAACTCAGAAAGGACAACAAGACCATGTTGGCAGGGGATAGCCAATAAAGGAAAAAGTCAGATCTTCATTTGATATTTTCACTAGGGATTTACACTTTACTAAATTTACCAGAGTAGGGCTCCACATATTGTGAGTAATTTCGTTTTCACGGATATGTTCTCTTTGATAACATATTTTATATAAAACTTCTTTATGTCTCTGTAACCAGTCAAACATCTGAATTAGTGGGAACTGAAATTAGAAAGTGAAATGAAGAATTTGGCTTCATCAGTTGTTGATCATTGAGAAAAAGTTCACGTCTCATTGAAGTTATTCTATCTTACGAATAATCAGCTCCAAAGCTGGCTTTACCAAACCATGAGTCACTTTCACGTGTCAAAGATCTCCAGCAGTTTCCAAATTCCTTCATGGATTGGGAGATGAGTTGGATTTAGTATAAAACTACTTCTCTTCTTCCTTGAAATAGATCATCTAAAAGATACCAAAAGTCGTCCAGGTTCTGGAACTTGTTTTTATTAGAACAAAACTTGTTCAGACTGAGACAATTTTTAAAATAAAGAAAGTTTTGACCTCCTGAGCAAGAAACGAACACATTCTAAAGGTCTGAAAAGAAATCTCTCTCCCAAACCCATGCCCTTGAAAGAAGGGCCTTGCAGAGCAGATTTGCTTCCTGGCCTCTTATTTTCACAGATCTTTTAATTGAATATAGTCAATATAGCCTCTTTGGGCTTTCCTGTGCTCATGAAGCATTCTACACCTAAGCAAAAGACATGGGTTTCTGGGAAGCTGTCTTGCCATGCCACCAGTATTTGCCAAGGCAATGTAAACAAAAGCCTCCTATGTGGCTTGGGTCAAGTTCTCATAGCAGATCATCATGTACAGCAAACTGAGAACAAACAGGCGAGGCAGGTCTGCCATCTATCAAAACAATGTCAGGTTCATTATGTCATGTTGCATTGGGCTTTCTCATTCTTCCCCATGATGTAGCTGAGCAAGTTCTGTAGAGTAAGAATCACTTAGCTTCAGTAGTGTGAACACAGCTTCGGAGATCTGGGGGCTGCTGGCTGTTTGCTTGGTATTGAGGATGAAAAGGTTAGCTATGGTTTCAGAGGTCATCTTACAGAAGTTAGCAGCAGTCTGATATGCCAAATTTTGTGAAACATGGTGGCTGGGAGGGGGCATTTGTTTTGTCAGAGAAAACCCACACTGAAAGTAAAGCTCAGAAATAAAAACCGGCACAGCTAAAAAAAAAGTTCTCAAGCCTTTTGAACTGAACCCATCATGCTGATTATAGATGTTATTCCAGTAATTCATAATACATATGGGGTTTTCTTGCAAGGAAATGCAGGAAATTGCATGTATTGTTTTTAAAATGGCTTTCTTAAATACTGTAGTTGTCTTTCCTGATGACCGAAGGAGACAGATTTAATCTTATGTTTTGCTAAAATATGTTTTGCTGTAACAAATCAACAGAGCTAAATAAAGCACAGTGTAATGAAGCTATACTGATCATTTCATATACTCTCTAATGAAAATATTCTTCTGTTGGTTTTTTTTTTTTACTTTAAGTTCATAAAAAATATTTAACTTGAATTGAAAGTAAAACCTAAATCAACTTTTAAGTATGAATGTTGTATGTTCAACTTATATTTAATATTTGCAGAGATTTAGTCCTAAGGGAAGAAATAATACTGACATAATTTTAATTTACCCAAGCAGCTCATGCTGGAACAGGAAAAATTCTCTTTCCTCCTATCTCTTTAATGTGTATTGCTATATAAGCCAGAGGTGTATTTTTGAAATGCCTTTTTCTTTGTAACCTGCCAGAACAGCTTTTGTAATGTTACATGCTTAATGTGCTTCACAGAGCTCCTAGTAAGCCATACTTTGGCAGGAGAAAGCTGAGATGGCTGTTGTTTGTGTGCTTTCAAGTTACTGATTCAGAAATTTCAGCTTGAAAAGAGAAAGACAGCAATGTTTTCCATTTTGCATGTCACTAACAACGATCCTGCAGGTTGGTTGTGCCTTTAACCCATATAACTCTACTGCCATTATGCTCTGTGCTTGGTGAATCTGTGCAGTGAATCTGCATCTGTGCATCCTAAACATGTCCCAGTTAATGCTGAATTTGGTCAATGGTTTTGCTGATGAGGTTTAGATCTGATCAACCACTTATCTAGGGTACTCTGCTTATTAACAGCCACAAAAATGTAAGGTTGGGCTGAATATATGACTTAGGTGTCCCAAAGTTATATGCTTTCTAGTTTCTGTAGTGAAATCCTGAAGCCTCATTTATACGTTGAAGTTCCCTGCACAGGTCAAGGCCTCAAAGTTGGATCCAAGCAAGGTTCTGGTTAATTAGGGAATGTAATACAGCTAGCAAAAGAGAAAACAAAACCAAACCAAGAAACCAAAAACAGCAAGGGTCTGGGGGCAACAGTGTATTTGAAAACACAGACTCACAGAGAGTTTAGACTGTGCAGTGCAATGTGTCTACTTTAGACATACTTTTATCAAGGTAAATATGTTGCCATAGAAGTCAATGTGATTGCAAATAATTCCTTGCAATGCATGAGCTAACTTGTTTAAAGCTAGATTAAGGATCTCTGAAGTGCACCACAACTTGCAGAACAGACATCTCTAGCCTCAGCAGATGTCTTCTTCACATAAGTCTTTCTGCCAGAGGAAAAGCAGCACTCATCCTTGTTTCGTTTGAAACAGAGCTGGAGGAGAAGGCAGGGTCTTGAATGGCTTAGTAGTCAGGACTGTCTCTTTGGAGGTTTGAGTTCTGTCTGTTTGATTTGGATGCATAAATCCCCATGACTCCCACATGAACCAAGATGGTGGAACATCGTGTTGTCCCTTGCTTACTCTCACTGACCCATTTGATGGTGGATTCCTTTCTCTAGAAGGGCTTAATATCAAATGTATTGGAGCGTGCACCCTGCATAAAAGGTTGGTGATTAAGGCACTCTCCTGGGAAGAGAGATATTGTACTTGTAGGCTTAGGAAACTATTGAATCCAGCCCTCTCACTTGCTGAGTCCTGCAAGAATTAAGCTGCTGCCTGAAAGGTGAAGGTTCCCACCCATCCTTTTAAAAGACAGTGAGCAAGCCTGCATTTTCTGAGGAACGTCATTTTGTCAGTGCACTCTTGGTATTATTCAGTAATGATTAATGCTTTGAATGCCTTAGGGGACCTACACATTCCTTTGCCAAATTTCTAGATCCTATCTTGGGAGGGATGTGAAAAATAGGTACTGAGCTATTCAGACTGGGGCAATTCTAAGCATGTACAAAGCGAGCACCTAGGAAACTTTTAGGTCAAATGAGGAGTTGAGCGGTAAGTTTAAGCACCCTCTGGAGTAAGAAAGTCTTGCTAAGAAGTGTTTTGGATTTCTTTTTGAAGATCTGAGTCAGAGATCTGAGTCAGTCCTGTTGTAGAAACTTGTGTTCTTTGCAGAACATGACTAATGGTCACTGAAGACAGTTGTACTGTTCGAGATACACAAAGGATGCAAAAATGTTAGCAAATATGAAGATACCCTTATTAATTTCCAATTTGAGATGTACTTATATTTTGGCTATTTCACTGCAGGTGATACCTACGTGTAAGTAGTTACTGGTTTTTGATGGACTCTGTAATTTTCTAATACTTAATTTACAGACTCTTTTCTACTTAATAATGCTGTCTTCTACTTGGAAACAGAACATTCTGGACATACAAACTTCAATTGACTTAGATGTTAGCTGTAAAAAACCTGAGGATCTGAAGAGTGTAAGCCATTGGGAATTCTTAAGAAGTTAAAACATTTGGCATTCTCATGTATCCGTATTAATAAATTAATCAGAAGAGACACAGTATCTTATCTCACTTTTCTTAGTGTTTTCATAACTCTTGCTTTGCAGTGAGAGGGTTTACACTTCTTTACGTGTTACAGAGAAAGCAATATTAAGATTTTAGGATAGGTAAGGAGAAGCTTTCTGCAACAGAAGACTTGAATTTTTTCAGACCAGCACTTACACTCTGGACATAGGCAGAGTGATTTTAAATTTAATCTGTCTGTCTACTTCAAAAGCTATTTCCCGTGAATTCACACCCATTCACATGATCTCACTGCGTGAAAGCTCTTACCTTTGAAAAATAAAGTTCAAAGTTGAGTACACTTTCCTGACTGGAACTATTTGCAGCTCAGTTTCCCTTGGTTGGGAGATATAATATCACATTCTTGTCTGGTTCCCGCTGTTCTAAAGGTATCTAAAAAGCTTTGGTTTTAGATTTATTTTATTTTACCTTTTTTTTTTGTCTCTTGTCACCTTAACAATCCTGTCTTTGGTCAGTGGAAATCAAGTGCCATTTATTCAATTTCTGCAACACCCACTTCATGGGAATGTGTGTACCATTAGCTCTGCCCATAGCTTTAGAAAAACAAATCTGTTCTGCTTTGGGAATGCCAAATGAGACTAGCTGGGGTCAGACATAAAGGAAGCAGGAAGAGAACAACAGTGAACAAGGAAACATTAGCATGAGAACAATTTCACGTTTATGAATCATAGAGCCTTTGGTGAAATTAATTAATTAAACAATGTGTCCTGGCCACATTCAGAAAGAGTTGAAAGGCAAAATATCTCTATGAAGGTATAATAAGTTCATAGTATAATTTGAAGTGTTCTCAAGAATATTTCTTTTATGGGAACAAGGAAAATAGGAAAAATTTAAAGTAAGTTGGGGTTTGTGGGTAGAAACAACATATTTTATTTTACTGTTACACTAGAGGAAGCCAGTAACGCTTTTAAACACATAAGCCTGTCATTAGGTGATAGAAAGGCAAACTCTTGGGCCTCACGGATAGGAAGAATGGACTGATACCAAAGTTTTCCCCACTATACCAGAGGCAGTAAAAGAGTTTTTGTTACAACCTTTGGATATCTCTTGTATGCTTATAGCATGATCTCTACACATTCTTGCAAATGTGAAAAGACCTTTCATTCCTTTCAGTCACAGCTACATTTTTACACTGAGAATTTTGAAAAAGCAGATGTTATCCAACAGAAGTACACCCCTGAATTTGATGAAATGTAGCCTAAAATTTTTAGCTTAAAGGGAAAAAATATAAAATATATTAATCCAATTGTGTGCAGCTGTGTACAATTTTGAAAATATTCTATTTTTTTTCTACCAAAAAAAAAAAAGAGTAATTATGTTTTCTGTTAATAATCAGGTAAGATTTTGCTATAGTAGAATTTAACTTTTTTCTTCCCTTGTAATGTTGTGTCTTTTCTGTTTTCTACCAGAGATTGCACTGTGAAATTGTGTATTGGTTGCACTGTGCAATAGCACTGAGATTTTTCCTTTTATCTTTTTTCTTTTTTTTTTTTTTTTTTTTTTTTACCACTACACAAGTCTCATTTAAGTCAGAACTGCATTTTTTTAATATTATCTCTGTGTGTTCTTGCCAATCTTTAGTAAGTACATTAAGGCATACTATTACAGTGAAGAACAAACAAAATCATATTCTAAAACATCCTGTTCTGGCCTGTGCTTGTTTACATGTAAATTTTAAGCAGAATTCTTTCTGCCTGATCTTTGCATTAGTTGCTCTAGCTAATGGAGGATGTTCCTACCTTTCCTTCAGTAAAAGAACCATAGAACAGCAGTCCCATATTTCAAAATTTTCAGTCGAAAAAATGTCAGTAGTTGAACAAGGCTGTCATGGATGCTTATTATATAGGCATATGTTTCATTACTGTGTGATGGGCAGGGAAGAGGAGAGGAAGACCAGTGTTAGAGGGATGGTGGGACAAAAGACAAGAAAAACATGTGGTTGGATAGCAGAAGAGCATGCTACACCAAATTCTCTACTGGTGTAATAAACTGGGACAGTGTTGTCTTCCGTCTCCACATCAAGCACTGATGTGCATCAAATAGTATTAGATGCTTTGGAGAAAACTCTTTCAATAATACACCATAAAATGGTATATTTACTTTCTCAGAGTTTGATTGTTAGTAAAAGAAAATTAATTTTAACTCTTCCACTAGCAGAAAAGAGTATTAAAATAAAAAACCAGCATATTAGAGTAGGCCAGAGACTTTTCAGTGCCATTAAAGCTAAATGCTTTTTTCTTAAACCCCACACATTTTGTTTGAAATACTTGGATTTGATGAATTTCTGTCAAGGCATGGTCCTACAGGAGTGCTTCCTGGATTTTTATTTGCTTTTTCCTGAAGTGATACTGAATGTTTTGTTATATCTATTGTCTGGGGCAGATACATCTGGTAAGTGTCTTCCAGGGCCAGAAACTGCCAGAGCCTCTTGCAGCTGTTAGTGAAATGTATGTTCTACTTGTCTTAGTGCAGAAGTTGATAAAAGATGAGTAAGAGAGCACTTCATTAAACTACATTTGTGGATGGACACTGGTGAAGTAATTAAGATGATATAAAAGCCCACATTTTTTGGTCTTGGACACTGCTTGTAGTTTGTTTATTGTTTAGCAGATAGGAGAAAAAAGTGCTTATTTTCTTCTAAATGTAGAAGTAGCTGTAAGGAAAGCTATCTCTAATTTACAGACTTTGCCTCTGTTAGAACACAGTTTTCATTGAGCAGGTTGAAAATCAGGTGTTAGTATTTCCTACAGACTTGGATGCATTCTGGTTCTTGACTGTGTGTAATTTACTTGAATATTTTGGGTTTGTACTAGAGCTTCATGAAGGGGCCTCTATCTATAGGAGAATAAAGTCAAAATGCAAAAGAATAAAGACAAAATGCAAATAGCACAAACATGAATCCCTGACAGTTTTAATTTGCAAAACTTTCACTAGGTGGTTACTGCCAGGCTTCTTGCTTGTGGAAGAATTTTCCTGTTTTTTTACTTACAGACATTTGTATTGCAGAACAGTTAGCAGCAGGAATTTTAAATTTCTTTTGATTCTGCATTTAGTTGTTTCCAGTTTTTGGGGCTATGTTTGAATCTGGACTACCATATAAACATCTCAAATTTTAAATTTTATTAATTTGATAACTTGAATGAATACTTGAATCCAAACTTTCTTAAAGTTTTTGGATGGTGGTAGACAATGTTGGAATTCTAGACCACTCACATCTGTAAGTTTCTACAGGCATATTAAAGTTGTGAGGAATTATTTTCAGGAAATATTTTTGTAGCAATTATTTGCTTTCCCCCTTTACCTCTCCTGCCCCAAAACAGCCAATAAGATCAAAATCTATTTAGTTTTTGTTGTTTTCAAAAACTCATGTGATGCATTTGGGGGGATATGGGGGCAGGTGGGCTTCGCAGCCTACCAATCAAAGGACATTTGCTCTTTTGAAGGCAATATGGTTGAAAGCTGGATCATCCAATGTCAGCAAGTGGGACAAAACCAGGACAAATGATAGAATCAAAGCTTAACATCCTTAACAAAAACCTTTAAAAATAAATAAACCTGGAAGAGTGCCAGCATGCCTGTACTTAACTTGCAGGAGACTGCATTCCCCTTGTTTCCATCTGCTGACAACTTCCAGCTGTGTGGAATACTTAAAATGGGATAATCTGAACCTACTGTTCAACTGAGTATTCTACAGTGAGTGTAATTCTATCAGTTATATCTTTAAAGTGTGCTGACTAAAGACAGGGATAAAATACCATATTTTAATTTTTTTAATTCTGTCTAGAAAGTTAAAGAGACTTTTCAGGTTTTGAAAACTGTTTAATAAAAATACCCTAAATCATATGCTCAGCACCTTCCTATGCTTTCTTCTAAAGGTGGCCTATACTTATTTGTCTTATCAACTAATTTATCAGTACTTAAGATTTTTCTTTAGTTTATCTATTAGTTATTTCTCATACCAGAAATGGCCCTTGAAGTTCTAGGCCACTCCTCTAAAATTTTGTATTAATAGCCAAAACCCTTTCAGAAAGCTAAGCATGTCTTGAGGTTCTAATGTAAACTCGGAGACAAGTACTGAGATTCCCTTTTGAATTCCTTTCAAAGCTTTCAATTCCCTTTATTTCCTTTCATCCTTCAAAGGAAAGCATTATATTGATTTAGATTTTATTTTTTTGAGATAGAACACAATTGATCTGAGGATTTATTATTGTTGCACCTGAGTGTAGAAAGCATGTACATTTTAGAGATTGACATCCTTAGTCTCAAATAGCCCATTAGATTTCAAAAATTACTCTTGTGGGTGTAAAGCATGTGTTCATGTATATTTATTTATTTCTCCATCTTATTTTGTATTTGCTTATGTGTGTTCGTTTATCTCTAAATGCATATAAATATATCTCCCTCTATGTGTGTGTATAAATCTAGACGTATTAAAACAAGTTTTAGAGTTTGTATCATGTTTTCTATCAGCATAAAAAGTGTACAATTTCAGTGAGCCAGCAATCTGAAAAAAATGTTTTGCTTTTGAGCAATCTAATCATTTCCTTTTCATTGGATGTAATATTTTTTGTCTTAAATTTCAAATTGAAAAATAATTTCAAACATACAAATGGCATTTTTTTGTTTTGAAAATGTCAGAATGGATCACTTCAGCAATTTTGGGAACTTTGTTCCTGAAGAAGACATTAATTAAAGCTGTCTTTTCCTCCTTTAATTTCAACCAGCTGATGTTTTCTAGCAAAATAAATGAATTTAAAAAAATAAATCATGAATGGGTGTGCTTTTCAGAGAGAATTCTGCAGTGTTTTGTTAAGTAATGGGCAAAATAGTACCTAAAGATTAGTTGTAACTCTCCAATAACATGGAGTGGCTATTTTATCTGCAATATGACACTTCTTATTGAAGATACAAAATGAAAAACACACATTCAGTTTAGATAAATATTCACATTTTAGGAGATTTCAATAAAGCTAATAAGCAATTATGGATGCATAATCAATATAATATACTTCTACACTTAAATTATTTTAAGCTATGGAAAATGTAAATGTACTATCAAATTGGATTTTTTTTTTGTGGTGAGCTCAAGCCGTGACTGGAACATTATGACTATATTTATGTAGTAAGCATGTTTCAGTCTTTTGGTAGGGAAAAAAAAAAAATTGAATTGTATAGTAATGTCTAAATTAGTTCCAAAACCTGGGAAATTATTTTATATTTATGCAGGTACCTAAAGATACATTGGGCCTGTGCAGCGGAAACAGGGTTATAATAACAGTTGAGGATTTTCTAGGATGAAAAGGGTGAAATGATTTAGACCACTACAGGGTCTACATGTCACTATCAAATTAGGTAAGGTTACTCAAGACAATGGTATGAATCAGGAAGATGGGTTGCTTTATTTTTTGGTTTTGATGCACACAAAGTACATAGTTTTTTAGGTAATTTTATATAATTATTCATTTGAAGCATGCAAAATGTATGAGCAATCTTGGCAGCAACTGTAAAACGAGTCTATCCATAGCAAACACAGGGACAGTGTGCCTGCAGCTCCAAGGTGTAACTGCTGTTCTCTCAGTGAACACTTCAAAAACATTTTATGCAACTTGTGAGTAAAAAGACAGACTAATTAGCGTAATCAGAATATCAGAGGCTGGGTCTAGGCTCAGCAGCATCTTACAGGGACCTCTCATGAGTGCTTCTCTTGTGTTTACTCTTTCCGTAATAGTAAATGCTGCATATTTCAAGTTAACTCTTTTTTTAAATGTAACTGGATATTTAAAATATACAAAACTTTTACTCTGAATAAGTAGTGTTCAGAGAACTTTGTTGTGTATTTCAACCACCACATGCAAAAATATTTCAGTTAGTTATGTTTTTTTCAGGTTTTGATTTTGTTTGTTGTTGTTTTGGTTTGTTTTGTGTTGCTGGGTATTTTTTTTAAACTGAAGTCCCTTTAATGCTTTACTGCTTTCTGTTTATGCCCAAGCAGCTCTCCCAGGAGGTTCTGTTGTTCTCTGTGCAAGGAGAAAAAATTGATAATAAGCTTTAGTGTCTTTAAAGCAACCCTGCTTATTTCCAAAGGCAGTTTTCTCTAAACAATGGATGAATCAGGAAAAAAAAAACAATGACCCAACATGATTCCATTGTTCCCAGCATCAAGGCACTTTGAGCCTGCAAGCGTATTCCAAATATTCCACAAAATATACTCTCCAGACTTTTCTTAAGAAAACATACATTGATTTCTCTGAAAAAGGACTTGGAGTATTCCTGGTTTTATGTTACTCCTATGACTTTATGAAACAGATGCTTGGGTGAGTTATGTCAGGCAGCAAAGTAGGATCCCGAGGCCACTGCCAAGCTTGATCTCCTCTTCCCTGCAAAGTAGACAGTGATGTTTTCCCAGCAGGAGAGTGTGATGATACAGACCTCCCCAAGCTGGCTTTGCTGTTGGAAGGTAGTTGTAGGGAGCAGGCATGTGTAGCTTAGACACATGTGAGAAACTGTGAATGCTGCCTAATGCTTGCTGCATTTAGCACTTTCTTTTCGGTTGTTTCTAGCCAGCTCAGTGTAGTAACTTAAGATTAATTTTTCCATAGATTGTTCCTTCATCACATTAGATTTTTACTTTTTTTTTTAAAGTTTCAACAGAAATAGGTTGTTCATTTCCAAGAAAAATGTTGGTGAAGAACAGGTGTTTTTGTTAGTGCTCTTTTTTCTTTTCTTTTTTTTTTTTTTTTTCTTTTTGAACAGCTGGGTATCCTCTGTGGTTTGGAGATATATATTGAAATTTGGCAATGAACTGCCTTTCACTGTTCTCATGAAATTCACCCTGCTTTAGTTAAGTTGTGAACATTGCCATTTTCATACATGTAGCAGGATTTTATGTATTTTATTCATTTGTTTTGCTGATGGTACTGCTAATTTTCAGAAGAATTTATCTTCCAAAAAAATAAAATTTTCTCAGAAAAATATGGATAATTTAATAAAACTTTATTCTGAACTAAGACATGCCAGATGAAATAGGGACATGAGATTAATACAGAAATATCAAAATATTTCTTTTTTTCCCAGTCCAGCTCTATCTTCCCAGAAATACAGTGGTGATGTGTGAGAAGTTAAGTACCATGATGAACCACCAAAGTGCAAAAGGACAGTTGTGGTGCATCATGGGAAAGAAAATTTGTTTCAAAAAATAGTCTTATGTAGAAAACTTTTTTTATGTGTGTACTCCCATGATTTCTATAAGAAACCTCTTTCTCTGTATGAGAGATTTTCTCTGTTTGGTTCAATAGAGACTTTTACAAGGAAGGATGACTACCATTTGTCAAAACTGAGCTTGAAATGGATATTGAAAAAATTAATTCTGTAACACTTTCTAAGTCACCTTGAACATAGTAAGAATAATGTTGTTATTAATAATGAAGAACGTGATGTATTGTTCCAAGAATGGAATTAAGAGAGAATGAAGCTCAGAGGTCTGAGAGCTGCTCCAAAGAAGCCAAAGAAATAATGAAAATCTATCTAAAATTAATTCCTACATTTTTCAGGCCTCTTTGCTATTTCCTAACCTTTTAACAGAGCAGATGAACCAAGAATCAGCCTTACTAAGAGATTTCAGACATCTGTTTCAACTTAAAATACCTCCTTTGTTTCCTACTTTCATCAAGTTTTTCAGAGAAAAGAATTTCTCTCAGACAGATCTTCCCCATGTTGTGATCTATGTGAAATAATCAATAGCAGTATGCGATAATCTGCAGTGTGATATACTGATAAATACAAACTAGACTAAGCAAATATGAATCTTTTGTTTCTATAAATATTTTATGTTTTCTCAAAGGACTTAAATTTGTGGAGGCCTTAGAGCCATACACCTGCAAATATAACACTTTGTTTTACTCAATTCCAATTACATTTGAAAATGTAGAAATTTCTCTGGCATATGAGCTCTCAAATGCTTTGGCTGTGAAGTACATGGTCCATGAATTCTGGCTTTTTTTAGGGTTTTTCTTCTCAATGTTGATTTTCTCTCCTTAGAAGAAGCTACAGCTAAGCTGATATTAATCAATACAAGCAATGTTTTTCATAGTGTTGCCACTAAGGTATTTATGTCATCATAAATATTAGGGAGAAAGTTTGTGCAGGAGTGGGAAAACAGCTTGGCCAAGAGGTTAATTTTGTCTTTAGTCAGTTTGAATGAACACATATAAATACCAGCTTAATGTCAGGTTCTGTCAGTGTACCCCAAATGAATATGAATTTGTCAAATGATATGGGTATGAAAAAATGTACACAGTTTTGGGATGGTTATGAAAAGTCATCTCATTGCAAAACCAAAAATCACTGTGGTGAGCCAGTACTGGGGGTCTTGACAACACCCTACAATAAAGGTACTATGAGACTGGGGGGGGTTTAACTAGCATTATTATGGCTCTAGGCACTGGTTTCTGAAGTCTGAAAAGCTAAATATGTGAAATTTAGCATGAGTTAAGTTAGTGAATAATTTAGAATTTAAACACCTGGAGAAGATCTTTCCAGCAATTGTCAGGTCGGGGTCAAATTATTTAGCTGGAAATATGTGGACAAAAGAGATGAGGTAGAGTAAAATGCAGAGTAAACATGCATTGACGATACAAACATGTGAGGTCCTTACAGTGTGATAAAATTGGCTGTGGAATAGTCTGCTTAGGGAAAAGTATAAATCACATTGTTTGGAACTTTTAAAGTGATTCTAAGCAAAGCACAGTGTAGCATGCTGAAGTACAGTGATCTTATACTGTCTGGAAAATGGGCTGTATTCCATAGTCTTTCCAAATACTGTTATTCTTTACAAGAAGCCACATAGGAAAAGGATCAGGTTTAAGTATTTATGTATGAAATGAGCCATGGAGATTCAAAATTACTTTCAAATCAAAACCAGATTTACAAATCACTGTTGCTGCATTGTCTGGATTGAAGACACCACCTTTGTAGGCTATTTGTGTTCATCGTTCTGGTTTTTATACCCCGATGTTGGTCTGTGAGACTGATAAGACATCTGATAGTAAATTAAGGAATCAGCTTTTCAATTCTATAGAAAGATAAGATTTGAAATCCTGTTAAGTTTCTGATTTTTGGTCTTTTTCTTTAAAGAGATTTTTAAAAAGTAGCGGCTCAACGTATCTAAAAATCATCCTGACCTAAACAAAGGACCAATAAACATTGAAGATACATTTATAAATGAGTGCCGTTTGCCCTAAATATGTTTCAGCTAAGTTCCAAATTTCCCTCACACCCATTGCTCTTTTTTCATCTTATAATCTAAATAGCTTTTCTCCAATGACATCAGTAGTTGTGCCCGAGAGTTACATGGAGTTGCAGAAATATGTCAGCTGAGATTTTGAGGTTCCTTTAGATACAGGAAAAGTGATAGAGTAGCTGCAACAAAATGTTCTGCACACCTACATGTGGTAGGCAAAACTAAACCAGAAGGAGAAAAACATGACGCTTGGCAGAGATACAAGGTAATTTGCATAAGCAAAAGCTATGCCCGTAGCCACTGTAAAAACTTAATCTTCATTTTGAGATTAATTCGTGTTTCAATTAATTCGATATAGAAGCAGAAAGACAAACACAGTTAACAACATATCCAGTGTCACTGGATAGTAAGGAAAGAGGAGAGGAAAAAATGCACAGAAATGTTCTTTTGGCTCTTTTCTTGCTTGCATTTGGCTTTGAGAAAGAAGCTTTGCTTTCTTGATTTGCACAGTATTTCTAGACTGCTAAATTGCACAACACTGTAGTGTTAAGCTGTAAAACTGGCAACACTGGTAGAGGTCATTCAGTTGCTGTGTTTTGGTAGTGTTAGTGTTACGCTGTGTTAAACCAGAGCTGTGCAAATAGGTCATGTGTTGTCCTTGGGTATAAAATAGAGTGTTCTTTAGTTGGATATTTGGATGAAGCAGATACTATCTTTGAAATTTAAGAGAATTACCACTTTTCCACTCTAGCAACACTTGTAAACAGATGTCAAAGATTGAAAAATGATTTCTGACTTCTCACATTTCATCATGCCATACTTGAAAAGGGAGAGGAGGCAGGCTGCTAATAACCACTCAAAAACAGATAAGATGTATGGTCAGATGGAGAATTACAATGAAATATATTGATAATAATGCCTGTTTTTCACTACAGGATAAGCAACAGGTTCCTCAAGAGTATTCTGTTTATACACCAGTGAAATATATGTACAACAGGACAAGTTAAGCACTTGCATCAGGCATATCACCGTGCATTGAAGACAAAATGTAGAGGATTGTAACAAACTTAACCAATTACTCAGTTCCCCATAGACATTAAATCAAGGGGCACTTGCTTCAGGAAAGTGGACTTTACTTTCAGATCTACAATCAGGCTGCACATAGGCAATTACCTGCTAATTTCCAATAATCTTCTGCAGAATTACACAAGTTTTCCTAGTTGCCCAGGAGAGAGAAAGTTAGTGAGAGGATGGACCGCATTTTTATGCCTGCCAGAGTAGTCTCCATCCTGCTGCTGATCATCTTTTCTCAGGCCTCACTTTTTAACAGCTGGGATGAACCTGCTGTTCCCAGAGCAGCATGGCATGTGTGGTATTAGAAGGTGTCCAAACGTGTTTTGTCTGTCTGGAAGATTGCTCCTCTCTGCCCCAAGAAGTAATTGCTGGCTCCAAAAGAGGCGAATAAAAACATATGGCAGAGAGCAGAGCTATGTAGATAGTTTTATTTTAAAGATGAAAGCTTTATTAGTGTTATGTTGTTTTACTGAGTTGCCAGGAAACAAATTATTTTTTATTTTGTGTGCTTGTGACCATGTGGCAGTGTTTAAACTTAAACCCATAGGTTTGTCCTGTGCAATCTTACCTCCTGATGTCCTGTCCTGACAGAGAGTGACAACTTAAAAGCTGTGACATCTAGATAGACAGTAGCTTGCTGGAGGCAACCTGGTTTTTACTAAATGAAAGTATATCTTTGACTGACAGCTTGTACTCTTGCTTCTCATCATGATGAACATGGACCCAAAGCCTCTCAATTCTTGCAGAAAACTTCAAAAACTCCCTTGAGTTGTTTGTTAAGGCATAACTCCAATGTCCCCAGAGGGAGCCAGGCAGGTCTTCTTGAAGGCCTGCACATATTTGCAGCAGATTAACACAACTTTCTCTGTTTCAGCTTACTGCTTTTATTGTGCTTCAGATTATAGCAAGTTTTTTTCTTTGACATTTTGCCTGGCTTGCTGAACAAGGTGTTAATCAAGCTCTGGGTGTCCTTCATTTGTGCATTTCTGTGTTTGTCCTTTGTAAATTATCTAGTTGGATTGTAGGACAAATTCTTTCTAGAAGTTAGATTTCTCTGTCTTCTGTTAGCGAGTCTAAGACTTCCAGAGTTGTCTACCAGCAAGTGAGGTGGGCAATGGCATTTTGAAAGTTATGGCTCAGTGCCCTGTTCAGAATAGGGGACCAGGACTCCAAACAGCTTAATGGTTCCAGTTCTTGATCATTTAATTTCTTCTAGTGACATATATTTGAAAGCTCAAGCATGTCTGTTGTCGCTCATGCTTAACTCATAATAAACTATAAAAGCTCCCAAAAAATTCCGATCACTGTCCCACCTGCCTAAATCCCATTAATGACTGATATGTCAACCTACAGAATAATACCACTGAAGGAGTCTATGCTATATTTCCATAAAAATTCTCTCATTTCTTTTAGCTTATACAGCTGTCTTGACATAGCTGCTCATCGATTAAAATTCTTGGCACAGAACAGCCTTTACTTATGTGTACATCATTCTGATTATTTCTGTTCCTCAGGGAAACTGAAGGCATGTATTCTCTGATTTGTAAGGCAGTTTTGTCTTATTTTATAGGATTTAAAATAGGGACATATTTGGTATGTTCCTTTGATTTAAAAGAATATTTGAGTAAAATATGTTTTCTAATAAGGTGGTTGTGAGATGGTTGTAGCCACATACCTAACCAAACACATGTACATTGATTGCACAGTTCTCAGCTTCTCCCCACTCCCGGTTTGGTTTGCTTTCAATTTTCCTTTTGAAAGCAGTCTTGTCAGGATAAAGACTGTCCTGAATAACTGCTTAATGTGCCTTGATTCTAGACTGGAAGTCACTGATTCCTTTTGAAATGTACTTCTTGCCCACAACAAACCACTTCAGCCTTTCTTTGCTCTGCTAGCAGAACACTGATAGCAAGTGGTGCATTAACACAACAACCAGTGAAGCTGATCTTTAAGGTGCTTAATGTTAGGAGTTTACCTTTAAAAACAGATTTAAGACAGCTCTCATTAGTGTTACACAGCTGACTCATGATATTGCTCAGGTTCAAAAGACTGTGAATTGATAAATTCTTTCTTTTTATTTAAAATGGAGTTTTAGACTTGTCTATGAAAGAAATTATTCCCTGACTGAAATAAAAATTATGCATGATAAAATATTAATGTTTTTTTGCTGTGGCCATATTAGTCTACTTAAAACTTGGTTAAATGGTATGCAATAACTTACATACAGTACATGAAGAAAGTTACCTTATGTATTAAATGCATTTAGTAGAAGTGGTAAAAGATAACATTTAACAGAAAAAAAGAAATAGCAAGAAACTATATGTAAATTCAAGTTAATAAAAAAATGTTCTTTTCTTGAAATAGAAGTGTTTCACAGAAAGGTTTTGACTTAGACAGGGAGGGATTATTAAAACCAAACAAAAATAACAACAATATTTTAAACATTCTGGTTTTTTCTACTCTAAATCAGTTCTTGGTAAGGGCTAAAATGAAGTTTAATGCTTATGTGTCATCAAACGAAAAACGTCTGCACAACGTTAAATATTTTTTTTCCAGTTTAATATTAAGAGAAGCATACAGAATTTCTAGTTTCTGTTGCAGAACAAGAAAATATTCAGAACCTTGAAATTTATAAAGGAACAGAAATCTGTTTCTTACATAACTGTAGCAGTTATATACTTATATACCTTCTCATTATATTGCTTGCAGTAAATTACTTCAGTCTTAAAGCCTGCATTCAAAGCAGATTCATTAACAGCTGAATTTAGATTACTGTGTTGTAAAAATCATGGTAGTGTTTTGCTGTTAAAATTGTTCAGTACTGTGAACTCAGTTATACGTAAAAATCATAAATTGGGTTTTCTGTGGTGAAGCCAACAGTTCTTGTGTGAGAAAGTTAACTCCAGTTTTTGCTTACAAAACTAATAGAGTAGAAGTTTCAGATATTGTGAAATAAACAGTTTAGTAGAGCCATGTAATTTATCAATTTTCATTTATTTAAAGTAGTGAAAATTCATTTATTACATGCAAATGTTCATAGTGAGAAAATATTCAGTATTATCGTTGAATTAAAAGAAGATGTAAAGTATCTGCTTGTGTGCTTATGGCAAACAGTCGCACAGAGACTCTTGCAATATTAGTACCTGTGGAAGCAGGAGTCTGGAGGAGATGTTAGAATGTCTGCTGCTAGCAAATGTTCTCTGGGTGTTTTTCCTTACCAAACTATCAATAAAATGGCTTGTTGATGACATTTTCTATGGAAATATTGTGATAAATGTTTTTGAAACATTTTCATTAATATTCTACTCAACAGAAATTGTTGAATAGAAACTAATAGAGACTGGATTATGCCTGGTACAAGTTCATTACTATAATTAATTAGCTAAATTTAGGTTTGTATGCATGCAGCCAAGCTCTTTTGAGTGTCTAGTTACATGCACGTATGTGATCTGTTTGCTGTTGTAAGCATACCCTGTTTCTTTAACCAGATGTATTTCTTTTGTCTCTTTGGAGTTATCCATATTTGCTTTTATTAGTATCTGGGGGTGGGGGAATGGGAAAGAAAGATGACATAAGGTCCATGAGCAAACCGAAAATACAAAAGCAAAATAACATGCAGGACCGTATCTTAATAAAGTGTTGCGAGTTTTCCAGTGCACGTTGTTCTAGCATGTGTAAATTGATCATTGATACATGCAACAAATATATGGTTACAGCCATGTATTTTAAGTGTGTCTAGATATTAAAAAACATGATCCATGAAACACAATCTACATTGCCTATACTGTCTATGTAAGCTATACAGTTATTATCATGGAGATTTTAATAAAGAAGTCTGGTTTCTTCTTATAAATTTAAGCTTACATTTCTTGAAATTGCCTTCCACATTACCATTTAGTTTTATTTAGAAAACATTTGCAAAGTTGTTCTTCTGATCAACTTTGCATTTAATTGAATCTGATGTTAGTTTAAACACCTGGCAAATATTGTGAATGTTTCAGATCCCTTACCTGCAGAATGTTTTTTTTGTTGTGGGTTTTTTTTTTTTTCAAACAAAAGCTCAGAATGATTACTTCATAAAGTGTTTATTTTACAAAACAGAGTCAAGCAGGTAACATTAATGGCTGCATGATACAAGTAGCTAAATTCCTTCTGTGGTTCTGTAAACTCCAGCCAGGCTTTTCTCACTTGCTTTTTCTGTCTTGGACAGAGACATTCCATTGTGTAACGTTCCGCTATTGTTTTATTGAATGGAGGAACATGGAAAGAACAACCAGTGGGCATCTTTAACCTCATTTCACCCCACATTGGTTTTAAAATAAAGCTTCATAAAATACAGTCTTCAGTAGAAAAATGAATGATAATACCAAACAGCCTGGGAAGTGAAAGAAGTGGCTGTGTCTATCAGTTATTCAAAGTAATCCAGTAAATTTTAGGATAATGTACTATAAATCTAGCTATTTAGTGGGCAGTTTCATTTATATTATCCTGATGCCATCCTGACAGCCAAAGATAAACAAGGATTTGATGTATTTCTTTATATCCTGCTGAGAACATTGGAAAGGGCTTGCCTCATTGTGAATCATGGTCAAGTCTTACAGGTATTTTCTGTTATCTGTTGGAGCCTCATCTTGCTGCTATTGAGGTCGATGAGAGTTGTGAGATTGAAAACATGTCTGTAGTGATAACTTTCTTCTAGTCTCTTAATAATCAATTCAAACAGCTAATAGCTCTAACTGAACCCTCTTATGTATATCTCACTTCCTCAGTTGTTGAATATTTTACTTACAGAAGTGCTAGCTGTTAGCATTCTTATTAATTAATACTTATCTCAAGGTAGGCTATTAATAGTATCCTTTTGCTGTCTGTGATATGCAATACTGCAGTTCTCACTTTCTTTGCATGTCTGTTTTTCTTAAAAACACATTTTTTTCCCCAGTATATTTTATATGTAATACATGAATCACTGCATTCATTCATTCTAGTTTATAGTGGTATTTGGAATTTACTGAGCAGGTTTAAGTTTCAAGCAAGATTTGTCAGTTGTGAAAGTAAAATGAAAGCCTACAGTGATTTTTGGCTTATGTCATAACATAATGGACACAAAGACAGTGGCAGTCCAATTTAGACATATCTGAGTCAGGTCACTGTGGGTAGTATGTGGCAGAAGCCAGGTCACTGGAGCATCAAGTAAGTCCAAAAAAGCAGAGAAAATGCATCTATGTGATGCATTGTACTGCTGTGAATGTTCTACAGTGATCAAAGTCTGATAGTTTAAAATTATCTTGAGTCCTTTTATATGACACTGAAGTAATCTGTGTGGGTGCAGTAAATGTCATTTACTTTCCTCTAATATGCATATAACCTTCTTGGTTTTCAAATAGCAGCTCTCCATTTTGTCTCTTTGACAGGCATTTGGTGCTTTTGCTTTCCATTCCAAAAGGAACAATCTCCTGTGTCCTCACTAATGCAGTGGCTCAAAATCAAGTAAAGTTCAAGGTGAGAACTTAACTCCATTTTCTTTAAATATACATAAAGATTTCTCGTCACTGTTTTACCTCAACTGCCAGGGATGTGGTAGTTAGGATAGAAACAAAAGAAACTACATTTTTCAGATTGTATTTCCATACTTTCAGCTTTGTGGCTTCTTTCTCATGAATGAATGAATAAAACCCACCGCATACCAAGTAAATGTGACAGGAAAAAGACTCCTGAAACATATTAACAGTGACAGCCAAGGTCTCAGTTCAAAGAAAGTTGTCCTGAGCATCACAGACACGTTAGAATACGTCCTTACCACATTCCTTTGAAACCACAGACAGGACATCCTGCAACAAAATAATAAGAGTCTGTGGGTTGTTAAGAACCAGAAAAGAGCAGCATTTGAGTAGGGGAGAGAAGTTATACTTGAACAAGAAAAGTAGACCTTTCTGCTAGACTCCAAACTACCAAACTGATTCCCAAACTATGTTTGAAGGCTCATTTGTGTTTTCTGCATCATTTGAAACATACTTAAAATAGTATGATATGACTGTAGGATAATACATACTTTTTATTTCAGAAGAAAACTGTCTCAGTTATAGTTTTTTTGTGATTGGCCTTGAGCTTTTTTTATGAGATCTTGGACCAAATCAAGCCTATAGAAGTAAAACCTACAAGTAAAATAATATGTCCTTGGCAGTTATATACATATGTATATATGCTATGCTATTTACTGGTTTTCAGTCACAGTGAAAATTTATAATCAGTGCTGTTAAGTTCTCTTGCAAAAACCTAACTGGAAGATTTTTTGGTAGCATGGCAGTGCTAGTGTTCAGAGATCTTTTTGAAAAGCAAATTGTACTTCTCTAGACAAGGTAAGCTCTGTCCTCTTTTACTTGTTTAAGAAGAGGGCAGATCAGAGACTACAGGAATGTCCATGGATATGGATCCAAATCCAGTCCTGCTATGTTTGGTGAATAGCAGCTGTTTATGGGTGCTATTTACTTTGAATACAGAGTCAAGAAAGGCCCCACCATTAAACTACTTCTGTCTGAGGTGTTCTTCTTAAGGTATATGAGCTTCAATACCTCAGAAATACATATGCTTTCCTTTAAACGGGCATGTTTTCTATTAATTATTTACTTTGCCTGCTGTATTAATCATAAATTCATTACATATTTAATGCTTATTCAGAAAAAAGATACTTTTTTCCTTCTTTCATAGAAAGGATAAGAAAACAGTAACTCAAAGAAATGGACAGCAAACTAGTAGTAGTTTTAATAATGTGAATACTTCATAAAAGCAACTGAGTGTTTCTCATAGTTTCCTTGGTCAGTTTTGCTTTATATCTTCCTTGTATTTTTTTTTGTATTCCAAAGTGGTGTTATGCAAACCCACAGAATAGTCTTTACTGTTCTTAATGCCAAAAGACTGTTCAATGGTATCAGAGACAGAAACTCTCTGAAAGAATACAATATTTCACTTCACCAAAATGAAAACAAAATCCTTTGATTGTAGCAGAGTCTGTTTCTTTTCTTATAAGTACTGAAGACATTTTGGCAGCTATGCTGCTTTTCTTGTGATTTGTGGTATTGTTTATTATGAAAACAAATTGCCCATCTATTGGAGGATATTGAGCCAAATTTGCTGATGTCAGTGAAGATACCCTGAGGCTGAAATGAGGTTGTTGTAATCCATGCAGGAATTTAAGAGGCTTGGAAAACTGCTACAGAGAAACATCCCAACTTTTCAGCTTTTGAATATCTTTAGCTGGGAACCCCCTCACAGTATGAAGTGAAAGTAGGGTACAGCTTTTGGATTGGGCTTCATTTTTAAATGGAAGAGGTAAACCTGCACTAACGTCTGTCGGCAGCAGGAGCAGTCTCCAAGAGCAGAGAGTAGGAATCAGTCTTCTAATGAACAGTAGCTTGTCTGGGTCACTGTTGGATCAGCACATACTTAAACTGACCTCAGCCTGGTACATGCCTATTCTCTCAATAACAGCATCCCTGTGAATGCCAGGGAAATCATTCCTTGGCTGGAGTGAAACCTCTGCTCTGTTTGAGCCATTGCTCTGGCAAATGTAGATGAGTGCTAAGAGAACAGCACCACAGGGATTTCTAGTGCCTCCTCTGCTTTTGAGACATAACCAACTGCATGCTAAATTCTGACAAGAAACACAAATCCGCTGTTTCTTTACATAACAGTGTGGAAAAGTGGGTTTCTGGAGCACTGATGAATATTGCTGCCCAGTGGGGGAAGTGCCAATCCATAAAATGTTGCACCAGAACTTTCTCAAGAGCTGAAAAGATCAGAAAAGGCACAACTAGGGAAAACATGGGAAAGTTTTATTACCCTGTTCCATATTGTGCATGTACTTTTGTAGGAGCTTCAGGCAAGGGACTGTTTCCCAGCTGCTTGCTGGGTGAACTTCTGCTGTTCTTCATGCTAGTTAATGGACTGAGGAGAAAACAGCTCATTTGCATTGATAGTAAAGCATCATGGACTCCTTAATTGTGAGAAATATGATGTCTTGAATTTTATCTGTTAGTTACTAATTGTACTAGCCACGTGTCACTACTGTGGGCTGAACTGCATCACCAGCTCTGTGATCCGGCATTGTGATTATACTGTGTAAAGAGAATATTTTTATAGTGTTTCATATCTAGTTTTATTAGGCTGTGACAGTGTACTTTCACACAATTAGTTCTGTCAGTTCCATTAAATATGACATGTCGCAACCCTTTCAGCTTCACTCACTTTAAGTCTGTGAAACTGACATCTAAGATCAGCAGAGTGATAAGGAGGCAGCACTGCCCTCTTTCACCTTGGAATATGGAAATGTAGAAATAATGCAGACTGTTTGTACTTCATGTCTTATTAAGATCTGTATCTTTTTTATATATATATCCCCTAACCATTCTATATATGTAATTTGTGAATGTAATATGCTTTATTCCAGAAAACATATGACTTGCTGGCTCAGTATGAAACTCATACAGGCCACAGGGATCCACTAGATTGCTGCTTGCTAGCTTCATATAAACCCTAGTCAAAATACTGTATTTTTTTTTCCCATATAAATGAGCTTAGGTCAATAAAATAGTTTTAACTTCACAAATGGATACTCTTTAGGAGATTGGATTAAATCTCAGTTTCCCTCTCTCTTTAAGGGCAAAAATATTTTAGCTGAAAATTGCATAATTATGTTTCTTTTACCTAAGTCAAGTTCTGCCAGATGAACCACCACCAAAGGTATGCATTTAAGTTGGAAGCCAGCATTTCTGGCTGGAAAGAAAAGCAACATTATCTCTACTTTGTTTACTTTAACTGGACCAGCAACAATTTAGCGCGAACATGGAAGTTTTGCCTGCTAAGGGGAGAATGCCTATGTGAGGGAAAGAGATGAAGTCCATATGTTAGCTATGGGTATATATGTGTTCATGCCTTGCTTAGAAGGTTTAACATACATCACTGAGCAAAGCTGTGAGATGTTATCTCATTGCCAATACATCAGCCTGATTTGCTTGGATGAAAATTGACCACCCTTAAGAATGCCAAGTCATTTATCAAAATAAAAGATCCAAAACTACCTGTGAGAGGCAGAGCACAGGGTTGAGAGCGTATGCTGGAATGCATTTAACATCTCTGAACTTCATGCAAGAGAGGTAGAATGCAGCTGCTATTAGCACTTTTCCCCTATACTCCCATAGGAAAATGTGTTCTGTGAAATTTAACTGACCAGATAATTATAGAGAGAGAAGAAAGACAGTGATAATACATGATAATACATGGGTTGTGAAAGCTTACCTTAAATTGGTCTAATAATACTGCAGAGAGGCCCTCATGTTACTGGTTTTATAACTACAGTAAACAGGTTAAAGTTTTTTGTTACTGAAACCATATAGAAAATAAATTATTTGTCAAATAAATTGATACTTCTTATGGCATGTTATTACAGCCTAAACAATTTTAAAGTGAAGATTGAGAGGGTTTGAAAAATCGTCTCGCTCTAAAAATGTAGGATGCAGGTGATTTCATAAAAGACACTTTCACAGAAGGAAAATATGTAAAAATTATTGTGAAAAAATATTTTCTTGATATTCCCACATTATTTAGTTCTGTGCTGTTAGCATACTATTAAATGCAATAGTGTTTTCATGTATAATATATGTGTCATCCAGATCCCAATGAAACTAATGGAAGGAATCCCACTGACTTCAAAGACCTTGGAATCAAGCCCATACACAAATTGCTAATTAAACTTGATTAGTAAGTAAGGTTGGCCAATGGAAAAAGTTCGCCAGATTTATAGCCTACCTGAATAATAAGCAGTAGAATTAGTGAAGGTCTTGCAACATTATTGCTGGAGTTTTGTGTGACCACAACACAGCATGAGCTATGGGCCTGTATTGCTTTTCCTCATATTAATTCCCTGTTTCATAGAAGTACAGCAAATGTTTCTTTCCAACATGAATTTTTATTGTTTACACAAGACAGGCTTCCTTTTCATTAAAACTTTTGTTATGTTTCCTTTGAAAAACAAAGATATAAATTAAGGGAAAGGGAGTATAACTTACATTAATAGGGTGAAATTAAAAAAGGAAGAATTATGCAGAGTATCAGGGGAAACATCCTGACAGAAAGATCTATTAGAGTACTGAATTTTCTCTTGCAGGAAGTAGAGGAAACCATGTCGCTTGAGACAGTTTAAAACTAGATTGGATGAACCACAGAAAGATCCAGCATATAAATGAGACTGGGAAATGGGCTGGCTCACTTAGTAGACCTTCTGTGTGTCTGATGGTTTGAAGAATTTTAAGAGTTGTACAGCTTCAGGAAAGCCTTACGTATGCCTAGGCTCAGCTGTGGTACTGATTATACTAAACAGTTTACATTAGGCAGTTTACAGTAACCCACATGTGAAGCTAACCAGGCAAATCCTCAAGGAAAAAGAAATCAAAATAAGATGAAAACTAAAGCCCTGTAACTCTGAAAAGGGTCTTAATGTGCTTGTACGTTATGATTGTTACCTGTTTGTCTCACTGAGGTATAATCGCTGGGCTGTCCAAGTGGTGGGTAGGATTCTCAACTACCACTATGAAAAACAGAGGTTGAGCAAGGTCAGTATTTGGCTGATGGTGCTCACTGTATTGCCTTAATTCTCTGGTTATCAACATTTTGGAAGCTTAAACATGTTGTCCATGCACTGATCTGGAACTAAAAAAAATCCAGTATACTTTTAGGGATAACTATAGTTCGCTCCTAGTTTTTTGGCTCTACTGATGTAGTTACTTGAAATCTGCAGCTGCCTGACTTATTTTATGTGGTTAACAGACTTTGCTATGTGTATTTGACCTCATTAAATGGAGGTTGTATGCAATAAATCCTATTAAATATGGTGTAGATAAGAACATTACATACCCCCAAAAGCTTTCCTAATATGCCATGGAAATACTATTTTCATTACTATGAAAAATGCTACTGCAGAATGTACTTTGGAAGGAATAAAAGATCTTTTCCTCATGGCTTGCTTAAAATTATTAAGGTGTTCTTTGAAGACCATCAAAGTATGGCTTAGAATTAATCAACAAACTGTTCCTAAATGCCATTTGCCAGGAATAATCAAGCAGGCATATGTTCAACACTCGGGAAATGTTTTAGAGGATTAAAAGTCACAGCATGAAGAGGAATATGAAATCCTAAACCTTTCCCTGCACTCAGACAAGCAGGCAGCCACATCATGGGCAGCTGAATCAGACTTCAGGAACCGTTTGCACAAACTAAGAAAATATCTGGCAAGATAAAATGTACCCTCAGCTGGAAGAAAATGATTCAGTGATCACATGATGTCCCATGGCCGTAGCTTTAAAACAGACTTTCAGAAACAAATTCAACATGTGTTGATGATCACACAGATGAAAGCATGCATTGTACAGATGGGAATTCCAGTGTCTTGTGCAGAGCCTTCAGGACTTATGAAAGAAAGCATTTACAATGTACTTTTAGGACACCCGTGGAAAAAATGTGCCTTTATCAGTCAGTACGGTAGTTATGAAAGCCTTGTTTTCTTGAACATACTGAAGTATTCACATGTACACATATGGTAGTGGAGATTAATTCATCTGTCCCTTGATGCATTCCTCATCACTGAAATAGAAAAACAAAACAGAAGAAAATGGAACAGACTGCTGTGGAAAGAAAAGCCCTATTTTATTCAGTCTTAAGCATGACAAAGGAAAAATAATGGTCAGTGACAGTATTTGAATTATTTTTTGCATGCCCTGTGGCCTTGAACTCCCCTACGGTACTTTACCAAGCTTTATGACTGGGTAAAATAACCCTAGATATTTATTTACTTGGTATATCACAAAGGGATTTTCAAAATCATGTGTAAGACACAAAACCCGCCCCTTCCCCTCCCCCCCCTTTTTTTCCTTTTCTTC
>WUAM01000287.1:57018033-57031809 GCA_024336885.1 Actenoides hombroni | reverse complement strand
TTGCATTGATCAGCTACCTACTTGACCCCATAGTCCTCTGATGTACCAGATGTTACATGATGAGCAGGTATGAGTGCCCGCCCCTTCCCCTCCCCCCCCCTTTTTTTTCCTTTTCTTCTTCAAATTTATATATATTGTTTTTACAAAGTGTGTTTACAAATGTGTGTTTCAGTCTTCTAAATAAAATCTCTGTTATAGGTATTCATCTATTTTATCTGAATTTGTATATTAAAGGTACTTCTTTTAGGGGAGATCAGTTAAACCTCAAAGCAGACAAACAATTTTCTTAAGATCAGCTGTAGCTTCAGACTGACATTCCTTAATGAGCCTAAGCCCCAAATCCTGCCTTGCTGAAAACAGTCTAGGTTCACCAAAGTTTCTAATCTTTCAGTTCAATTTTTAGATGTATAACAAGACATCAGACCAGGCAAGAAGTCAAAATAAGCAAATATCTTTCTGGATTTTTTCAACATGTTCTCTGGAAACTCATAAATCTCAATGTAGGGTTTTTCAAGCATATTTTCCCTTGGATCTAACCTAACCTGATTTTTCTCATGAAGGTCTGTATTTGTATAAAGACATGGACATTTACGTGCACACGTTTGTTCATACAGCTCCTAAAAATTTAGTACAATGTAGGCATATCTGTATTAGGGATAAGAACATAAAAATAGGATGGAATATACCATTTTGCATTAGGGACATATTTGTAAATGCGAATTTAAGGAGTAAGCCACATTTTAGCAAATTATAAAATATTTTAGCCATGTGTATATTTTGTAAGTACACAGGTATGATTTTCAGTTGTGTTAAATCAGCTCTGCGGTGATCAAAGTGGGGTATAGTGAAGCTGTGGATTATATCTATAGAATTTAATGTTACAGTTAAGGCTCCTTTCCTTTGCAAATATTCTGTTCCCAGGGTGAATTTATCAGTTTATATACATTTCTCAAAAGTAAAACTGCTTGTACCGTTCATTATAAAAGTATGTAACTTGAGACAGGACAAACTGTCAACTGAGATAGCTGAAATTACATCAGAGATTAAATTGGCCTACTGTTAGAATTATTAATGTTGGTTCAAAGACCAAAATTTTAAAGCAGTCCTCATTCAGTCACAATTCCCACTGACCTTTGTCAGGTTTTTGCTTGCGGAAGAGAATAAAAAATGAGAGTTTGGCTTCTTAAGCTGTATGTTATTAAGGTAAAATTGTTGACCTTTCTAGTAGATGATCACAGTGGCAAAGTCAGGCCTCTTGCCAGGTTGCCTGGCTATAAGATTAAAACTTTGAGGATTTATAATTATAGTAAAAATTAGTTTTGCCATAGAGTCCAGAAAAGGAGGTAAAAGAGTTTAAGACAACTTTTTTTCAGTCATATCAGATTTCCTTTGCACTCTTTTTCTTATAACCTGTAGGTAATAAATTCCACCTGGATGTATGGCAGCAGAAGTGACATTCAGTGTCATCAGCCATCCAAGGTAGAACTTTTGCTCTAACATATGTACCTTGATCCCTGCTTCTTGCGCAATGCTATCACAAGTTACAATGGACCATTTAATTGTGTCATTTCATTGATCAGATTTACCACTACTGTCTTTGTTGTTAATACCTGTAATTATGTTTGGACTTAATGAAAAGGCCACAGCAAAATATCTGAGAAACCCTATAACCTGGTTTTCCACATTCCTGGGCTTTTGTTTGTTCCAGGATTTGTAAAACAGTAATTGATAATGATAGGTGGTAGATGAGATAACTGGTTTTACTGTAATGCCAGGAAATTAGTTTATGTGTATTCATGGTCAGAGGTGTATTTCATCCAACCATTTTGTAGGTATTTTTTAAGGAATCAAAATAATAATACAAACAAACTAAAAAAAGCACACACAGAAAAAAGCCCAAACAAAAGAGAGAAATCCTACAGTTCTATGCCTAGCAAAATTTCACTTCTCTTTGTTTAGAAGAGGCTTTAGCAAGTTGTTTAGTAATACATGCACCAGGATAATAACTGACAAAGTCAAAAACTGAAGCAAATAGGCAGCTAGTGCAATTTGGCAGTACCATTTTATTTGTGATATGTTTTCCTCATAAGAACACTTCTACCATTTTAGTGGTACTTTCAATATTAATGCTTCTATTAACATGGTACTGGTGATTTTTATTTTTTTTTTTCATGTAATTTACAGCATTTCTGAGACACATTACAGGTTGAAGTAAGTATACATTTCACATCTGTGGTAAAGATCACATTTGTGATAAGCAGTGAAGGAGGAATACAGAGCTGTGTAAACTTGTTACATAATTAGTAGCATATCCTTATGGGAGCTGACCAAATTCCCAATGATTTTTTAATTCTGTGGGTTGCTAAACTTTCACATGAAGATGAAATACTTGAGCTTCAATATCATCTAAGAGGCCACAAAGTGTTCATGGTTAACTCACCTTTTGTGTGTTATTGAGGAAAAACAAAGTGTTACGGCTTTGGAAAAGGAAATTTCTAAGAAGTCACTAACGTTACAGATGAGATGAAAGACTAATACTTAAAAAGATAAAGAACTTATGAAGGGTAGGTAATTGCACAACCAGTGTTTCCCATTGTTTGTATGGGCCTTGTAGCAAAACGAATGGGATAACAATTGAGTGGAGCCTCTTTTTTTTTTTTTTTTTTTTTTTGAGGAAAAAAAAGTATTAGAGTCACTAACTGCATTGTGTGGATCCTAGGAGACTGTGGTAATTGAAATATTTTGTGTCTCTTAAGCTGATATCAAGATGCAATGTTAAGGTCAGCATGGGCTGGTAGGAAAAGAGTATTAGACTTGTATCTGAATGCCATCTGTACTATTGTGTCCTGGACCTATGCCTGTAATTGTCTGAACCGTACAGTCACTAACTGCATTCCAACATGCAAATGATGTGTATAAGGCATGTTCTGAAACTTTCTCATACAGCTGTATGAAATAATTGAGGGACAGGTTAAAACTGAATTACTCCAAGATAATTAGCAGAAATCAAAATGCCTAGGAATGAAATATCAAACAGATAATATATATTTGGTTTAACATGTAATATGCTTGGGAGAAAGAGATATTCTAATGAGTTGTGATATTGTCAGTATAGTATTGTCAGTTGTCCTCCTTTTCCTGCTCATTTTCACAGATGGCTTTCTGAAATCCAACAAGGTAGATTAAGGAGCTTATCACAGTTTCAAGAAGAAACATTTGGAAAATAATTCTTCTGCATGAAAATGTTATGATCAGACATACAAATAAACATTTTCAGACTTTTTCTTTCCTAAGGGAGTTGGAAGGATCTTAGGAAATGAGTAATTCTCAGAATAGCAGGAATTTACTGAGGAACTTACTCATTGCTGAATGTTAGAGAAGTACTGGCATGTCCATTATTCCCTGAGCATTGGCACTAGTCAGTAGATGTCCATGTAATTAATAGAATGAGCCTGGTCCAGACAATGAATAGTGTTAACAGGACCTTTGTAGAGCTTGTGAAAAGTGCCTGGTTACTAGTATTACACAGAGCTGTAGAAAGTTAAAGAATTTTTGTAGCTTTTTGAAATTTCTTGGGAGATGCCCATAAAAAATGCTGGAGGTGGAAAAGGAGGTCTGATACATTTATTTAAGGAGTACACCTGCAGATCAGATGCAAGATACCTAACAAAGGAAGATAAACTATGTTTGAGTCTATGAGTTACACTTGAGCAATGAATGTCAGAGTGTCATTCAGAGTGTGAATAAATTATGCACATTCAAAACTAGCTTGGACTTGGTGAAATTCTGGTGTCCCTGTCAAATCAATGAATGCATGTGCATTAGTAATAGACTGTAGTCCTTGTGTGCAAACTAAAAAGCTGTATCAAAAAACAAGCTAATGAAGAAGACAATTCAATGTACTCAAATCAATGAAAGTCTGGAATATGAGGAAGAGACAGAGAATTCTAATATCTCTAGAACTTAGCAAGCTTTATGAGACACGTTTTAGTACAGTTTGACAAAGAAAATATCACATTATTTGTTTATGATTACTTCAAATAACAAATGTATTTTAGCTGTTTACCTTCAATAATTTTTTGGGGTTTGGGTGGTAAATCTGTTACAGTACAAAAATATGTATATTAATTTGTGGGAGTGAGATAGATATAGTGCACTCTGTCATATCTAAACTAAGTCAATTGACAGATGTCTTCAAAATTTATTGCTAAATTTCTTCCATCTGAGGTCATATTGTTAACTTTCCTTTTTATGTTGGGCTCTTCAGTATAAGCTGGGATTTATACTTTTTAGTATATGATGCAGACTGTTCATTTAATGTATTTAATTGAATGCTAAATGCTTTGTAAAGAGGACTTGGAAAAAGGTGGGAGCATTATATCACTTATTAATAACCCTTCTATGTCTCTGAAAGGACTGACATCAAAAGTTAGTTTTGGGAATGTACTTCAATACGTCTTATGCTTCTTTTTGGTAGTGAAAGTCAGAGGACTAGAATTTTAAAAATGGTTCATTCTGCTAATGATTTACTGGTTTTATGCATTGGTTTCTTGACAGGCTCTGTCTTTCATTTTTTTTTTTTTAATTTAAGTATAGGTAGAGAATGGACCAAGTATTTTTTGTTGTTATTGTTGTTAGTAGCTAGCATTATTTTAATAAATAAATCTGTGGTTAAGTATACTAGAATTAAGTTTTAGGCCAGGTTTTAAAACATGTTTGTACAACATATTGTCACATATTTCTACCCATGCAGAATTTCATAGGTCTCTGTGAAATTATGTTTTCCTTCCATTCTTCTGAAAGAGTTTAGCAAAATTTGCCTATTAGGTAAGCTTAGTTCTCTTTTAAGCAAGGTAATTTATGTTTAGAAAACTAATCAACAGTAATCTAGGGTAAATTCCAAGAGAGGATGCCTTGCATTTAAAGAATAGCCTGTGTGCTAGAGGCATCTTTGCCTTTCTAAAGCTTTGGATTGCTTTTTATTGTATAACTATGTCCTCAGAGAGCTAAGATTTACAGCCCTCATTAATGTAATTTATAAATCTAAATGACAAGCATACTAAAGGATCTGCATCTGATCCAGTCAGCAACATACAGATAATTCAGATTTGACCGACCTGGTCTTATCAAGTCAAGCAAAATAAAATCAATCAGTGAACAGAAGGAGTTGAGAGTATTTAAGCTGAAAAAGAGAGTCTGTTTCCTGCTAGGGAGCTGGGCAGCCTGTGCCCACTTTGTTGGGATTTTTTTTAAGTGTTGAAAAACTACTGACATTCTCTGAGAAATCCTCTTCTCACTTTCATCTGTGATGTCTTGAAAATTGGCATGATGGCAGTGCTTGGGAATAGCTTCCTCAAAGAAAGTCCAAGTCAGAAAATAGCTATTTGCCAGAGAATCACATTTCCATCTCACAGCCACTAATAATAACCTGCAGAAATATTCACTCTCAGTTTTAAATCACCTCTTGTGCTTACTGTTGCCACTGAAATTAATAGTCATTCAACACAACTGGTATTTCCCTTTCAAATGAGAACCAGCTATGAGTGTGAGGCATGTATGTGCTGGCTGAGAAGGGAAAGACAAGTCCCTGAGCAGGGGACCTCATCACCCAGGCTGTGGATTCCTTCCCACCTTTATTTCCCATTTGGCTGCACATGCATCACCAAATAATGTAATTTAAAGACTTGGGTTCAGGTGGAGGTGATGGAAACTTAGTTCTTCTACCTAATGTACTAACATCGACCTGTGTACTTCATGGAGCAGGGCCTACTTGTGAACAGCCTTCCTTGAAACTTGCAGAGAATACACCAACTTCATGTCCAAATAACAGCTACTGAAAGCTGTCCTGAAAGGGTGATGGAGAACCAACAGCTCTAGACTTTCTGCCTCACGTGTATTTTAGCTGATAGCTCTGACGTGATATGTGTCAATGTACCTAGTGCCATGGACTAGTCATGAGACATGTGAGCCTGTTTGTGAACAGTTCATTGAGCAAAGAACTAGTTTTTGTTTTATTAGCCTTGTTTTCATGCTAGTCTGGAGTAATATACAATGAAGTGGTTTTGGTTGAGGAGTTTTGAACTATTTCAGTTACAAAACCTAGTTTTATCTAAGTAAAAGCAGAAGTCAAATTCTCCACTCAATGGACAGAAATAATGCACTAAAATTCACATCTTGGGCCACAAAGATTAAAAAACCAGATTCGTAATGTCATGTGTACTTCCTGGAACAGCAAAGAGAAGTGGGAAAGACCACAGCATGTTCATGAGTAGGTGCTTGGCTCCTTTTGCCAATGGCTCATTAGAATGCTGTGTAACCAGACTCTATACAGGTGGACAGTTAAGAGCCAATAATTTTAATTAGTGCTCTTTTAGATCTATGCACCCAAGGATCTCTAGGAGCTTGACACTGGGCCAGAAACTAGTCTCATGTTTTAAGTCATTGTGGGTCTGCTAAGATGCTTGTCTTGCTAGTGACTAATTTATGACTCATTTTCTCCTCAGTTAGTAATAATATTGCAAGTTTCCACAGTGTGAACTTGCAAGTAAGAGAAGGCAGAACTAGGACTGAGAAAAAACTAGGTAGGAAAACTGAAATGTGATTTATTATTATACAATATGCGCTGAAAGAAAAAAGAAACAAACTAACCAGACTTGTTTATAGTCTAATACGAGTTTCATTTCAGTAAGGTAGACTGCAAGTAACTGTTCTGGTTTCATGGACTCATTGTGTATTTCTAAATTAACATTAGATATTCAGGAAAAAAAATAAAGTTTAAAAACCCACCCAAAATATTAGTTATCATAAATACCTCATCAGTGAATCTTTTCTCAGTGTACCATGGATCAAACAGCAAACTTTGTCTTTGAATAGCCCTAGCCATGTTCTGTGAGCTAGGGTGATGTTACCTAGGTTTGTTTGGCTGGGTTTAGTGATGGTCTTACCAAAATATCTGGGAGAACTTGAATAAGCCCAATTGGAAGTAATATAAATATTTTGACTGATAGACCTAGGAGGACGAATTTTCAAAGATGAAATGAGTGAAGAGCATCATAAGAGAACTTATGCAAAACATTAAAATAATGAACAGTAAAAACATACCTGATTGTAACATGTGATGGGAGGACATGAAAGTTTAGAAGCCTCACATTTGAAACTGGTCTAAAAATGCTTCATGAAACCTTCATGTGATCAAAAACTTAGATATCAGGTAAGTAACAAAGAAACAAACAACTCAATTCAACTGTTGCCACCCTAGACCTTCTTTCTCAGGCAGTGTACTCTAGAGATGGCATTCCTCTAATCAATAGAGAGAGAAGAGTGTGTCTTGTTAATACAGTTGGTGCTGTAATTAGATATATCCTGAGGTCCCAATTAAAAAAAAAACTAAAGAAATCTTGCAATCAAAAAAGATGATTCCCACCCCCCCCACCCCCCCGCCCCCCCAGTATGAACTGAAGAAATTCATATCGGAGTCCAGGGCAGAAACAGAGCACAATTCATTTGTGTCCATCCACCTTCATCCCAATAACATCCATAATGACAATTTCTTCTAGGGAGAGAAGAAACTATGTAATCTCAAGCAGCCTTTTGCAGCTCTAGGGGTAATTTTTCCACTGAAATGGCAGTAAAGATTAGGTAAGTGACTTAATTTTGCTTTAGAATGTAATAGCTTATAAAATTAAAACTCTGCTGTCACAGGTTCTTTGAAGCAGATTTGTAGTATTTGAGATACAGATCTACATTTTACCATTGTTTAAGTGACAGCACACTTAAAAAAATGGACCACTTTTTTGTCTGAAGAACCTACTGTCACCTTCCTTTTTTTTTTTTTTTAGAAGACAGCTTGTTTCAACACTGGTAGTTTAAAAGTATACACTACAAACAGAAGAGAACAAGCTGGAAGCATTTTGGATGAAAGGCTTTTGTTGATTATATGTACAGAAATACCAAAAGCTCTTCAAATGGACAGACAACAACATTGAACCTCAAAAAATTCAGACTATTCAGTTCAGATAAGCATCCAAAAATTCGTCTGCTTAACCAAGACTTGTCCAAACCTCTTTGGTCTGGAAATCAGGCTGGAAATGTTACATGATCATCTTTTCTTATGAGTTTTCCAGTGCTCATTTCCTTCTGCCAGCAAAGATATCATGAGAACAGCTTCTTATAGTGTGGTGTGTCTGCAATTAGGTTTCTTCTCTTGGCTGAAAAGAAACCCCAGCAGTTCACCAAACCTGTTTTGAACTTGTAGAGGGAATGGATTTGGTGCAAAGTCCATCTCTAATAATTACATAGGAGAGATAAACCATGTAGTCTTATGCAATGAAATATGCGTAATATTAATTCCTTTTCAAGATTTTTAAAGCCACTTCCTTTCTATTTGAAGCACTAAATCCAATAGTTTCATTTTAAAACCAAACTTGGACTGAAATAAAGTTCCTTTGTAAGTGAACTTCAGATTAAGCTTACCAGTAGAAAAATTGCTAATGCAACAGAATTCTTTCTACTCTTCCATTTTCAATGCCTTTTAGTGTATAATCATATTGTGTTCTATATTCCATGTGATCCTTTTTATGAAAGCCAAAGAGACAACTTTGGTTCTCAACAGTTTTGCTGTGAATTAGGGTAGGAGAGCTGGCCAATATTGGGAAAATTAATCTGAAAAAGATATAAGGTGGTATGTAGTTAATAAAAATATGTTAAACATACAGGAGTCAGGTAAATCCTAAAGAAGGTACTAAAGCTTGCTGAATAGGAACAATTAAAAATAAGGCTGAGACTACTGCATCACTGGTGTAGGAGAAATAACACCCCAGATCCTGAAATCAGGGACACTGATTACTGTTTTGTCTGCTGAGAGTCATGATGAAGAACTAGGGCAGTAAATCTTATAGAGTCTGTTCCTGTGACTCCTTTTTATTGGACTCAGACATTTCAAATAATAGGAACTTAATAGAGAAATTGTGAACTGACCAGTTGCCATCAGATATCCGTGTGAGTGGCTCACACAGTTGTTAGCCATTTCATGCAGGCCAGTGGTACTCACAGAATCCTTAAGGTCGGAAATGACGTCTAAGATCATTAAGTCCAATCTTTTACTTAACATTATCATGACCATTAAACCATGTCCTGAAGTGCCATGTCTGCATGTTTTTTGAACACGTCCAGGGATGATGACAATTCACTCATGTGGGTCCTTGGAAGTTCAGTACCATCTGCAATTCAAATTTTGTTTCTTCTATGGACTGAAAGGTGTTACAATCACCAAGGGTAACATTAATCTATAAAGGTATAAAAACTTAGCATAAAAATTAGAAAAAAATAGCCATTACTAAATAAAGAACTTCTGTCTGAGATAGTGCTGAATCAGAGTAAAAAATTTGTTGCTTTTTTTTTTTTTTTTTAAATTCAAGTGCCAAATAACTTCTTTGTGACAAAGAGGAACACAGTGTGAGAAAGACTTTGCCCTTTACCCATACAAACTGGCATACCTTGTTCTGTGTGGCTTTCAAGGTGAATGAAAAAGGCTTCCACACATTGTGTAATGCTCTTTCAGTCAAAAAAAGAATCTTCAGAAGTGCCTAAGGACAGATCTTCTAAAAGTTTTGAGGTGACTTAGGTGCCATTTACAGCATAAACTATAGCGTAAAAATAGCTTTAAACAGCTTCAGGTTCAGTTCCTTTGAGAATTGGAAGTCAGCTCTTACATAATTTTTGTGGTTTTCAGATTTTTACCTGTATAGATAAGCAGTTGGATTCATTTGTTTGACTCCGTTACTCTGTTTCCTTTGTTGCTTCATTTTAATTCTGTGTATTCCTAAGGATGCACATCAGTTTTATTTGTACTCAGCATAGGTCTCACCAGCTGTTTTGTCTTATAGCTTTCTGTAAAAGGGAAACATTAGGAATAATTTATGATTTTCTTTTTTTTTTTTTTTTTTTTTTTGCCACTAGTCTGAAAATATCTGATACACACATGCTTTGGAACTTGTCAGGAAAGGGATTCATCTTTTATTTCAACTGATTTCTGATTAAATCGCCCACAGAAGTAACCACAATGTCAGAGGTTAAGGAAGCATCTCTGTTAAAAAAAGAACAAACAAACAAAACATAATCAGAAGAGAGACAGACACTGAGAAATGTAGTTATTTCTTCAGCTTCTCTCTCACCATGTAGTTTCTTTCTGGTTCTATTATATAGAGGTTTTTCTCTGAATTGTTACTTATAGTACCCTGAGAGTCTTCTGCCTTTTAAGGCAGAAAATTATCCTGAGAAAGATTGTAGTTCATTAAAAGAATTAATGATACTAAGTAGTCTAAACACTCAGGATGCTATACCTCTGTGGGGCAAAGAGTTTCCCTGACTAGTTATTTGTTGAACTCTGAATAAAATCACTGAGTTTGTATAGTAGAATGTCAAAACACAGCTTCACTTCTTCTCTGCTGCTCCTGAATGGATGCTACATACACAAAGAGGAGGGAGGACAAGTATTACCCAGTGTGTTTTCTCCAAAAATGGAATTGTTTAAACTAGTCTTAATAAACATTCTCTGTTTTGTTCTTACACTCACCTGGGGATTTTTTTGTTTTGTTTATTCTTGGCAAAATGCATACAGTCTTAAATTTTAGGTGGCAATGAAAGGAAACTTTTTTGTCAAGCACAAGTGCTGTGAATGTAGGCTGATTTCTGAGACTTCTCAATTAGAAGAAGCCTAGCTGCACCTGAGGCAGGCATGAGACTTAAGCAGTCTGGTATTGGTGAACTAGATGCTGGTAACACATGGATAATTTAGGCCTGCAAGGGTGAATAAGTTAGTCTAGGGACCTTTCTAGATCCAGGCTGTGGGGGACAGATGAGACAAAAGAATCCAAGGAAAGCATAAAGAATGGTTTAAGATATATTGACACCAATGCATGCTGCATAGCGAGGTACTGTAAGGAATTCAAGGTTATTAGGGCAAATCACACAGAGAGTGAAGCTCACATAAAGGTTCCCTTCTGCCTTCCCTGACTGATGTCCAAATGAAATTCTGACTGGCCATCCTCATAGGTGTGAGTTTTCAATATCTATTTTTGAATCTGCTCTTGTGTTCCTTCTATAATGTGTTGCAATAAGAAAGAGCTCATTTTTACCATTGCTTCCCCCAAATAATCATTCTTGATGAGAAGTTAACACAAGGTAGTCTAGGCAGTACATAGAGCATGGCACACATGTGAATATGACTTCCTAAAGCTTATTTCAATGCCTATGTCAGCCTACTTCCTACAGCTTCTTTCAGTGCCTATGGCCATCTAAAAACCCAGGGAAAACTTCAAACACGTTATTTCAGAAAAGAACACTGACGCACACTTGAAAATTGCATCAGGGAGCAACAATAATTTCAAGCGCACTTTCCCTTCTGGGAAAGTACATCAAAAAGCACGGGTACCATTCTCTTGTGCCATTTCCTTCAATAACAAAGGAAGGGCTGACCCTAGATGTTTGGACTATGTTAGTCAAAATGAAAAAAAGAGAAAAGTATATTAATCAGCTCTGAATCTTGATAGAGCCTTTTTGCTATGCAATTGTTCCTTAAATAAACTGAATACGGGAGAAGTGGTTGGAAACTTAGGTAGAGAATATGATCAGGTTGAAATGATCAGACTAAAAATCATTGGCAGGTACAGGAAGAAATACATATGAACTTACTGGCTCTTTTACTACAAATATAATCCCACTGTCATGTGAATAGAGAACGTAAATAGTCAGCTAGTCCCTGGTAACCTCTTTAGGAGGTGAAGTGGGGGAAAGAAGAGACAGAGATCTGAAGAGCTAATGACAATACCATCACTGTCCCTCACAGTACTGATGATTATATGATTAACGTGTATGATTAATGTGCTTATATGATTAATATGATTCTGTGATTTAACATCAGTAACATGACTCTCATTCTTAAATGAATTGTTATAATATGTGCATCACCTCTGCATATGCATTCCTCCCCTACAAAAAAAACCACAACCCAAACCTAATATGCAGCATAATTACATGACCACTTTTCTGCAGGAGAAAATTCAGAGTTCATTTCATTGCAATCAGAGTCCAGTTTCATCAACCATATGCATCTGAGTAATGGTAATGGAATGCTTGGGCCATTTATGTGCCTTATAAAACATGTGGAAGTAACAGTGGCAAAAACCAGTTACATGAAATGTATTTAAATCTTACCTTAGCACCAAGAGGTGTCGGTTCAACTATAAACAATTCCTCATCTACCAGTTATGGTCTTTCCTCCTATGCTGTACTGCTTTGTCTCCGTAAAGGACATGTCTTTCATTCTCTGCATATATGACAGCTTGTAGTGGATGATTTCACAGAGTTCCTCTAGACACCATCAGAACACTGAGACTACTTCCACTTCAGCATGTTTACCATGAGATCTAAATTTTTTTTCATTATGATACTGAAACAGAAGGAAAGGAAATACATGGTGTAGTTGTAGTGTAAGTGTATTGGATTCTAATACCCAGGAATCCTTTCCAGGCCCCCAAACCCCAATTCCTTGTTGTCAAAGAAAAGAGCATTTCTGATTATTCTGAATTTACTCTGGCATGTTGAGGAATATATTTTACATACTTCCTTTCTTTATTGTGAGTCAGCAGAAAGACCTATATCTATTCGAGACAGAGGAAAGAATGTTGCCTGCATGTGTGGACAATGATTTGGGTACAACGAGCAGTTTTAGCAAACTTCTGACTCCCATTCATGAAGAAATTAACAATACTGGAATTAGAAGAGAGGAGGCTGAATGGTATTTCATCCTGGGAATTTTAGTTTTCTAAGTATTCATGCTAGCTTCCAAGATTGGATAGAGAATTTGACAATGAAAAACACAGGAGCATTGAAGAAAAAAAAAAAATTAAATTTTTTTGCCTCAAAGGACTATCTTGATTAATTAACTTCTTTCTGTTAAGAATTTCAATTATACTATTTTTATCTTTCTTGCCAGATTCTTTGACATGGGGGAAAAAAGTACAACTTAGAAGCTATTCTGTAGCACACAGGAATAATGAAACTTTGTGGCAGGATATCTGAAACAGGCATGTGTTCTTGAATCCACCTCCAGTATTATTAGTTATGAGTTATAAATAAAAGCTTCTGACACATTTCACAGACAAACAATTCTGGACATAAAAGCTTAACCATGACAGTATGAACTTCAATATTAACTGAACTGGTGCTTTAAATTTAGAAATCAAGGTTTCTCATGCAGGTATGAATGAATTCAGATAGAATTTGTAGGACATAATAGTACATAGGCAGGATGAAAAGTTCAGCATTTGCATTGAGATACTTCCAGAGGGACTCTAGGGAGGGATCCATACCATTTCCATGAAATCTGCTGCAATATAAACCATTTGGAGCAACATTACCTGGAGAGACTTATAGTGCTTATTTAGGATCTAGACTGAGTCCAGACTGGGTCTCTATGGCTAAATGCTATTCCAGGATCACGACTGAAGTCTTGTATGAAAGGAGAGCAGTCAGTATCTAATGCAGCAGTACCATTGTGTGAGCAGTGAAGAAGACTGCCCAGGGCTAAAGAGGTGTGGGGAAAGCCCAAATGTTGTGCTCCAACCTCAGCCAACTGGGGCTGACGTTGATGAGGTGCGCCCTGTATACTGTGAAGGATTATTGATATTTACAAAGCTTTCCCAGTGACTTCTAGTATAAGAACCATTTGAATTCAGACATCTTCTGTAAGCATTGAAATAGTTTTGCTTGCTAAAA
>WUAM01000287.1:56989098-57017933 GCA_024336885.1 Actenoides hombroni | reverse complement strand
AAAAATTATATATATATATATAAATTCAGATAAAATTCATTGCAGTTGGTGGCTGGAACTGACAGTAAGGGTGAACTTTCATGAAAAGCTCTGTTTTCTGGCTGGGAACCATTTTTATTCTCACTGGGAACAGTTTCAGTGGAGAAAGAAGATGAAAAGGCTAGATAGGCAAAGCAAAAGGGCTATCTAGGGTCCTGTTCCACTGGATGTGTTTTGATGGGCAATACTTTACAGATAATGGCAGTAGCTCAGTTTTCTTGGCATCTTTATTTCTTGCAGGAAGGACTGTGCTAACAACTTGATAACACACAGTTTTACAGACATGGAAGGTAAGCAAACATTATAACATGCTAAATCAGTCTGGAAAATTAATTTATCTTTCCTCAAAGACAAAAATCAACTGATTTTTGGTTTGGTTTTAGTTTTTCATCAGTACCAAGTGTCAAAACAGGGGACGAATTCTGTGCTCTCCTTTAACTTTTCAGAATTTCAAAAATGTAGGAGCTCACTGCAAATAGAACATCAGGGAAACATTCTTTGTCTGGAGTGTTTCACAACAGTTACAAACAAAGAGAAACTTCTGCAGCCCCACTATTTTTTTTTTTCTTTCTTATACATAAATTCATATTGAAAAATGGGCAGCAGTTCATTTGGGCATTTATGTCACCTCCGCCTGTAGTTCTGATTCTTTTTCTATTCTTTCTTTTCATCTAATCCAACTTGGTACTCCATGGGACAGAGAATTATGAAGCATAACAGAAAGAGGCTATCATGTCAATTTTGACTTCTAGGTACTGCATAAATATTAGTGATAATTAATAGGACTTTGGTTTTACCTTTAGTGTCCAAACACCATGACGGAGGATGGTGCGGCAAGTCTTTCCTTTTTTCCTGTGGTGTAGTACTACTGATTTCATTTTGCATTTTGACCAAGGAATCAGGATCCTATCGTGATTTTTCACAAATGCATGATGTGAAAATACATCAAGAAAATGTAGCCTCTTTTGAAGATGTTATTCTTTTTGCACATTATCTGGTTTTTGTTACAGTAGTACCCATATGAAGTAGTTCCCACCAAGTGGAATTTTATTGTTCTAGTCATGTTCCTTGATATTAGAATCAGAAAGAGATAAAATCAGTAATTCTTCTTCTCAGAGGTTTTTGTTGATTTGACATTTGTATTTGTTCCAGTTGAAGAAATAGAAGGAAAACACTTGGAATAATCTCTTAATGAGGACAGAGCTCTTGCACTGTTTTGGGGAAGGACAGCTGGTGACCTCCAGGTTCTGCAAACCCAGGTTCCCAGAAGCCTGGTGGGCTGCCAACAAGCTGAATGAGGTAGCCAGCAAGAACTCAAGTTATAAAACCTACCTGGCAGTGAGGCATATATTGGAGCCTGCCTAGGGTCTGTCAGACCATCTTTGAAATTAAATCACATCTGTGAAAAGTTCTAAATTGGCCAAATCATCAAATTCCAATGAAAGACTATTGGGTAAGAATTTTTCCAACCTGTTCTAACTAAAAGGAAACTAAATCACCACAGCCACTGTTGTGCCTGTTCAAGTTCCCAACTGTAGTTTTTGCCAGTGTTCCAGGTTGAAATGATATGTATATATGTCCACAACATATTCCTGAATCCAGGAAGTTACTCTTTCCAGCCAGAAAAAAAAAAAAAAAGAAAAAAACACCAAAAAAAGCCAATGTCCATGTCCAGACTGTTTATAATTCTATCACCTCATGATTTTTCTCTGAGGCAGGTGGTTTTTTTGTTTGTTTGGGGTTTTTTTGTAAAAGAAGGATTTCTCTCTTCACAGTTTATTTCCAAGAGATATTGTGTCCTGATGAAGAGTTTTAAAAAGGTCATGCAAACTATATGTTCAGGCTGTCTAAAAAATATTGCTATTACATATGCCTTAAACTTAATATTCCCTGGAAGATTAACTGACTTATAAATGACATTTTGTCAGATTATTTTATCTATGAGGGGTTATGTGTATGTGTTGAATTTTAAAGTCTGCCTGTTAACTCGCAAAGTCAATTGAAATGAGTAATTTATTTTGCTGATATTTAGTATGTTATGTCATTTCTGAAATACAGAGATCTTCATCTGGGGAATACAAAAAATACTGTAGAACCAGCAGTACTTAGAGCTCCGCACACAGCTACTCACTTTGGAGAAAGATTTTTAAACGAAGTGCACACTGAGTGGTTTAGAAAATCTTGTATGTGTCAAAACACTTATGCATGCCAGGCAGTTCATAAATCACTTTCTTGAGATGCCTAATTGTAAATGCAGGGGTTTTTAAAAAAGTTTGTTCACTGTAACACTGACACTATGGTGGCAAGATTCAAACCAGAAACATCATCTTGATTAACTGACTGTATTCCCTGGACAGGAACTGATTTATTTATGTATTTACTTTCTTGGCTCTTGCGTTGTTGCTCTGGTCATGTGAAGGGTCCCCATCTAAGGGATAGTCTATACGCAGTGTGTCTCTCTGCACAGAGAGCAGGGCCTGTGTTAATACCTATGGCTTTAGCTACACCATATCTGTTGATGCTATGAGTCTTTTTACTTGTGGAGAGTCTTGCAGGGGTATCTTGTGCAAAAGTCTGGTCTTTGCAGGTGTGACAACAGAAGTTGTCTGGCATAACCCTGGATAGCCTGCTCCTGCTCCAGATCTAGAATAACTAGATAGGAAGTGGAAGCTCAGCAACAGGAGAGTGGTCATTGAAGTGATAATGGTTTCAAAAAGTGGTGACTTGTGGTCTTTCAGATTACAGGAAGAGGAGCCCCTTGAGTCCTCTCAGGGACTTTGTTTTCTGCTATGTAGCTCTGTGCAAGAGCTCAGATATAAGGGTTTTACAAACTTTTTGTTAAGGATGCATGTTATTTAGAGGAAAGCTGAAATTATTTTTTGTTTGTTTATTTTATTTTGGCTTCTCTCTACTTGATTCTTGCACATGTGGCACAGTCAAAAAGTTCTTTTGAGAGCCCCTTGCCTTACAAAATGTCCTGGAGATTATTCTGTGCCTGACATAATAACAGTCACATGACTGACAGCAACTACTGGTTTCAGATTATGCATGTGTCTGCTTAGCAGTGGCTAAGGAGTGCACAGCTGGTGTGCATGGGAAGGACTGGCCCTTGTCCTAGTTAGTCTGTGAGAGAAAAATACAGCCATTGGGATTTGCCCAAGGCTCACTTTATCCATGATGAGCTGTAATACTAACCATTTTTGAGTGAGTCACTACCAAAACCATCTGGGAAATAGGCATTTCAGAGGTGAAGCTGGACAGGCTGGATAGTCTGTGGTATTCTGGGGAGTAATTTGTAAATGTTACTATGTGGAGCTGTGTGGATGTATTTTGCCAATATTGGTGGTCATCATCAGCTAGCTAAAAGTTTCTTGTCCATTCCTGAACATCCGTTTAGTGTATGTCTGAACAAAAACAACACTAGAGTCTTAGTGGGTGTCACAACTCTCTGTAGCTTCAGTGCATCTTCCTGACTGTGTTAAAAGTATTGGTCTAGTGTTTATGGCTAACATGGGAGCTGTGAAAACATCTGACTGAGATCTTGCAGCCAAAGCACTTAAAATGGGAAAAGTTGGTCCTATGATTAGGTAGCCCAGCCAAAAACAATGATGGGAGATAGATAACACTGCCAACGCCCAACTGAGTCTTCACTGACACACCCTTTGAGACCCCAAATATCTTGGATCAAGATGCTGTCATGATAATAACCTGAGTGAAGTAAGAAACTTCCGGAAAGTCTCCACATTGTACAGGGCTGTTGTTTTGTGCAAGCCAGAGACACGGTGAATGATTTGTTGCCGATGTGATACAAATATCCACTGAGTAAATGTGACTGTTTAGCATGCTGTGTTTTCTGGCAAGTAGTATTTTTGAAGGCTCAGGAAATAAGTAACCCAAATAAAAAGAAGTCATAACGTTGTGGAAGGTCTGATGGAGATGACCTGTTTCCAACACAATCTGGTTTTGTCCAAAACTCAGATCCAGAGGAACCCGCCTGGATTTTGTTTGTACATAGCAAGTCATGTGAGCTGATTGTATTTCATGCAGTACTTTGTATTACAAAAATAATACATTGCCATTTGCTGTATACTGGGGGCACTGAGGTCCTGCCTGCCAGGTAAACTGCATTTGGTTATGATCATTATGATCTGTAATGGCTTTGGTCAGTGGCAGTTTTCATGCCTTCACTAGCATTTGATACCCAGAATTGTAGGTATCTAGGAATGCTTTCCTAGAAAAGAACAGTAGAGAACAGGTTCCATTTTTTTCAAGTAAGTAATACGTGACAACATTGTATAAACAAGCCAGTGAGCCAACATGAAAAGCAGGTTGCAAGCTGGTCCTTAGCTTGTGTTGTACTGGTAGAGAGCCCTGCCTCTGCCTAGAGATGAACTCTTCGTATTAGGAAGAAAGGAATTGTTAGCTGTTAGCAATCATCCAGGGTACACTAGTTACTTCTTTCCTGTATTTTGGGATTATTTTGGCCAGCCTAAGAAGCATTTTCTTTCCCAAGAAAAATTTAGGGGCTTTCAGTAAGAATTCTGAGGTAAGTGCCATCTGAAGTTTTGTTAAGCCCACTGCTTCAATGACACATTAGAAGGAAAATATTTTGTTTTGTTGGTTTATTTTGGCTTTTCCTTGATTGGATCCCTTACAGGGCTCTACAGAGGAGTGTGTAGGATGGGCGATTTGCCAAGTTTGCAGCCTGTGCTATTCTTCAGTCTCAGAGAGCTTGATTAGAAAAGGTAAAAATGTATTCTCCACTGAATGCCTGGCAGGTTTTCCTGACAGGAGAAGGAGGGAGGACAGAAGCGAGATGTTTCTGTAAGCAGAGAATTCATCCATAGCTGGCCTCTCACATGAAATCTTTTAGGACAAGACATGAACTTTGGTGCTTCTGATCATGTAAACCCATAGTAGAGATAGGAAATGGGCATTATGCAGGCATTTTTGCATCTTTTTCTTCCACCTGGAAAGGGAAGTTGGGTCCATGACACTTTGTAAGACCTGTTGATCAGGTTTCCTTTTTTACTGAGGCCTTCTTGTCTACATTGAACCTGAAAACGTGTTGTGTATATTTATAATATTAAAATAGCTGCTGACTATGGGGACAGAATCAACACGGAATCTTACTACAGTACTTACTACCCGTGTAGATAATGTTTGAATTCCCTGTTGTGAAACTGCCCTTATGCTTTTGCCAGGTGGCTTAGACACCCTCTTGGACGTGATCTCTTCTGGTTCAAATACATGTAAAAAATAACTGGTGTCTTAAGCACTGAAAGTGATTCTCATCATTCTATGAATGGCTCACTTTTGTAAATGTCTGTAAGCATCTTTATTTTGTTTATTTTGTGGATTAAACCTCAGTCTTAATCTGGCATGCATTTTGGCTTTTAGGAGGCATCCATGGAAGACTACTGAAGGAATAGGCAAGAAATGAAAAGGCAATTTTTGGAGTCATTTAAACATTACAGGAAGAGAACACTTTAAGCTAGCCACGTGGTACTTGTGCACAGAAACTAAGACTGTGTAATTGGCAGTGTGGAAATGAGTAGAAAGAGAAATTGAGCTGAAAAAAAGACCATATTTATGAAATGCAAGCTCTTTGGGCAAACTTTTGCTAGAAAAGCTGTCGTGCAATCAGTCACGTATTGTGAGACAAACCCATAGATAAACAAGAAAGGTCCTTTTAATGATAGTAAATCACATGTAAAGCTGAGGAGTCCCAGGTCACACCAAATGAATCTGAGTGTTAACTTTTTTTTTTTTTAAAGCCAGTCAAGGGCCTTAGAAACAAGACCACCTTTCCACTCAAACAGAATTTAATGCAAATATCGTAATAGGTAAAATATCCAACTTTTAAAAGATATACATATATAGTATTGAAATTTTCAGTAAATCTCAACTGATCTTTAAGATTTGCAGCTAATCTGCCAAAAGTCTCCAGCTGCTACAAAAGTTTTCCGCACAGAAATGTCAGTATGGCTTTCCTAAGTCCCAGAGTCAGACTGAATTTCTTGGGAACTTTAGACAAACGCTTCATCTTTCAAACCTCATACTCCTTCTTCTTACAAGTGCCAGTAATAGTCACTATTAGGTTGTACTGTATAGTGAAGTGCAGTAATTTCTTCATTATTGTCAACTATTTAAGATAATGAGAAGTCCTTATTTCCTGTTATCTGTCATTCAAATGAACAAATACAACTGTAATGCATAACTGAAAATGTTCTTGGATGTATAACTCTGGAATTATTTTTTTCCATAGACGTTAAAACCCCAGTGCAGCACTTATGATGTCTCCTGTATGGCCAAGCTCAGAGTCATCATTGGTTTAGAATCGCTTCTGACAGGCAGAATAAAGGATTGCAGTCAACCTCAATAGTCTGTCTTTCCAGCTTTCTTGCTGATGGTTTTGTTAACAATCCAGCTCTAAACTACAATTTTATCTTTCATTTCTCCATGAGTTCTAACTGGACTAAAGCTGTAGCTTCTTGCCTGACTGGCTCCAGTGAGGTAGCATAATCCATGATAAAATTTTTCACAGATAAAATAGTGGACTCTGAACTGACTGCAGATGCTCAGGAGTAGGATTTTGATGCTACAGTAGACACCAAAACATCAGGTCAGTGCTTAGTAGCAGTTTAGCAAGCAAAATGTTAGTCTCCATTAATAATGGAAAAAATAATTAAAAACAATTGAAAACACCATTATGCCTAGTTCATTCATGACCTGAATGACGTGTGCAGTTCTAGTCTCTGTCTGAAAAAAGATTATAACTCAAGAAGGCACAGAGAAGAGAAGCAGGGATTACCAGAGGTACAGAGCAGCTTGCACAGAAGAGTGATTGAGAAGGCTAGGGCTCCTCTGGCCTCAGGAAGGATTAAAAAAAGAGGTTTACAAAATCATGAATGACATGGGGAGATTTGGTAGTGATCAAAAACCGATCACAGTTTTCTCCATTGTGAAAACTGAGAGCCAACAAATGAAACTGGTAGGAGCTTAGTTCAAATCAAAAGCAGGAAATTCACCTGAAGGAGAGAGCTCTTCATAAACAAGCAGTTGTCGTACAGAACACTATGAGACACTACGGACATAAGAAATGTACATAGGTTCAAGGCAAGACTACACAAGTATTAGAAACACAGGACCCCCAGAGTTACAGAATATGGAAAGCTCAGAAAACCTATAGACTTGAAAGCAGCTGCAGGGTAGAAGAGTATAAGAAGAGGAAATAGCCTCTATACTTGCTCTGCTATGCTTTTTTGTGTGTCCAGTTATGACCACAGCATATTTTATGAGCTAGATACTTGGTCTAAACCACTATACCCACTCATATATTTATATTATAAGAAGGCCCTTGCTGTTGGTGTGACCCAGAAGCAAATACTGAGCCTCTAACTTCTGTAAGATTTTTATTTTTTCCTATGGAATCTGGGGAAAATGCTTGGTTTCTTGGGCTATACACTAATGGGATCTGCAGTGTATACGAGGTGATCAGAGAGATATATCTCACTCATTACAAGCTTTCCAGAGTCTGAAGAGGCAGTTAGAAAGTTATAATTTAATGTCTGTATCTTCACAAATGTACAGCAAAATATTAAACTAAACTGATGCTTTAAAATACAAAGCTGTGAGGACGAGTGGATTCTGCAGTGTATTTTGTAGTTTCAGAGTCATAACTGTGTGGAGGCCTGACATTTTCATTTCACTTGCTTTGTACATATTCTGAAAGGCTCTATGAATGTTTTTAGCATCCTTTTGTGTATGAAAATGTGAAAAGTCAAATATTATTAGAAAACCTATTTTCATCTAGCTGTGAATGGAATATTCTTCCTGGCAATGAAATCAACATCTAAAATTATCATTTGGAGAAAGGGAAAAATGGGTTCCATATGGGGATAATTATGTGGTCGTCTTCTCTTGAAGTAATACAGAAATCATTACCCTGATGAAAGAATCAGGAATAACTTGTTTATCTAGCATTTACTTGGGCATCACAACACTAAAACAGGTCAGAAGAAATCTGGCCCAGATATTTTCTGTCTTGATTATTGGTTATGAATGTGAACAGTACCTTTCAGCTAAGACAAGCTTACCATAAATCCTGCTAACCTGTGTTTTGAGGCAGCACCTCTTATGGTGAAAGGATTGTTCTGTCTCTGTGCTCAGTCCTTGGTTTCTAAGTGAAATAGCTGGTAAAGGTGCCAATTGTGGCAGAGGTTTTAGTGGTGTGGATTCCTGTCCATGTGATCACGAGCTCATTGGCCAACCATGACTTCGTAATGACCACTCGGTAAGTGACTTACATTGGATTTGAACTGGTGACCTTAATGTGGAAGACTCTGAATGTCACTTCTGATCTCTGGAGGATTTAATTTCTGGTTTTTGTTCTAAAATAAACTCTGTTCAACCACAGACCTCTTCCTCAGGCAGTGTTGTGACAATAACCTTTACTGATTTGTATCTTTCACAGCACTAAATTAATCATAATTTATTTTGAAAATAATCTTAATATGAATTTAATTCATAGAACAGTAGAAAACTTTATTTTGCAGCTAGTGCTTATGGGAAAATCAAGAGAGAATTTTAAGAGATATATTCGGTACCCTTGAGAAAACACCACACACTGTAGCTCTTAAGTTCCTTACTCCAGCAAAAGCCGAAGTCAACAAGACCTGTGCCTGAAGAACCACCACAGGACTGGCCTGACTATTTTGATGTTTCTGGCTACAGAAGTACACAAAAAAAAGAGAAAGAGACAAAAGTAATTCCAAATTTCAGAATATTTAGATGGAGCTTTTATATGTGGCTTTTTTAAAACAAAACCAACACAAAACAAACAACAACACACCAACAAACAAACAAACCAAAACAAACAGAAACACACCAACAAAAAAACCCCTGTTTTGTAAGATTAAATTGTGTAGCCTTAATTGGGTACAAATGTGTATCAAGTAAATAATTTAAAGCCCACAATAGTCCAGTTATTTGGAAATATATTTTAAAAGATTATGTATTTGAGTGTTTTTCTCAAGTAGTATTTATGTATTGATTGTAATTATTGACCCTTCACTGAAATCTTCTAATTTCATCATCAAAGTAATAAATTAAAGTGAAGAATAAATTGTTAATGTGTTCAGTATTCATGAACTTCCTGAAGCTGAAGTTATTGCTCAAGACATGAACTTTTACAGTTATTTTCCCCTTATCTTTTATGGAAAAAATATTCAAACATTTACCTTAGAAAATCTTGGATTTTGTAAACCCTTTTGGAGGGGAAAAGAGGGAATATGGGTGTGACTTAACTATTCTTGTGAGTTTTCACTTCTATGCATTCCTGATTCATGGCTTAGGAGGGAAAATTAAATCCTCCTTTATTGGTACATGGCTTATATGTCCAGGCATAAAATTTAAAAAGATAAGTGAATAACCTTTCCCCGAAACTTGGAACTTGATCAGACTGAATGCAGTAAATCAGTGTTTCTTCTTCAACTAATGATAAAGAATAACTCTAGTATAAAATATTCAGTAAAACAAAACACTGAGGCACTGAGTTATTTTCTTCTCAAATGTCTGCTAATTTGTTAAATATGTTAAGGATCTAGACATACAACCCTTCTCCTGTATAAATTATAGCATGTATACTGTGAATTCCCAAAGATTCATATTTTGTTACTGAAATTTCTCCATCTCTTTGATCAAAATGGCCAGTCTTTAGCATCTGGTCAAATACTTAACATATTTTGTATAGCATAGCCAGGAAAATACATTTTTAATTAGAGATCTATGAAGCCCTTGTGGTTAAGAAGGAAAAAGAATCAAAAGTTTCATCTGAAGTCAAGCTGGCTGGCTGATGAAGATGGGTAGAACATGAACAAACATACAAATTATATTCTATATTTTTATATTTTTATATACTATACAAAAGTGAGATCAATTTTGCAAGATTTTTGCCCTTGACTTGCAAGAATGAGAAAATCTGGCAGTGGCATGGACATATCCTGAGTTTTGTTTTCCAATGTAAAGTCTAGGCATTTTTCCTATGAACCAAAATGTTTATTTTATGAGGTCTGTGTTATGCTTTCAAAAATATTGTTATATCAGACATCTGCTATATAGCCTTAATCCAAGTGTGCTGTACTCCTCATAGGACATTTTCAACTAAAAAGGAATGTTCTTTTTCACTTGTTTTTTTTCAGTAAAATGTTAAATTTTTTAAGTAAAGTTTAGTTTTTCCTGATTTAATTACCTAAACAGATAATGGCCCTTCTTTCCAAAAACAGTCTCTGCTTTTCTCTGGAAAAGAGAACTTTTATGATAAATTCCAAAACTATGGAACTTTTATGATAAATATAAAAAAATAAAAAAAAAAAATAAAATCTTATACCTTTCTTTCCAAGTTTCTCATTAAAATACTCACTATTTTATGACCTGCTTCACTGTGGTAATTTCTGTTTAATTTTGGTTGAAGCCAGTTACTTTCTAAATCAACAGAGAAACTCCGTGTGTAGAGTCCCTGGACACAAGAAACATCACTTTCATTCATGGCATTGTAGGGTTTGCTTCTCATGGCTGCTGAAAATTTTGTGAAAGCACTTTACTTTTGCTTACAGCTTACACAGTATTTTCCTTCCAAATATAAATTTTGATAACTGAAATTTAGGAATGAGCCTTGAAATAATGTCCTCTGACAGATGAAATATTTATAGTGTCTTATTTCTAGATGTAAACATGATTCATTTTGTGCTAAAGTTTCTAAATTTTATTTCAGCTATATGACATCCAGTTGATAGTTGTTTAAGGGGATCACTAAAGAGCAATGCTAGCAAAGTCTCTTTTCAGTTCATAGCCTAGATGAGGAGTAGGAATTAACTGTAATAGCAGCAGCTGTCAGGAGCAATAGCATAGAAGGTGGCGGCATGGCAGGGAATGAACAGAAAGGAATAGATACTGAGAATTTTTCTATCTTGTCACCCACAGAAATATCAATGTAGCAGCCGTGGGTAATATAAGCTTAAGTGTTAGAATACTTTAACTCAAAGGGAATAAACCTACACAAAATACCTGGGTCAAATTGCAAATGCCTTGTGCCACTCTATGTGGCACAGAGATGACTCCCAGAGCCCTCTCCTGTGTGAAGATCCCCACTACAGGCAGACCCCAGGGCATCCACTCCTCCTGGCCTGAAGATCTCAGCCAAAAGCGAGAGCCTGGTTTTCAAGATTATCCTTGCTTTTTCTGTCAGGTCATGGAAGCTGCTGGCCTGCCTGGTGATCTTAAGAAGCTTTTTTCCTACTCTGACTTTTTTTCACAGGGAAGGTGTAAAACATTAGACATATGCTACTGAAAATATAGTACATATAAAGTAGGTGTGATGCTACTCTAAGCAGCTGGACAGGGTTCCTGCATTCCCTGATGTTTTTCAGAGAAGACAAGACTTTTGCTCTGAATCAGAAAGGGTGTACACAGCTCATATATTTTTCATTTGATTTCTGTAAAGACAGGAGTAGTCCATTAGATGATCATATGTATAAAATTACTCCAAGATTAGCTCTAAATTTGTGAAAGCTTTTCATTTCTTTTGAATGAAAAGCATTGTAAGTTGCAAATGCAAACCAGTGACACGTAGGTTGTTGTGTGTACTGATAAGGCAAGAAGATGTCATCTGAAAGCAGCTAATAGCAGAGGGTTGTACCTGGAAACCTTTATGCTACAGATTTTACTAGTTTCCAGCTTTTCCTCATTCTTCATAGCAGAGGAAAACATTTCCAATGACTTGAGTGAGGATAAATAGATGTATGGCTATGTTTAAGATGGCAGTCCAACAAATATATAAATTATGAGGTTTTCTTTAATGAAAAATAATTTATACTTAAAATATAACAAGTCTGAAGTTTATTCTGCTGGTATTTATGTGTGATATTTCATATAATACATATAGATCTGTTTACATTATAAGGTACTCAGTTACATTTACAGTTGAGCAAATCAAAAAGGAATTATCTGATAATGTTTTAAAGAAAAATACTCTTTACTAATTCATCATGCTTCACTAAAGACAAGTGGAAAATAAGAAAAATATTTATAGAAAACAAATGTTATCCTATCATTTGTGTTACAAAATACCTGAAACTTAATTTCTTTTTGAGGAGGGCCTGCTACATTAGTTTCTGTGAACTAGAGAATAGATCCAGATAAATCCCCAGTTCTCCAAAGGTGGAAAAAAAAGCTAAAGTCACAATGTAGGTCTCATTTGCTTTACAAGGTTGTGAGTAGGTCAGAAAATGGACTTTGTAATGGTCCATTCTATTTGGAATCTAGCCTTTGTTAGCTGCTGTCTGTGTCATGGCAATAATGTAAAATGTGATCAATCTGATTTCTACTGCAGGTGTTTGAAATATTCACAAAGTAATGGTATGGTAAGTGGGCTGTTCTTGAAATCTGCTATGTAGTTCTACCTGTTCTGCATTTTGCATGTGATCTTTCACTTAGTGATGAAAATGACTTGGTGACACTATTAAATGTGACTTCCTCATTAGGTTCAGGTTCTCCAATAGGACATTGCTGCTGGACAAGGGAAGGGACCCCTTCCTTTGTATTCAGCTGGATAGCAGAATAAATTTTCTAGACCTCTTCACAATTCCACACAAATAATGGTAGAAATTCCCCTTGTTACTTGATCTCTATGAATAGTGACATTACTTTGATAACTACAGGGCTAAATAAAATGGTTTTTTTCCTATGACCTGATGATCTTTTTTCATTATATATTCACCAGTTTCTACTGTAATTAGTATCTTCTGACAATTGTGTACAATATAATTTTATATAACACTTCTAAATGGACTGTTTCTTTCACAGAGTGTAAAACAAATTAATCATACAAATTTGCTGTATGTCACAACTTCCAGATCACATCTGTTTATATATATATGCCTATTTTGTTAGAGAGTTTTATATAGAAGCTTTTAATGTCCACGCAGAATTTTAGAATATCTAATTACATTGTCAAAAATGGGATGAAGGGCACTTAGTGAAAAAAAAGTATTAGAAGTAGTGGAGGGTTATTCTTGAGACTCCAAGTATTTTTGGCAAGATATCTGTTCTCTTTTAAGGTCCAGTGCTAATGCATGAAAGCTCAGAAGCTCAGGCATGTAACTTCTCCTCTCACAGTGGTATATCATCATGACCTTCAGCGTTATTGATCCAGGGACTTTCTGACTATAGGATGCTGGGAAACATGCGCACCCAAGATCAACTTTTCATGTTTGGTTTTCCCTGGCAGTTTTCCCTAAGCCTTCAGTAGTACACAAGAGCTCATTTCAAATTAACCTTAATCTACTTTCAGTGATTAGAGTTTGTGGTTTTGTTGTTGGGTGTTTCTTTTTGTTGTTGTCGTTAGTCTAATAAATTATATCTTTTGTGAAAAACCTGTGCAGCTGTAGAGTAAGCTGTGTTTGGGATTTTTCAGCCTTGATCCATCTATTTTATGCATGGAGCAAAAGAATAGCATCAGACAGAGAAACATGTCCCTCAAAAGACTCCATGATTTGAAATTAGATGCTTCCTGAAGGGAGCTTTGTCATCACCCTGTTCGCCCACCCGTTTCCCTCTTCTGCTTACACATGGAGTCATTACCACATCCACAGTATTTGGCTTAGCTGTCAGGTAGCGTTGGCACAGTTTTGTGTGTGGCCTCATTGTGTGAAGGAACCTACTGTCTGATTTTTGCTGCTAAGAAAGTCCTGCTTTTCTTCTCCCATCAATGTTATTAGGGGTGGCTCAGTCCAAGTTAGGACTTTGACTGGACTACACAGTCACAGCAACAAGACCTGCTTTCCTTCAGGTATAAATGAGAGAGAAAAGGGCTGGAAGTGGTCCTCACATAATCATACACTAGGACTCTATGACTAAGTGACAAATGTGGCTCCTGTGTGATGACTTGCAGGACAAGACTCCACAGAGGCCCATCTGAAGATGGCCTAACTCAGAGCAACACTATTATTGCCACAAGCTGTGTCCATGGCTGAGATCCAAGCTGAGAGTCAGCAAAAGTAGATGAAAGCAACCAGCACTGTTTCCTCTATGACTCTTGCACTAATGAATTCTATTATCTTCATGAAATTGTTTCTCACCTACAGCTTGAAACTTCAATTATAATTTGGTCCTTTTAGCTCTTGCATATTCTTTAGCATGCTGTTCCCAAGCCAATTCAAAATCACCACAGCACAAAAAGATTATTCTCAACAGCGCTTTTATGCTGTTAATTTGAAATACTTTGAAAACCATTAGATTGTTCCAGGCTTACCGGGACATTTCCATAAAAATAAGCTGCATGCCAAAGAATCTGAGATTCATATATTACAGGATATGGTCTCCTCACACCCTCCGCCTACTCATTTGGAAGTGTCTCATGGTTTTCCTGCATCATTTGACACATCTGTAGTCATTTAATTGTTCTAGCCTTCCAGACTCTATTGTGAAACAATTGCTTACAAGAGTCATTAAAAGAAAATATAACAAAAAATTCCCATGCGTTGTACCTCCTCCACAGTAACATAAACCTTGGAAACTTGCAAGGTATCCAAAAATTATTATTATTTTTTTAAGCATGACATTTTGACCTGTGTTAGACTACGCAGCTAATAATGCAGCATGAGTACTTGGACAATATTTCTATATGTTTAAATAGGTCATGAGTGGAATGGGAGTGTGTTATATGTTGCATGGGATTTTTTTTTAATTGTTATTTGTTTATTCCAGTTTTGGCTCTGATTCAGAAAGGTAATTAACCACTTTTTTATGTTAACCCTTAACTAGAAAAGCCTTTTCTTAAGTCCTGTTGAAAAGAGTGGACACTAAACATATACTCAGAGGTAAGCATTAGCTTAAAACGTTTTGCTGACTAGGATATTCTCTCACACTAGTCTCTGGAAGTTGACCTGGCAGAAGATGTTATTGGAATGCATCTGTTTATCTCAATTAGTATTGTGTCATACAGAACAAAACACATTGCCAAATGCTTGAAATTCCACTGTTCCCTGTTTGACTCCTTAGAAGAGAAGAGAACTCCCTGCATTGCCAGCTGAGATACCAAACATCTGGCAGATCTCTGAATTCCCATCTGACTCAAGGTCATAGAACAATACACTTGATATTGATTCTGAACAAGGCTTCTGTCATGTAATGGATTTATCTAGTTGCAAATGTTTAGAACTGTTTGCAAAAAAAATAAGTTTAACAGTTTCTGTTGAAACAGGTATTACTGTAGACACAAATGTGGCTCTGAGGCTGATGGGAGCCTGTCTGGAGAGTGTCACAAGAAATATATTAAAATTCTGCTTAGCTTTTGGGGGAAGAATCACATTTGAAACAGCACAGAACTAAATTATCCACTCATAAATCTTGAACATGAGAATGTTTTGGATGGAATTTGGTACTAAAACTGAGAGTGACAGATGGATCAGCTGCCTTAATGTGAAAATGGCTTAGCAACAGGAAAATATAAATTAATAATTTTTTTTCTTTCTTTTTAGGGAGAATGTTTAACACTTACTTTCTCTGCAGCAACGTTTTGGAAATATTAATATTTTGGAAAGACTAGGTAAGTTTTACCACATCCATAAATGTCTTTTACACTGACTTTATAACAGGATATATAACAGCAAAAAGAAAAGTTCATGTGGAACTTGAAGCAGAGCTAGATGTATCATTTTCTTATCTTAATAAGTAGGCCCAAGTGATGAACAAGCTTCTATAACAAAGATTTCACCATATGTAAAACATATGTAAAATGTATTGTGGTGCTTCTCAGAGTACTAGGTGAGTCCCTCTTTACTCCTATCTGTCCATGTTTTTATGTTGCATTCATCATTTGACTTGCTGGAGACTTGGAACTCCTCCAGTTCAGCTTCTCAGACACACAGATGTAATAGTTATGAGTAGAGATGAGCTTTCAGTAAAGCTCAGACTCTCAGACTTCGAGATAGCTTGCAGAGGTCTAGGAAGCTTTGTCTTGAGAGTGAGGGATCTTAAATGCTGGCCCTAATGCTTAGGACTAGCAAGAAGAACAGCTTTCCACTCAACAACAACAACTCAGCAACAGAGTCAGGTGGGGGTATGTCCTGGGTGAGATGCCATGAGATCCCATGAGAGCTGAGAAGTGTCTTTCTGGTTCTTCCTTCTCCATCCTTAATCACTTTCTCCTTATTTCTACCATGATTTCTTCCATTTCTGCCCCCAGGACTGTATGGCAAACATCTCATCAGCTTTAAGTGAAACATAGTAGGTTCCACAAGCGGTCATTTCCAAAGTAACATCATTTCACTGGAAGATCACTGACTTTCTCTGGATCCAACCCTTTCTCTAATGATTGGAAAACACAATAACTCTTAGAAGCTTTGTTGGTACACCCCATTGCCAAAAATGTTTAACAAGTCTGCATTACCTGGGAAGCAACAAGGAAAATCGTAATTTAGCAAACATGTGAATAAGGTTTGTGATGAATGTGAGCACTTTCAGGTAAACAGAAACATTACAGTGGCTTTGAAAATCCCTTCCCTGAGGTTAGTGGTGTTTAATAACAAGGATGCCTCTGTTTACATCTACGGTTACACTCTATGCCTTATAAACTGTACTTCAGATTTCACTATTTTCATTGCAAGGCCTAATTTGGAGTTTTGACTACACAGGGGAATAATGTGCACAGCACAGATTTTATTGTACTTCCCATCTCAACTGGCTTTCCAGCAAAACAGTGATGTAAGCACTCTGAGGAGAAGTTTGGTTATATTCAAAAAACCAGATTTTTTTCTATAGGTTTTCTCTCAAATCAATTTGGTTTTATTGGTGTATTAGAAAACAGGCAGCATTGAAAAGGCTGTGTTTAACTTCAAACAGATAAAGAACTTTTGTAAATTATAATAAATTTAACAATACTTACATGTTTACAGACATATGTGTGTATATATATATGCACCAACATACAGCCAACACAGAAATGTGTGTATTTGTAATCTAACAGAAAAAAATTGAAAAGAATAAAATATACAGTGGAAGACTACAAATGTGTTCATTACTGATTGTTTTTTTTAGACTAAGTGTCAGTTACATGTTCTCTTCTAGTATAACTGAATGGAGTGTATCTAAAACACCAAGGGTTAGCAAAATCCGGTGGACTGACTGGGCATCTTTTGCAAAGAGAATCCCAGACGTAACTGTTACCCAGGGCCTAACACACAATGTGTTTCTATGCAGCAAATTTAGCAGAAGATATGCAGTTTGCATTGTCTCTTAGCCAGCTTTTCCAGCAAATGGAAAGAGAATGTCATTGGTTTCATCTTTATTCCACCCTCATTCCATCAGGCCCAAACTCCACATAGGATTAGGACACATATGGTCAAAACATATCACTTAAGTAGTGCTTCTGAATAAGCACATGCATTTTCTAAAATCCTTAATTTTTTTTTTTATTTTTTTTGTGAAATCAATTCATTATTCAGCTTACATTTCTTTAAGAATAAACATATATATATGTTTTCACATATATATGTGTATGTGCATACATGTATATGTAAACCCATTTTCTCTGTCCTACAATCCGGAAAGCGGTGCTTCCAGCTCTGTGTATTTGAGCTGCAAAGAGATGTTTACTTTTGTATATGTAGTGACAGGAAGTGGGATGAACAAGCTCACATCTGTTAGCCATTAAACAGTGAAATAATAACAACAATAATAAAATATTATTTTAGCCAGGCCATCAAGAACAGACATCAGACATAGAAAGCTGAAGGTGAGTCAAAAGAGGGCCCACATCCAGCTGATTTCTTCAAAGGCAAAATACTATGTACACTTTTCTGGTTTTCAGTTCTACAAATACCGCCTTCTTGGATCATCATAACATGCCATCAGAATGAGTGGGTTTGAGTATTTCCTGTAGAAAACTACAGCAGCATTCATGCCTGCAGCAGTGTTCTGAGAGGAACAAACACAGCCCTCAGAAATTCTTTTTGGATTCAGAAAAGCAACACTTCTTTTACACTACTTCCCATTCACCCTCTACACTTTGCTCTGCTTTGCTTCCCCCCCTGAGGAAACTGCTGAACGACTGTGAAATGGAATAAATGGAAAAGTGTGCCATTTTTAAATAGATAATACCTGAGTGATTATCAAGGGTTGTGGGGTTTGGGGTTCTTTTAATAGTTCTTTTGTGATGTATCGTATCCCTAGAGAGAACAAGAAGATTGACTAAAATCTGATCAAGTCAATGAGAGTAAAAGAGGTTTCAGAAGATCATGCCTCAGGACATTGATTTGAGTGATAAAACAACCTATTATTAAATTTAAAAAGAGAGATTGCTCTTTTGCTGATATGCATGATAGTTGTTACCAGATAGCAGCTGCCATTGCAGAAAACGCTGGCAAGCTGAAGGAACATCATGATTAATTGGAGAACTGGTATTCACAGAAAATGGCTAGCTGCCAATAGACTGCAAAAGTGAATAGCATCAATTAAGTCAGTATAGCTAATTTTGTTCTGAGCTAGTAATTACAATCTATGTACAATGACCTCTTTATTAAAATAATATAATACTCTAGAAAGTAGAAGTGTACAACTGTTGAGTATTATTCCATCTATTTCTTGGTGATTTAATAGAAAAAAAAAAAAAAAAGACTTTTACCCACTTTGGGAGATAACTGTTTCTACCTGAGTTCTCTATTTTTGCTGTTTCTGTTTCATCGATCTCTTTATGTGTAAATAAAAAAGGTAAGCACTTGGCAGAGCATTTTATAAACATTGATGGGCAAATATTTGGTACAAGTTTGGATCTTAGTTTTAAGCTGCTTGTTTGTTTCGATTTTCAAAGTCACAGTGTGTTTCTCAAGTCTGAAGTTGGGGATCATGTGGTGGTGACTCAGTGGTCATGTGTTGTTGGTCATGCCTCACTGAGAGGACAGCATTGAGTCTGGCCTTTCAAATCAAGTGTTCATGTCCCTGTCTTCAGAGAGACAGGACAAATGGTGTACAGGACAAACTGTTCCAGGTTTTGAAGACCTGTTGATGCAAGCAGACTGACAGGAAAGAGTCTTTACCAACCTTTGCTATTTCAGTAGATATTGCAGGGCTCAGTGACTCAAAGGCCCCTGTACGATAGTTTGCACTCACTCCCATTTGGCAGGGAATGGTAAGGGAAATGGATATATGTAACCTTAACTGCTGAGCTCGAATATAACATGGTGTTGGTTGTTCCCTGAAGAACAGGAAAATGACCCAAGTGACAATAACGCTGTCTTCTCCAGGTGAGAAGGGAGTGGTCTCTATACGTTTACATAGCGTCAGGTCATAACCATGCAGACATGTACATTCAGTGTTTGAACTGTCTCATGGAGAAAGTCAACAAATTATCTGAATCGTGGCCAGACTTCAAAAGTTCAGATGTTTGGTTCAGAAAGAGCTGCAGTCACTGATCCAAAGTTTATAAAAGCTCTCCAGATTTTCTGAGACAGTAAAACTGGGCTGGAACAACATTTTTCCTGTAGCTTTCAGCACTTCTGTTTCTCATCCTAGCTGGACAGTGGAATTGAAAAAACACTTCTTCAGAAATTCCAAAAGCTTAAGAACATTTGGTCCTAGTCCGGTTCTAAAAATGAGTAAAGATCTGGAAGGCTGTCTGCTGGGGTCATATCTAACCTACCTAGTCTGTCCCATTTTGTCTGCAGCTCTCTTCAGATTAAGAGGCATTTTTGTAGCTGGAGTCTGGTGCGATACCCAGCAAGTACCCTAACAGACCAGCTTGTCATCTTTTCATGGCTTCTTAGAGGTCCCTATCGATATTAAAGGTCTTCATTCACAAGCAGATTCTGTTTATTCTTTGATAGTTAGAACTGTACTCTGGTGAAGAAAGAGCCCAACAGTTTGACAGCTGCAGTACTGCAGTGTAAATGGGGAGTCAGAATAGTAGAAAGCATGCTCCTAATGTCTTGGTGTTTCAGATTGGAAAATGCCATTTATGATATCATATGACCAAGGCACGGTCTAGTCAAGTCATGAGATGAAAACAAATTTCAGCTCGTGTTTTTAACTCTTTTATGATACTATGACTGGAAAATGCTTGGGTTTTTTTTTTTCAGAAGGTGGTTACAAGAGTACTGGACTACTGCAACAAGTGGGTCAGTCACCAGCAATGGCCACTTTAGGGGCAGCAGCCTGAGCTCTATTGCTTCAGCTGAAAGAGAATTTGTCAGGTTTGAAAACTTCATTTTCATTTTTCAGGCTAAATAAATAAATCTAGAACCTTCTAAATTTTTTTTTAGTCCACTGTGAAAGCTATACTTTTCTTGAAGTCCTGGGGACTGAGGATTAGTATTAGCATACTATTAGTTTCTACTGTCGGTAAAAGAGAACTATCTGACATATGCTCACAAGAAATTTCAGGTAGGCAGTGGTAGGTAGGCTTTTGCAGAGACCCCTAAAGCCATAGATTTTAGTTCTGTCCTTCAAACTTAAAAACAATTGAATTACAGAGGTATTTTCTTTAAGAAGAGAGAGAATTGTTAAGCCAATAAGAGAGGAGAAATTTTAACATTCAGTTCTGGGTCTGGGCACAGATATTAAGCAATTCAGAAGATTTTGGATCTGAGACTCTGGTATGAGTTAATTCCTGTTACTGTGTACAGTAAGAAACTTCCTGTAACTATGCCTATGCCATCACTGAGGCACAGATACTACGTGGGACTTCCTGGACCCTTCTTCAGGAGCAGGCTGCACTTTGTACAGCCTCTGACTCCTCCAGGGACACCACATTGTATATTCTATATGAAGGAGCTCTGAGATATGTTTAATCTCCCCAAGACAGAAGTCTTCCTGTACTTTCCCAAGGGACTGAGTGCTGCCTAATTATTACAGACTGTGGAAAAATCTCCTAAAATCTTATCTGCAGCTTTGAACCACTTTGCACCTTTTTTTTTCATCCCAGGTAGAAATTTCTTATAAGTTTTCTTAACCATATTTGGAGTCCAATATAGTCAGGTTTATGCCACTGTAATGGTACTTCCATAGTCTACCAGAATTTTCCTTTACCCATCTTTAAATAACTACAGTAGTACCCTGTGAGAAATCTAAGCATAATTAATATTTGTGTAGTCCTTAGAACTCTTTAAGTAGAAGGGATTGTACCAATGCATTGTTCACTTAATTGGTTACATTTCCTTGTGATGGACACAAAGTCAGTTTAGGTGATGAAGTGTGAATGCCAGCTGCTGCTTACCCAGGTCAAAAAAACAGCATTTAGTTTGACAGTGATACATTTTGTTGAGTGAAAATGGATTTCATGGTGTGTTAAATGTGATATTTTAAGCTTTATTTTGTATTAATAGAGAAAGTTAACAAATAGTACAAAGTTAATAATAGCAATACACAGTTTTACACCCTCATCAGAAGATATTTTTACCAATTAAATGTTATTTGGATTCTGGAAGTAGGAAACATTGGGATTGATATTGTGTTTGGACTTAAAATGGCTGCTTTTAAAGGTTAGTTTAATCATTAGTGAGTATAATTTTGCTTCTCTCACATTTATTCCATACTGCATTTTATTCCAGTTTCAACCTTATTGTATACTTGGTTAAGAAAGCTAGTGTAATAGTGAAGCTGAGAGATTTAGCAAGACTTTCCTCTAAAAATACGATGCATGTATGTTACTTGTGCAAGTCCACATAAAAAGAACATTATTAAGGTTCTTGAGGCAAGTACTTTGAGGCAAATACTGACAAAAGTGAAGTTTGAGACTACATGTAGAATTTCAGTTTAGGTCATGCTTTTGCATTTTAATCACATGATTTGCCTTTAACTGACAAATCCCTTGCATTTTTCAGCACACAAGATATGTTTGCTCTTAGGATGCTCCAGAACTGTGAAGTCAAGAAGGCTAGTGTCTTTGATATAGGTTCAAAAATTACATCATCATCTGCAATAAGTGAGGCAGAGGACTAATGAAACAGAAAGGATGGTCTCTGTCCACATGTCTCCCAGATTTCCTGATACTAAGCAAGTCACTAAAACTAGATTTTATCAAACATGACTGAGAATTTTGTTTCTTACTTCTGGATCCCATGGTTTAGAGATGCAGTAGAAGGCAATAGAACCTGTACTTTGGGCATATAAGTATTGTGAAAACTTAAGTCCCACATGTCACAACTGAAAAAACATTAAATGGCTACCATTATTTCAGCTACAAAATGGAAACTATACTGCGAAGGTAATTAATACATATGAAACACTCAGTATTGTATTGAATATGATATGAAAAGTCTTGAGAACTATAAAGCTATCCTGAGAACAGCTTTTGACTATGTGAGGCATATAAAGGCCATGATCACATACTGAAGAGTAGGTCAAAAGAGCTGACTGAACATTATTTTTTTGTGAACAATTTTCATTTCAATTCACAAAATGAGACAAAGACCCACTCAAAAAAATCCCACCCCAACCCTAAATGTGTAATCATCATATTATATATTCACAGGGGGACCAGACTAAGGTCAAGTATATTGTCATTTCTGACTTTCTGAGTGTTTGACTTGGCAACTTTAACACTTTTTATGTGTCACACATGTACTGGGAGAAAAGTGTTATAAATTCACGGTCAGGTTTTTTTTCTTCTATTATTATTATTATTACTTCTCAATGTCATGAAATAACTCAGCACAGCCCAGTTTCACCTCACCTTTAAAAGAAATACAGTACTTTAGATGTGGTTTTGTACTTAGTGGAGAATGTAAATTTGACATAGAAGAACATTGGTTCTTTTCAGGGAAAGTTTGGTGCTAGCAGCTTTCAGAAATAACTACTTTTTCTCATCAGAAGCTGAGTAAAAAATGAGCTACGTTTGGAAATACAGCTGACCTTCTCTGAAGATACCTGCACTTTAACTTTTCAAAAAACATTTGCCTGTCGGTCATTTGGGAATGGGAGCAGGGAGAGATCAAGGGAAAAGCTCTTCTCAGTGAAGCAGAGGGTAAGAAACAGACCAGCTCTATGAAAAATACTGTTCTCCTCATACCAGCAGTGATTCTTGCTCTGCGTGGAAAGATAATGTTTCTTTCTTGATTCTTGACCATTGTCATATGCTGCTGCCAAGGGATCAAGAAGGAGGACATAAGGCAAAGTAAAAAAAAACAGAGAGACCTGTCCATGTGAAGGGGATAAGAACTTTAACAGAGCTCACGGCAGAAATCCACGTGTCCCCATGCATTGATTGCTCTGAAACAACCATGAGCAGTCACAGCCATGCACAATGTCATGTTGAGCCTCCAGCCAGAGCTCGGTCCTTCTCAGAAAGAATAGAGTCCTTCAAATTTCCACTCGGTTATCCAGATTAACTGTTTTTCCTCATAAACAGTTTTGTTCTCTTCTACAAGATCTTACACTGAGTTGCCCAGTAAGGGGATGTTGGCTGAGGTTAAATAAAGGGAATATTCCTACAGAATTTACGCTTTACTTAGAATGCTGAAGGTGGCAGGGGCTCTGGATTTTACTTACCATTTTGCATTTTTTTTTCTCCTTAGGAAGTTGTTTTTACCCAAGAAACTTGCAGGACCAGGCCATTGTTCATATTACAGCCCTGAAGCTTACTGCACAGCCATTTTTATTTATTTTTTTTTTTTTGTGAGAAGTGGTGATAGCAAGCAGTTACCTTGGCACAGTTTCACCTAACCAAGGTGAGGTGTAGTACAGTTTCAGATATGCAGCACACTAAGTGAGCACAGGTCTCCCCAGAATTCCCATGAGCACGGGTCTCCCCAGAATTCCCAAAGGAAAGGTGAACTTCCAAAACTGTTAGCCATGTTTACTTCAGGCCAAAGAGCTGGGAGGAACGAGAAGAGGGTGAGAGAGATTAAAATAAATAAAACAAATTTTATTTATTTTCCAATGGACATTTGATGACCTTTGAAGATTTTCTGACTTTTTATGTTCCTTTCCTTCTTCGTATTTTTAACATCTTAGTTTGGGGCTGAGATATCATAGATCTAAGGTATTGCCCACTTCTTTGATGGAGATATTAACAGCAGTGTATCACAAAAATGGAGAAATGTGTTTTTCTGTCCTTCCAGCGATCATTTCTATGACTGTGTACTACTGGGCAAGCAACAAATACATATTACAGTGTTATATTGGGAGTGACAGCATGAAACTGCTTCACATTGTTCCATAAACTTTTTTTAGCTTGAAAAAGCCGCCTTTCGAATTTTGAAGAAATGCTCCTCTGTTGTGAGTGTAGGATGGTACAGTTTAACTTAGGAGAGTTGAACCAAGGAAGAGGAATATTCATTCTGTTCACTCTTCTTTGTGGTCTCTAAATTGAAGAAATGAAGTGGCAGAGATGCAGTGTTGGTGTCTTTGTTGAACTCTCTGGCTGAGGAGGTTCTCTAAAGGTTGTTTGCATATCTCTGTCTGGCTGTTCAAAGAAAACATCAAAACTTACTGTTGCCAAATTCTTCTCTACTAGAAAGCTAAACCAGGAAAATAAAATCTGTTCATGGTCAGCATATGCTTGATCCAGCAAGAAACTATGTCTCATAGGTAATGGATGTCTGTATGAAAAGTCCAGATATCGTACAAAACCAGAATACAGTTGACAACAGGCTGATCCATGGTGAAAGCAAGCAGGTAAAAGTTCCAGAGTCTTCGTATTTACTTGCTGTGATTTCATCACCCTGGTAACACTTAGTGTTTCTGTGTAGACATTTCTATTACATACTCCATCTGTTCATCAGCACCATTTCTTTGTCTTGCTGCTTCACATACCAGCTTTATTTTTGGTGGTTGTTTAAGCTGATGAAGCATATAACCTTGGATCAACACAGTGTTTCAGATTTGTCTCTCAATATTACCTGTTCTTCCTGACTAGGCAAGCCTGGGGTAAACACTACATGTACTAGTAGTGAAATGCAGCACAGATTGCCTCTTCAACAACTCAGTGTGTTTTGTTACAGAAAAAATAAATACATTGGGCAGACAACAAAATTACTTGCAGCAATGAGTGGGAGTTTACAAACTAACTAAAGAGCTCTGATTCCTGTGTTCTAGTTGCACTAAATACCAAAAGATAATATCACAGCACAGAATAAATGAAAACACTGAAGGCGACTCGTTTGTTTGTTTATTGTCTTTTTGTTTAAATTTGTGGATACGCATGTTCCACTCTAGATGCTTATAGAGTTGCCTAAATATGGTTTTCCCTGGGTAGGGTTTTTTTTTTTTTTTTGATGTTCTGTTTTTTGTTTGTTTGTTTCTGTTTTGTTTTGAGCCACAAATTATAATGTTTATCATGCTGATGAAGCAATGGTTGGGGGACAAATATGACATTAAAAATAGACTTGGATTTCCCAATCATTTGATTGTGCTGGCTTACAAGCCTATGCAGCAATGTTGATTTGTGGGTAGCTAATTTTCCTGGCCATTGTTTTTCTACTGTGTGTTGCTGTGAGGTTATTTCTAGGCAAAATGAAATATACAGTTATACATAGTAAGAAAATTGTATAGTAGAAAATGTTCTTGGCACACACACACACTGCTCAGAATGAATACATAACATGCACTCGAATGGAGTAGCTGTTTTTTGTTTGTTTTTCCATTGGCAAGCCAAGAAATAAATCACAATCCATTCTGAACTTAATTTTTTTCTTTTTCCTTTTTTTTTCTTTTCTTTTTTTTCCCATCAGATACAAAATACTATTTTACTTTGGACCAAGTTCCAAGAGTCTGGACCAAAAACTTACTTAAATGATATTTCCATCACTCTACAGATGTTACTTACTCACTCTTCAACCCAGTTCAAAAATCTTAAAAGATCCAAATATTTGAGAAAACAAAAATTATTTCCTTATGGCAGTACTGAGTTCAGGTTTTGATCCTGATATAAATATAGAGGTGAAGTTCACCAGTGGACAAAGGCCAGCAGAAAGTCATGCACAAACACTATGCTTTGCAGTGTTTGAATGGGGAAATAGTTCAATACTTTCTTCATCATTTCAAGTTTGCAATACCTGGAGCCAAGATACTATGTGGTTAGACAGAGCAGAGAGCATGAGCTGGTGTTGGACTAGGGTTGGACTCAATGCCTGAGGGCTGGGTTCGAGGTTAATTGAAATAGAAAGGAGGTTTTCCTTTTATTTCATTGGTCTTTGGACCAGCCTCAGATTATCTGGCCCTAACTCATTTGCTCAACAGGGACAGAGACTGTGGATGCTGTTCCAATGCATGAACTGGAGCTGCTGATTCAGAAGAGCTACAACTTAATCCCAGGTCATTTTTCTTCAGGAAATCAAATTATTTAAACTTTTAGAGGGTGAAAATAATTTCATGCACAGCAGATAAAAAATAGAATTAAAGCATTCCTGTTGCAAGAAAACTTAATTTGCAGGGCTTATGAAACATTCTTGAGCTGAAGAGAAATTGTGGCACAGCATCCTGTACTATGCGATCATTTCCTGTCATTCTAGGAATATATTCTCTTATTATTCTGCCTTGAAATGGAAATAATGGGAGATGGATACAAGCAGGATTTGGTCTGTGATTTCTAGGCACAATAATGTTGCTTCTTGGAAGAGGTGACTAATAAATTTCTTTATAAAAAAGGAATGAATAGGTAAAGAATTCAAGTGACTTGAGCAATTTGCATATTTAACACCATATATTTTTTCCCTTTTTATCCTCACATATATAATAGAATGCACATCCTCTTTTACCTTGGAATTTTGCATTTATTCCTCCATCTAGATATTTTTTTAAAAAATTCAATTTGCTTTAACTGTCTTCCTCTTTCTGTCAGTGTCTTTGGTACAGATGGAGATGGAAACAGACTAGGGTCAGAACTCTCTTATCTTTTGGATTCATGCCCTATACTGGAAATATATGGTTAATAAGTTGCAGAAAACAGATTGGGTTTACTCTTGTGACACAACAGTTAGAGATTCATCTGCCATTGCTCAGGCTGTCAAATGTTCCTAGAAACATTAGTTAAGCAAACTGGTATAAAAAGGGATTAAAAGAAAAGAAGCAGCAAGTTGAACAAGGTCAGCAATCCACAGTGGACACCTAAAGAAAAAAAGTCACTGTATTCACATGTATTCTTCGTAGAAAGCAAGATGTGGAAAATCAACAGTTTTCTAACAAGACTGTGCTAGTAATTTTGTAATTCCAGGATTCTTTTCCTCTTCCCTCCCATCCCCAGCAGTGCTTCAAAATTAGCTGTAATTTTCATGGTTCAGTTATTAGACTGTGAAATGCATAGGGTTTGGCAGGTAGCAACAATGAACCCTAAAATTAAGCATTTAGTACTGAAATGTCTATATTATCCTGGATAAATATGCCTATATTTTCATTGGATGGGTTTGAGAGCTAAACAGGCTGGGAAAACCTGAAGTCATCTAAAACTAACTAGGTGAGGGGAACGGAAAGCAGTTATATTTGACTCAAGTGGTGACTGGGGATTGGGGAGAGTAATAAGAGAAAGAAAATGAGCAAGACACTTGAGAGATGCTGTAATAGACTTGGAATATGGGGTTAATATCAGAGGGTTAAGAGATGGAATTGCTTATTCTCTCTCTCGTTATATTCTCTATTCCTTAACTTTGTGCTGCATTATTTTGCATTCATATTTTCTGGACATACTTCACTTCCCTTTTTTTTCCTTTTTCTCCTTCTTTTCTCAACCCCTGTGTGCGTTCTATTTCTATACATCCTACAGCAGCTTTTGGAAACAGATAGAACTTGGAAATTGCTCTATACTTTATAACAGAGGACTTCAGCTTGCGCTGAAGGCCATTAAGTGTTCAGAGAAGCACTTGTTTTAAATTTCAGGTGCACACTGAGGTCCCACATGGAGCCTTAAGGTATTTACTGGCAAACAAGAATATGAATAAGGGTTTTGTTACTATAGGTGGAATACTGAGTGGCTGCCTACATAAAGGCCTCCAGCAGTCCTTGTTCCGGAAACTCCTGTGGGCTGAGCACTGGTATGGTGGTTCTGTCTATATTATTGTGGTATTCTAACCAAGAACAATTGTATGATTTAATGTCATATGCCAGATATGCAGTGACTTGTATTTCTGTTTGCCACAAAAATTGTTTCCTGGTCTTTTCCTATTTCAAACTTGCACTCCCATTAGTGAGAAGTTTAGCTTCCCTCCAGATTGCTCTGTTTGAAAGGAACTTCCCTTCATCCACACTTTATTCTTCACCTGGTATCTCTTTCCTTCTTTTTTTTTTTTTTTGTCTTCTTTGGAGGCTAGTCTGAAATAGAAAGAGCTCCTGCTCCGTACTGTGTGTGCTGTTTTCATTCGCATAATATTTACCGCTGATTTCTTCTAGCTATATTCACTTGGTCTGTTCTATCCAGTGTATCAGATTTACTTTTCATTTCCCATATGTTTGGCATAGTGAGCTGATATCATTTACTGAGGCAGTCTCCTTTGTGGGTGTACTTCATTTTCCAGAATATTGGGCAGGGTCCTGTCCTCTTCCCTTTTACAAAACCAAAAAGGCTGCATACTGCTGACCAAGGCAGTTTGGCAACAGAAAAAGTTCCATATGCTACTACTTATAAATGACCCACCAAAGCTGGTGGGGATATGGAGAATTGTAGTAAAAACGTTAGAATTAGTATCTTAGGAAAGTAAATAGGTAAGTCTGGTTGCAGAAACACTAGAATGAGTAGCTTTGACTTAAGAACAAAAACAATACTAAGAGACTAGGTAATTCTTCTAGGAATAAAATAAACTTCCATTTTGTAC
>WUAM01000287.1:56944707-56974596 GCA_024336885.1 Actenoides hombroni | reverse complement strand
TGAGTCGGGGGGCGTGCGCGGGGGGGGGGGGGGGGGGGGGGGGGGGGGGGGGGGGGGGGGGGGGGGAGGGGAAAGTCAGATAGTTTCTTCAGAGGTGGTCTGTGTGAGGGCTCCTCTTCCTCCCACAAAAAGAAAGGAGGTTCATCTCCTGATCTCCAGTGATGACCAAAAAATAAGCAAGAACTAGCCCTGAAGCAGTCCCTCTATGGGTGCAAAGCGATCCTCCCCCTGTCCTCACTGTGGTTTATTTATAGATAGACTTACTTGTTTGTATTGTCAAGAAGCAGTAATTCCTAGATTATTTTTTAAATGTCTAGAGAATAAAGATCAAATGCTGCCAAGTGTACACATGACATATAAATGAGAGTATAACACCAGAATCCTCCCTTGTCATGGAAATTGTGTTGGTTTCCTGTTAAGAAAACGAAAAGCAGATGTTAAAATCATAGCTGGTTATGTGAATGCTCATGCTGCGTTGGGACAGCCTATATTATAAAATGGTGAATACTCAGGGGAAGAAGGGTGGTTTTAATTTTACTTTTTTTAAAAAAAGAAATGTAAAAAAGGAATAGAGCTGCTATTCAGATGTTACTGGTAAAATAGAATATATCACCTTCAGTTGGTTGATGGAAAAGGAAATATTGATGCGGATCCTTTCTAGATGAGAGTACTCATAGCAATACTGCAAATGCTGGGCTTTTCTTTGAGAAATGAATCAGTCATGACTTTCCTTATAATATTATTTCAAGGTGGGAGGCAGGGAAGGCAGATTAACGCCTGCAAGGAGGGGAAGGCAGACTGCAGCTTTCTGGGTGCCTCGGCCATAGCAAGGCTCCTACCCAGAGAAAACGGTGTTCTGAAAACCTCTCCCCACACTCTGTAGGAGTGTTTTGTGTATCAAGGAGAAAACAAAAGAACAGAGGCAATTAAGTGATAGGGAGGGTGTTATGGGAAAAAGCAGTGTGAAAATACGTGATTATTTATAACACTCCTTGCTCAGGTAGTTCCCTGAAACACAACTCTCTTCTATGAGGGTATGAAACTATGTGAGATTTAGGTTATGCCAAGCGTGATGAAAAAGGCCTGATATTCCCCACGCCCCTCATTTTTTAAACAACTCTCCTGATTCTTGGTTGGTCTGCAGTCTTTTTAATGACCTGTTGCTGCACTGTCACTTCCTGTTTGTGCAGTATGTTGACAGATTGGAAGTTTGAAAGACTGTCCTGTCTTCTCTGTAACTGATATTAGATATATATATCTATATCCATATGTGTACAGGCTCTTAACAAGAAATGGTCAGGTTGAGGTAGGCTTCAGCTTTAGCCATGGGGACAATCTTCTGGGTAGGGAGAAACACTCCCAGGGAGCTCTAATTGCCTCCAGGGATGTCTTTCCCCAGAGATGGTGAGGACGATTCAGTGTGAGCAGGGAGTGACAGCAGGACTGGAAGAGAGGAATGTTATCACTTTCCCCAAGCACCCCACCAGTAGCATCAGAGCAGCTCTGTTTTCAAAGTAACGCTGGGTCTAACTGTGATGTTCCAGGCTGTATTGGGTGAACACCTTTGCCATTGCATTGTGACTCCTCCTAGTCCATGTTATGCAAGGGGAATGCATATCGCAGCCAATTGCTGAGAAGTCCCAGAGAAGGTATGCTTAACTGGTATTTCTTCTTAAGCAGTTAAATGTATTGGAACTGAATGTTCCAGAGATCAAGGAGGAGGATGTGACATACAGTCATATTTCACAACAATAGTCAACGTTTTCAAGAGTTTTCAAAAGTTGAAAATACAAATTTTATATTTTTTTAAATTGACAAATTCTCAGCTGTTGTTTTTTGTATTTTTTTGAGTGTCCTCTGTCTTTGCCTTTTTATTTCTCCATTTGCATTTTTTCTCCCTCTGTAGTAAACAACTAGTCACAAGGGTGCATCTACATATACTACATATACATATATTTTTTATATGTATAAAAATCTAACATTGACAACCTGGCTGCAGTCTCACTGGGTTCTAAGAGCAGAAGGTAGACAGCTCACTCTTAACAGCTTTGCTGAAGTTGTCTAAATTCATAGGAAGTTGGTATGTGTTCAGCATATAGGTGAGAGACAGATTTTTAACACATACAGCCAACTCTGCTATGAAATACAATGCAAACTTTTTTATTTACCCTAGGAACTCCATTTTTTCCCCTTATATGCATGGATGTGTAACCTCTGCATGTGCTTCCTTTTGATTCTGCTTCTCTTCCTTGCTCACAAATGTCTTCAATCCATGCAGCAATGAACAGGCAAGCTCCAGACTCCTGGATGCAATTAAAATGTCACAGCCTTTTGCAGTTGTTGCTATTCCACTTCTAACCTGGGGATAGCAGGAGAGAGCAAGTCTTGAAATGTTCAGGGCCTTATTTTTTTGCATGTATATCCAGCAATATTGATCTGAATCACCTGATGCAAAACCATATCAGAAAAGAAAATATCTTTGGAGTATGTTTCCTCAGTAGTTACACTTGGAATAGAACTTTGGGACTTCATTGTTTCCACATCCATCCCAAGTGGAAAGTGGAAAAAAAGAAATGCATGAAAATGTGTAGGCTATTCCTTGTGCTATCTGGTGACTGAAATGAAATTACATTGATGGCATAGGGACTAAATGATCAGAGCACTCAAAATGGTTTAGCTTTTTTTTTTTTTAATGGTAGATGGCATCAGAAAGAAGTACTTCTTGATTAATAGTTGCTTCAGAGAGGTAAACTGTAGAGGCTCAGAAGTTATTTGAGGACATGTCTTTTCATGTCATATTTAATGTACTTTGAGACAACAAAACAGAATCTGACCCTCTCCTGATGCCAGCTCTGTGCTGTGTCTGTAATTCGCTAGAACATGTGAGCTCTGAAGACATCCATTTGGCATACTTTGTAACTCTGAAATTCTTCGAGAGATGCAATTTTTATTTTTTTTTGAGGTTGCTGGTTCATTTTGGATAATTAAAGTCAGCAACCTCAGTCATTAGTCTTTTGACACAGGAGGAGCAGATCTATTTCCCAACGGGCTCTCCTCAGTGGAGTTCCTTGGTGGGTGGAAGGGTTGGTTAATGAGGAGCTTAGCCAGTCTTCCAGGAAGCTGATGACTGTTTTGGTCTTCCCTTCACTGATTTAAAGGTGCATTGCATTGCTAATTCTGAGTATGAAAGATTATAGTACTTTATATCTCCCAAATATGTAATTCTACTAGACCTAAATATGATTATAATATTTTTAACACCCGCTAACATCTTAGGGTTTTTTTTGAAGTCTTTTGCTGTAGGAATATTCATCTATGGAAAAATTACTTGTATGAGAGAAACATTGTGCTTCTGATTGAACGAAGTTACTGGGAAAATGTATTTATTTATTTGTTTATTACATCAAAGAAAATAACAGCAGTAAACTCCCTTTATTATTTTTTTTTCCTTGTAGAAGGAAAGTCTTAAACCATCAAGAAAATAATACACCACCTAGGAGGATGATGGGTTAAGTCTCATTTTTAAATGGCTTCCCATGAGCTTTTAGCTGCCCTCTTCCTAAAACTGTGCTTTGCCTGTCCCGGCTGAAGGGAGCGGGACCCACACCCCGGGGGTGCGGCGGCTCCGGCCGGCTCCCCTCGGAAGGTGCGGGACCCGCCTGCAGCAGCCCGGCGGTGCCATCCCAGCGTCTTCTGTAGTACCAGCCAAAAACCCGTGCGGGATTTGACGCAAGCAAACTCTCGCCGTCGCAGGTCGCCGTTTTCGGAGCCTGACACTAAATTCCTTGACAAGAAGGTGGCGCTGGCACTCTGAGATTGCGGGTTTTTTTGCAGGGGGCGACTCCGCATCCCCGGGGGTGCCTTTTAAACAGTTTCTATAGGCTGCATAAAGTGGAAAAACAACTTCCCTGCAGCTGTTTTATGTTGTTTGGGATTTGGTGTGGGTGCTTTCTATTATTTTGTTGTTGTTTTTATCGTTCCGATTTTAGTTAGTTATTTTGTGCTTGACACTTAGAAATCCTGCTTCTCTGCAAACAGGGTCCTCTTTTCTTGTTTAATGCAGCCTCAGCTAGTTCACGTTTTACACCACCTTCATTGTATCCCAGCGCTAACCAGCTTCGAGAAGCTTTTGGTTACAATGGACTTCTTTGTAAGGAGGGTGTGTGCCTTTGGGGGTGATCTCTGTGAGCAGTAGCCTGTTTTGGTAGGGTGAGGGACACGGTGCACTGAGGGGGAGACCCTTGTCCTGATGTCAGCACAACTTTTGCTGACTTCAATGCACTCAGGGTGCTCACTCTCTTTCCAAAGCTGTTCTTCTGTTTGGTTGGGGTTTTTTTGTTTTTGTTGTCTTTTTTTGGTGCCCACCTCTTACTTGTTTGCATCTAATTCCAGTGTTAAGTACAACTCTAGCAAGGTGAGATGTCCCCTCTTCTCCAGGCTGACTGTGAATGATTGTTGTTAGTGAGAGTGAATTGGATTCCCTTTAACCTTGAACTTCAAGGCATAAAAATTCATTGTCCTCTTCTCTCTCAACACCTTAATTTTCATGTTCAATCAATCATTTAGTGAGTAGCAGACATAGACATTGCAAGACAAATAATTGCTGTTATTTTCAGTATGCTTTAGATGTGTGTGCATGGTGTATAGATTAAATGCATGGTGTATAGATGAAATACATGCTTCTACTTGCAAGGTGCTCTAGTGTGCCAGTATTTCTCCTTCTAAAACTCTGTGCATACTTTGCCACATATACAGACTACAGTTTTCATGCACCATAAAATAAGTATAGGATATTAAAGGCTTAAGTCTTTATTGTCACTGGCTGTGCAAATGGCCAGGGTGTATATAGTTGTATTTTTTTCTAGACTTTTTTAAAAGTAATTTAACTATGACATTAAAAATTCAAGCTCTGAAGTCCTATGGTGTTTCGTTTCTTTTTTATGGAGGGAATAATTTAATAATAAAGTACTATCCCAACCACAAATTTATCTATATTAATTCCTCTAAGTCAATGGGCGAGGGATGGGAGAGCTGGGAAGAAGGCGATGTGTATGAACTTGGCTCTATTTGGCAATTTGGCCAATCACTTCCTGCCAGCACAGTGGTTACCCCAGTATGCAATTTGTGCAAAATGAGTAGATTATTTTCTTCATAAGTGTTAAGTACAAAGGGTACTCCATGATGCCATCTAATTGCTTAATCCCCAAGGAGTTCTTCAGGCATTTATTTAACACTAATTGCATGTGTAAATGTTCTTAATTTACATCGTGTGAAAGTTGCAGTGAATGCATACAACAGAGGATGTCAAAGTGACACTTCGTGGAAAGAAGCAGTTAAGGCAGTGTTAAGTTACTTCTAAATAGGATTAATCATTTATTAAAGTTCAAGGCTCATCAGAGCACAGGAACAAGCATATGATGACTTGTTATTTTTCAAAAGTAATTTGTGGAGAGGAGTCACACCTCTAAAATTTCAATGATATAATTTAGTACACTGCAGTAAATTATGAACTTCAAGACTTAAAAAGCTAAGCAGGGAAAGCGATTCAGCGCAAGGCAAAGAACTTGGCTTTGCAACCATTGCACAAAGCCTTCCCGGGCTGTTAATTAATGCTTGCATTGTAATAGAGCCATGGGGTCCCAGGCACTGTACAGAGCTGTAGTTGGGTGGGGAGGGAAGTCCCTGTTATAGAGCTCATACGGCTTCAGCCCACGAGATGTGGGAACAAATCAGTCTCGCAGGGCACAGTACATCTGTAAAGGTCTTGGGACAAGTAAGTGGCATTCTTTGGAAAGGAACCTGCAACCACGATACTCAGTGCCCTGTCAGCTATTTCCAATTGGTGGAGTTAAAGCTTTGATCCTCTCTGTGATCTTTAATGTCACCATAGATATATGCACAGGAACACAAATAAGAGCTGGCACCTGAGCTCTCTGGGAAAAGCTCTCAGGTCCTGGATTCTCTCTGTTTGTGTTGGATTTCACAGAGCAAAGTAGCTCAGAAAATCACACAATAAAGAAAATTATACTTTTTGTGACATAATTATATGCTCTAGAAACATAATTGACCATGAGCCCTTCTTTGTGGTTCATACTGCTCAGGCATACAGAAGTAGGTTTGAAGAGGAGAGAAAACCTGATGTTTTATGGTATTAACAGGAGCAGAGTTTAGGAAGCCCATGTTCAGTCAGCCTGCTCACCCGGCTCAAACACAACCCTGTGTGGGAGGTATCAGCTCTGGGGCTTTTAGTTCTCCAGTGGATACTGATACTTATAGCTGGATCTTAGTACTTGGAGAGACAATAATTCCCACAGGGACTAGTGTGTCATAGTTGATGTGGAAAGGCAATCCATCTAGAATTTGTCAAAATGAGTGGGAAAGATGAAGATTTGAATGTGAATTTTGTTGTCCATCTGTGGGATGACTTGAGCTCCTATTAGCTACAGGAATAATACTGACTGAATACTACCTGTTTCAATAATAAGGACTTAAAATATTTATTCTCTTTATTCTGAAAATTAGATTGGTGTATTTGTGCATTTTTTGAATGTGTCTAAATCTCACATAATTTTGTATCTTCAAGTTTAGTCTTGATTATCCTTAGACACATAGCATGTGCTGTTCTCCAGCTATGCAGGGCTGTGAAGGCTTTACTTTCAGACAAGGGAGTAAACATGTTAAGTGTCTGATTTGCCACAGACTTCTATGGTAAAGACCAGAGCTGCGAAGAGGGCTAAGCATCCTGTCACGTTGTGTCTAGGTGTTTCCTACATAGCAGAATCCATATAACAAAGTTTGGTGCCTTCAGTGCATGCAGAATTATTCATGTTGGAGTGGGATCTGACAATATTTATGTACAGGGGAACGAATCATCTACAGTTCCTGGCAGACCATGCTCAAGAGAGGCATGTGTTTCAAATTTAGCCCCACTCTGTACTTAGAAGTGAGTATGAAAGTGTTTGGTTGTTTTGTTGGGTTTTTTTTTTCAGCCATCTTAAAGGAGGAGCATGGAAAAATGGACAGAAGTAGAGTAAATCATATCTGAATGCCAAAACCAGAAATCAATGTGTATGAGAATTTGGATCCAGGATTCAAGCCAGGTCTTTTGTTAGACTAAATGGCTTCATCATCCCCATGTGAAACTGCTGAAGGGAACTGAAGGAAGTTTGTGCATGACGAAGAAAACCTAACTTCTCTTGCATCGATCCTGGGCCCTTTGTAATTAATGGAAAGAGTCCATTAATTCAAGCATATGTTTTTGGTCTCTAGGGGAAAAAGTGGTTACGATTAAAAACCACCTTCTACTCATATAGTTTAATTTCCTCTGTTTTCCTCAGATGAGACCAAAAACTGGAAAGGATAGGGATGGCCCAAACGGTTTAGTTTAAACCAAAACAGAGCAGCCACTAATCTATGCCTTCCTTTTATGCTGAGCTGTGCTGGGAGGCTTTGGCGCTCTGTGAAGGGTTGGTTTGTCTCCTCGCTTGCTGCTTGCTTTTTGGCAGGAGCGGCATGTACTGAGCTCAAAGGTCTCCGCAGCTTCCAGACTAAGGAGACCTCAGAAGGAGAAGCACACATCTTGCATGGTGTGCTTTGCAGTATGCCCTGAGGAAGCCCCATAGATGTGAAGTGTCAGAAAAGGGCACAAGCCCATGCCTCCTGTGAGGCAGGACCTGAAAGCAGAAAGATGACACAGGAAATTGGTGGGTCTGGCTGCCTGTGGAAGGACACAGGGAATCTCTGCAGGAGAAATCTGCTGCTGTGAGAGAAAAATGAAAGGCCAGTATCTTTGCATGTCTTCAGTCTAGGCCAGCTAAGGAGGAACAAGTTTGCTGTTAGCAGCAGGCAGAATGGCACCAGGACACATTTAGGTAATGTTCACTTGGGTGCTGTGTTTGAACTGATTAGGGTCTACTCGAGCTCTCAAAGGAGACTGAATTCTCACTTCTACTTCAAAAGTTCAGCCATTTGAATTGACACAGCTCATACTGGGCTGTCTCTTTGCACAGCAGAGGTGTGTGCAGGCCAGGGAGCATTTGTTTCTGTCTGTGGTCTGCAAAGGTGCATGAGCTGTCAGTAAGAAGCCAAGAGTTACAATGGTATCTCTGGAGGGAGAGGAGCTTACTCTTCTGTTGGAGTGCTACTGAGCATGTTGGAAGGGTCGATGGGGACTAGAGAGCCACAGTGCAGAACTTGACAGGTCTGGCTCAGAGACAGTGGTGAGGAACAAGGAGCAGAAAAGTCTCAGAGTAGATGGGAGGACTCAGTGGTGGCTGGGCATTGCTGCTATTTGCTGTGTAACTGAACTATGTCTAAAAAAGCGCTGGTGTCTTGAGGTCCCACCTGCACCAGCACAGCTTTGGAAGGAAAAGACGTGTAAAATCTTTCCTCTTATGTCTTGTCCGATCTAATTATTTGGAAAGGGTTTTGTTTAAAGAGTCAACTACCTAGATTTTGTTTGTTTTGGTTTGGGTTTTTTTAGTTCAAAAGTTTTTCAGTCTCTTGGTGAGAAACCTATAAGAGAAAGTTGAAAGAGAACTAGCTCAAAACTGGCTGGCCTGGCATCTCTTCATAAAGTACTGTAAGAGCAAAGGTGGCCTCTTTGTACCTTCCATAAACCCCCCCTGTACTCCCAAGTGTGCATTTGTGCAAAAACAAGCCTTTTGAAACCAGAAGCCTATAAAAATGAATCCTTCAGTTAGAATAAAAATTGCCAGTGTAAGACCCTCTTAGTAAGTACAAAACCATACCTCCTCTGGGTTGTTTATAACCTGAACTGAAAAGAAATCTGCCATTAGCAACATAAACAAACTGTCTCTCATGTAATTTGAATACCTTATTAAGGACTCTTCCTATTCACTATACTGGGGTTGTGCCTGAGGTAAAATATTATTCAAGATAAGAAGGAATATTCAAACTCACACCATTGATGGGTTCTAAAATTTCATCATTACAGTGTGGATGCTTATAATTACCCCACTGACACCCTTTAAATGTCCCCTGTAAAATGTGATAAAAGCTTTCAAGGTTCCCCAAATGAACATCTAAAAGGCTCAGTAATAGTCTTTAAAAGTAGTTGTTTTAAGAGAAGTCTTTATTTAGCATTGGTGTTTCCTGTTGGTGGATGAGATTCTGAAGTGGACCTAGTTTTCACTGAGACAGTTGCTGGACATTTTCATGGAGTTTTGATGAACTAACATTTAAGCAACTGCTTCATTTAAAATACCTTGGTGCAATACAGGTGTGTACGTTTAAACCTGGAGGGAAGAAGAAGGACAAGGAGAAGGACAATTACAGGATTTCTCTCTTCCTTCCCCCCTCCCTTCCCACTCCTGCTTGCCCTGAGAGGAAAAAGCATCACATTTCAGATCCTAGGAAGTCACACTTGCCCTGTTTGTTCTCTGATACAGACCTATAAACAGAGACATTCAGTCTGTAAACAAGTCAAGCTTACAAAGTGACTGAAAGATAACAGCCCCCCTTCTAACAGTGGGAGAGGAGGGAGGGAGCGGGGGGGGGAGGGATGATAGAGAGGCTGCAATAAAAACAGGAAGGTCTCTGTTGGTCCTCTTGAAGTTAGTGGTTAAAAACATCAAAGCATGGTGTGTGTTTTTTTTCAACCAGAATGCTGTGTCACTTTATAATTCTTCATAAAGCAACCATCCAGCCACTAACATACTGCAACTGTTAGTGTGAGCTGTGCTTTGATTTAGAGGAACTGTATCCAGCTCCAGGCATGTTAAGGAATCTCTTGTAGGTTTGCTTGGCATGCTGTGTGCCATTGAAGAAACTATAACTTTTCAGAGCTGCTAATTTCAAGCTGTTCAGGACTTTTTCCTTTCCTTAAAAAAACAACTCGCAAACAAATTGCATGCCCCTTCTCTCTCACTCCAAAACACTAAATAATTTTCCCAGACTCTGAAGTCTTCAGAATTTCCTACACTGAAATTTTAAGTGAAAAACAAGATGGCAATGGAAAGGAAAGAAAAACAACTATACCATATGTATCAAAGCAAAAATGTACATATATTTCTTAGAACTGAGCTAAGTATAAATTATTCAACAGCTGCTTCAGCAGGGAGATATTTTTAAAGTTCGAAGCCAGCAGAGTGCATCAGTTCACTTAGATGGAGGAAAGTATTTTGTTCTCTGAAAGCAAGAGATACAGAGAATTACATGGAGCTCTTGTCTGCCCTTGGAAAAGCAGCCAAAGACAGATAGGTGGGAAAAGGAGCAAAGAAGGGCGGGAGCCTTTAAAGTGGGAAGAGGAGCAGCATTGTTCTCGGAGGGGACTGGTGAGCTTTCATGTAAATAGTGTTAGAAGCTTCTCTCCAGTGTACTCCACAGGCAAACCACTCTAATTTATTATTGCTCAAAAAGCTGATTTACACTGAACAGCATTGGGTTTTAGCTTTAGTATAGGAAGAACAGAGCAGTAACAATTCTGTAGATAGAGAGAGTCAGTAAGATCAGAAACACTCTGTGGTCTGTACTAGAGCAGCCTAGGTTGAGACTGGAAGCTGGATTTTTTAGCAGTTTTTCTCCAAGGGAATAGCTGCTGCAGGATTTCTCACTCCTGTAGGGAGTAGGTTGTATAGGAGGTGTAGCTGCAGTGGGCAGAGGGAGTGGAGGCAAATGTTCTAGGTAGGAGAGGTGTTTGGTGCTGATGTGCTCTGTTATCAGATATAATAGGTAAAATTTCATGTCTGGATGATGATTTAAATTTCCTCCATCTGTGAATCAGGATTTCAGCCTGGATCCTTTGCTACTGGTCAAAGCTAGCAAGCACTCTCAGCAGTGGTGAAGCTGCATCAGAGATTTTTAAAGGAAGGTGATCAGTGCAGATTTAATTCAGGGGTCAGGTTTTCCATAGGCTTCCATGTACAGGCAGAATTTGAATAGGCCACTAGTTCCATCCCCAAATTGAAGCACATCTTTGTACTTCTTTCCTCTTGGCATATCTTATCGATACACGGTCAAGTACTTAGATGGATAACTAGCATGATTTTTGCAAATTTCTAAAGGGGCTCCCCCCCCCCCTTTTTTTTTTTTAAAATCACAAACAGATCTTTGCATATACTTCCACTGAAGAGAAAATGTGGTCCTCCTTGTAGTTTTTAACAACTGAAAAAATAAATAGAAGGCAAATTAAGCTTACAGATTGCCTCAGGCAAACCTATATTTCTAAAAAGTGCTGATTCTTACTTATATATACTTACTTGTGTATATTCATATTTTATTATCAGCTGTTCTAAAATGTCTGCTCCATAGAATATCATGAATAGTAATCATCAATAATAATGTGAATTCATGTTCTGTCTTTAGCACAGAATAAATCAAAAGACCTGCAAAATTATCAGGTAAAATCACTTATGAATGGCAATATACTAAAAGAAAGAGCTGCAATCATTTTCTGTCCAAACCTCCATCCTTATCAGCCTAAATTGAGAGTTTGCTTTTAACTGATGGGATATGTGCCTACAGTGCTACACAGGCACTTAAATGTGAACATGCACACGCACGCCCAGACAAACACATGTAAAAAAATATAGGTAAATAAAAGTAGGTTAAAGAGCATGCCTTTTGGGGAACAGCAAAAGGCTTAAGTATTGGTTCTTCAGAAAGGTGTATGTAAAGGCTACCTGCTACAAACCATGGGTTGGATACAGTTCCCCCAAACATTCCCTTATAGTACCTTGCAAACTTTTGCAAAAATACTGCAGTCTTGGTTACATCCCAACTGATGGAAAAGTTCACTAGAGTAATAAAGAGAAGAATCTGGCATCACTGGCTAGTCCAGTGGCAGGAGCTCATTGTGAGAGATCATGAAAACTTCTTGATTGCAAGCCTAATTTTTGAATGCATACGCATAGATGTTTTAGGATCTTAGTCAAGACACATCATTGTCCAAAAGGACAGTGGAAAATGTGAGCTGAGGTTGCCTGGCAATGTAGATTTTAGAATTAATTTTTTTTTTTTACTTCTATTCACACACACACACACACACACACACACCCTTGCTGTAGAAGCTTGATGGCAGTGTGAAAATCTTGAGTGAATAAAGAAACAAAGTATCTGCAAGCATCCATCAGATAATAGCCACAAAGTTACTTCAAAGTTATTAGTGCATCTTTTTATTTGCTTTTTGTGTACGTTCATATACATGACACTGCGTTTGGAAGATCATCCATGACAGAGAAATACCAGAATGCTTACATGAATAAATATGAGCAAATGTTCATCAGATGTTCATACCACAAGTGGCTTCTCAGTTCTCTTGCCTGTTTTTCAAAGCTTGTTGTCTATTTGGAGCAGACAAAACACAAAATGAATTTGAGAATTTGCTTTTTTGTTAATAAATGCCTGAGTAATGTTTGCAAGGATACATTTTGGCCATACACATTCTAAAATATATTAATGGGATATGGTCACAGAAACATTTTAAGTAACAAATACACTGAATTTCATTTAAGTTACCTCATTAATAAAAAAGTCTGGTTTATATCTCTAGTTGACATCTGTATTGGACCACAAGTAACTGTGAATATTTAAAGTTAACTTGAGTATATTGGATGGCTCTGAAATCAATCATTTTTTAGGTAGCTGAAATCCAGTAATCCAGTATTTTTTCTATATGGCATTTTGGGATTTTTAATCTGCAGCAGATTAACAGCCATGAAAGTTACCTTCAGGAAGAACTATTAATTGTAAATTTAGGTAGGGCTAAACCTGTGGACATTATGTAAATGTTACCTGCTGCAGTTGCTGTAGAAGTGTCGATGCCATCAACATCACTGAAATTAATAGGGGCCTTTCTAATAATTTAAATCTACTTCAGTTTGGGATGCATGTGTCATACTGACAGAACATCTCACTTTTCTCAGTGTGTTGTATACTCAGTTCCTTCTGTATCTTCCCATCGTAACAGATGCATTTCAGTGTAGCTGACAGGGTTGCAGTGCTGTGAGCCAAGACATGCCAGCCACCAAGATGGTGTGGAAATACACTGGTTTCAAGTAGGAAAGGGGACATCAGCATAAATATGCATCTATTGAGCTAATCCACAGAGTATTTGGAAAAGCTGTGGCACAAGAGTTGTTGGATAAAAGCTAGATCCCACATGTGCTTATTAAGGAAAAATTAAAAATAAAAATGTCTGTTTTTTCTTTTTAATGTTTTTATATGATGGAAATAATTAGCATACAATAAATAAGAATATTATTATTAATAAAGTGATGGGTTAATATATGTTCTTCTTGTTTGTGAACCTAAAGTTTCTGATATGGCATCATCTGTAAGAAAGTGCAAAATAATAACAGTATCACTTCAGAAAGGTGAGCTGGTTTCTCAGTGGACATAGAGAAGAACAGAGAGGGCTCTATGGTTTGATTTCAGCTCACTGAAAGCCTGGGGAACTGTGGATTTTTTATGGCCAGAGCTCAGCAGAACAGAGCTTTGTCTTGATAACTTAAAATGACTAGATCATGCCTTGTAGCTGGTCCTGGAAACCTGACCCTTGTCACAGGCTGACTACATCAATTTGCAGTAGATTGATGATGTATGGACTGTGGGTGCCCCAGGGGAGGCCCAAGAAAGGCCTGAGAAACTTTGTATTGTTAATCCATACCCCTCATTAGCTTCTGCTGTGCTGGATTTCAACTAGCTGGCAGGGCTAGAGGAGTTGGAGGGAGAATGTGGTGGTGTCTGGTGTTGTTATTGTTAGTTGCCTTTTGAATGAAAAGCTGTCTTAAAAATACCTTTTCTCCAAAGTTTAATACATCAAAACTGGCAGGATTCTTTATTTTTCTCTCTACCCCTCTTGTCAAGTGCCTGGAATTCCTGGATTTTCTTTGTATATTGATTTAGCGCTCTCCCCTCAACAACCCGAGCTTTATCTCTTCCCGATAACAGTCTATCCTTTCCTGAGTAGTGGCAGGCATATTATATACGCTGTAATCAATTTACATTTCACTACCATTCATCTGCTCTTGTGCTGCCGATGGAGGCTGTAGCTCTGCCTTCACTGTTTCTTTATGCACTTTGAAACACGTTGCTTAACCATTTCTTTTCAGTGCAGTGCAAGGTTTTGAAGGAGGCTGTAGTTTTAAACATGGTTTCTATCAAACAGTAACATCTTTGTCAAACTTCAACAGAATTAACCTTAACTGCCAAGGAAGTTTTGACTGCCATCATAAAAATGTTTGATTAGTGTTAATAATTTATTAAATTGGCTTGTCCTGACACTGCCAACATGCTGGAAATCTCTCAACCATTAAAACATTAACAGAGGCTGTAATACAATGCTCCTTCTGTTCCACATTTTATTTCAAGACTGCATTCTTACGAGCCTGGTTCTGTGGTGTTCCAATATGCTCTCATTAGGACTGCATTAAAAGATGAAATATGACAAATATTAAAAAGTGTGGGAATATGGAGTTAGAGCATGGTGGGTGTAGTTTTGTGGGCAATTCTGCTGCTATTAAATTTTTGTGAAGAAAACCAGTTCTTGCAATACAGGAAAATGAAATTATTAGGCAAGTAGTTAACTGAAACAGGCCAAATGTGTTTGATAACGTAAGTATTTTAGGAGGTTGGACGAAGCATGGTTAGAATTACTACTAAGATGTGAAAGATGATATTGAGCCTGTTTGAACTGAAGCATGCCATTCACATCTATAAGGAAAAAAAGTCCTATTTGAGAAAAGTATTAATGCCTTGAGAATAAATTGATCAAATTTTTATTCGATTATTTACTTCTGCACTTGAATTACTGGTGGTAGGAGTTCTCCTGTGTTCTACCAGAAACACCTGTTTTGGCCTATGCAGACTCAGGGATTGCGTGTAATGTATTCCATATAAAAGGCCATTTAAGCTATAACAAGAATTTGGTTTATTTCCCAACTGGATTGCAGATAGTTGAAATGGAGGCTCAATTTATCCTTTGAGAGTTACTATTAATATCAGTGAAATTAAGTAAGCAATTACTTTTTCTTCCCCCCCACCCATTTAGTATTCACGTAGGAGCTCTAATGTTCTCAGACATGTAGACTGAGGTAGAAGGTTACATTAGTGAAACAGAGAGATGTTGACAAGTGAAAGGTTAACTTTCCTTTTTCCATTCCAGTGAGGAATATATATTGAGAATATTGAAATCTAATTCAAGGCTTTTGAATTTTGGGAGTGAACTATTCCATAATTGTTCTTAACAGCTGGACTAATCTCTACTCAACTCTTCTCTTTTTGGTACCTGAAAAAATATGATGGGTACATTAGTGAAAGGTGTGTTTTATTCTGTAAGAGGAAGTAATCTAAGCTAGTTATACCTGTATATGCTAAACTCCATGTGTTTTTAGATTAAAAGCAAATCCTTTAGGCAATATTTGCTTAGTTTCTGTATTTTATCATTCCCAGGTACTCAGCTGCATGGAGTACAGATCTGAAATAATTGATCTTAAGTCAGAGGACTGATTTACAGTGAGGTCAATGAGTGTACAACTTGGCCCTTCTTCCATTTAGTCTCCACTGATGTCTTCTTTCTGTTATGTGCAAGACAATTTTATGAAAATCATTACCATAGATCAACTTTTTTGCAGTACTCTAAACTTCATAAAGTCATTCTTAATAAACTATCACTTCAAATGCTGATTTTTAATATTTTTTTTTAAATTTTTTTTTTTTAGTGTGTACTATGTCTTCTAAGATGTTGGCAAGAACTATGTAGCAGCAGTACATTGATATGTAGAAAATAATCCATTGTTTCAACATCAGAAAGTAATAACCCAGCAGCTTGATAAATTCCCAAAAGCTATGTTAAATATGCAAGTATTTAGGGAACAGATTGAGTGTAAACATGAAAATTGTGTCTCTGGAACTGCCAGGAGTAGTTACTCTTGCTTTTTTTTATGCTGTTGTTTGCCTTTGCAATTATTTCCTAAATACTTCCTGTGTTAATAATGAAAATTATTGAATGTTCTGAAACCTCAAAATAGTTTACTTATCTTCCTTTTGTAATTAATAAGAACAAGTGACTACTGTGCAATTTGAAATATTTTAGTATGAACCTTCAAATGTTGTTTGTTTGTTTGTTTTCTGCTCAACAAAGTCAGCAACAATCAGACTTTCCTCATGGTTCAGGATCCTGCATGTTGTTATTAGGAACATGAGATACTTTGTATCTCGAGATGTTTTCTTCAGTTCTTGACTGGAGTGGGATAAACTAATACAAGCACTCGAAGCGTCAAAAAATTTCCATCATAAGAACGTCCTCAGCACCTCCTAACAGTACCCTACATGTAAATGATCTAACAATCTTTCCAAATTGTAAACCAAAATTGTATATTACCTGCACAGAAAAGGCAAGGTGAGGAATCTCGCGTTCATGGCTAATTAATTCCCATACAATTTTTTTTCCGCAGTAAAGAAGGTTGCAAAGTTTTTAATTAAGTCCATAAAGTAATTATTTTTGTTTTCAGTGTTGTTTCTTTTCGAAGGAAACTCCTGACTCAGTGATTTTGTAAACGGCCTGCAGTTATGTGCCCCTGAGTGTGGTCTAATGAGGGTTGGAGGGTGCCTCTTAGGTTATGTTGGAAAATTAAAGGGACTTTTCTTCCTCTAGCTTTTCAAAGTACTTATTCCCCATTTTTATAGAAGAACAATCCTTATATGTATATGTTGAAATTCTCTTTGATGGCACCATTTTCCTGGCCACAGCTTTGATGTACTGCACATACTGACAAAAAGGCTATGTTTTGGGAACAGTGGTCAATAGATCTTGTCATGGTCCTGGCTGTTTAACAGTGAATTCAAATACGGTTGTATGAATGAACTGACATTCAACAGAGGAAGATAATCTCAGTTCTGTTCAAAACAAAGAGACGTTTTTTACCTCCCATTATTTGTACCCATCTTTCCTCGGTATTTCCATCATTTAAGGACAGTACAGTTAATGAATAAATGGACTGCAAATATCCCTGACCCTACTTCTCTGCTTATGTGCTATGACTTGATGCTTGAATTGATGTTTCCTGTTACCTGTATGTCTGGTTTTAATTTGAGTGTGCTTGGTGACTTTGTTTACCCTTCTGTTGCACCAGCTAATTCCATTGAAGCTCTCTAAGGTACAAGTAAGACTACATAGTTTTCACTGCCTTTCACTAATAGGTACAAAATCATGTTCTTTAATGCTTCTGACTAGACACAATGCTGACAAAATGGACTGTTGTCCAAATATCTGCTAGTTCAAAACAGTGTGTTAGAATACTACTTCCTTAGAGTTTACTTTGCCCAGCATTGACCTAGAAAATTACAGAGGCTAGCATTCATCTTCTTTGACCAAGTAATGTAATCTCCAAATCTCTGCAACAGAACAAATCCTGACAGTAATCTTTTATGTAGCTCTGACACAGTTTCCTCTAGAACGAGGGTTTCTTCAATTATTAGATAAATAACTGTACAATACAATTATTAAAATGATTTGTATGACACTGGAGACCAAGAGTGTGTTGAATAAAAAAAACAAACAAGCAAAAAACGGTCCCTACAAATGTAAATAGAAAATGAAATTTTACTAACTCAAAACTAGATAATTTTTTGACTGTCAGTTTGTCTCATCATGAAAAATAGCAAAAGACAGAATGTTCCAATATGGAAACTGTGATCTTGCATAAGGCAAAACAAGAGGACATAACGGACAGGATGACTCAAACTGCTCCTGAGATGACAGATAAATAAATGACAGTGTGGAAGAAAAACAAAAACCAAAACAAACAAAAACCCTACAAATAAACAAACAACCTCAGCAGAAATAGCCTATATTTAAATAATAAATTAATAATGAGAATCAATCTTAAAGTACCACCAAGTTCAAAGATAGTTTTGAAAATCAGAACAGCAGACAACAGGGAAGGCAATGACATCTGAAAATAAGAAAACCAGACTGGAGAATTGAGATGCAGGAATGAGACAACACCAAGCATAGTTCTCATCAGTTACTAGGAACTAAACAAATCATTTTTCTTGTTTCTTTTCATTGTGCAATAAAGTTACATATTCTAACGGATTATAAGTCTAGATTCATATCCCTTACATCTCTAGGTTCATGTCTTTCTAGATGTGAATTCAACCGCATGATCAGTACAGTAACATCAGACAAGGTGGTGCAAATTAATGATGTCTGCATAAGTCACAGTTTTGTAGCCATTTCTAAAAGCAAACATTGGCTGTTTTATTATTCACAAAGCCTTTGAGTTATTTGGATCAATCTTTAATGGTTCTGTATTGTCTTTTGTTTCTACCTGCCATATCTCATTAGGTAATAAGTATTATTTCAAGAGCTAGGCAAGAAAAATAGTAATGTAGCTGCTGAATATTTTCTTACCTATATCCAAGCAAATTATCCACAGAATAGTGTCTTTCTCTTAAACTGCAATTCAACTTTTCCTTGTAAGCAGAGGCAGAAAAAGCCAGGGCAGACAAGGACTTATAATTTTATCCTACTTCTGCATAAAGACTCGTGTCTGACATTTGGTGCAACTTAGTCTTGTATTACGTGAGTACATCATGTATAGAGTTCAGGAATGATTGCTGTCCCACAAACAGTCAATATTTACCTACAATTATTTAAGCTGTACTGGTAGTGTATGGGCATTTTTAACAGGAAATTATGAACTTTGCTCCTTTCTAGTGAAGATGTTATCTTTATTGAAAGATCCCTCAGAGCTGCAGTGCACCTGCCCTTTTATATGCAGCTGCATTTGACTTGTTAGAAATCTTTGTAGCATCAGCAAATAATTAATGTTGTTGCTTGTTTGTTTTGGGTTTGTTTTGTTGGGTTTGGTTTTTTTCTGGGTTTGTCTGGTTTGGTTTTGGGTTTGTTTGTTCATTTTTGTTTTTAAATAGACTTATAATGTCATGGCATAAAAACTAACCAAACAAAAAAAAACCCTCCACCAAAGCAAAACAAAAAACACAAACAAAAAAACCCCAATGCCTATGCCACTTTTTCTTCCTCCCATTTACTCAAACTTGCAAACTGAAAATGGCTTCCCAGTGCCCTAGTTAGAGGAAATTTCTCCAGAGATATAACATCAGGTGATTTATGCATTGCTTTCTGGTATAATAAAGATAGGGGAACCTTTCAGCGTAGTTACTTAACTAGTCAAATATTTATTTTAGATATGTTGTAGGTTCTGTTGCTCTATGGCATATTAGACAAAGTGTATATTGTGAGAGTGGGTGGAACCTGGCTGCTATCTTCATTCATCCCAACCTCAGTCAGAGTTTTATCAAAAACACTTCAGGAAGGCGAGACTTATCACTCCCATGGGAAACTGCAGAAAACATTTTATTATTGCTTTGGCAAGAGTCTAATGGAGGGTAGATTTTCACTGGTACAGGTGTTGACAGTACTGCATCCTACATATCCTTTCTGGAGCAGCTGATTGTACTAGAGAGCACTTCTTACAGGATTAACTCTGTTACAAGCACTGAGGGGGCTGATTTGTCTCACTTTTAAGTTACAGCTTTGTGTTTTTCAAAGGAAAACAATTCCTAGTAAGCAGTGAGACTGCAGCCCCATCCTCTCTCTGTGGAGTGTGAGACCAAGGACAGGAGCAGGTCTGAGGGCTGGGCAGAGTAGCCCATGGAGGAAGGTTTCTGCAGTTTCCTCTGGTGTGCCTGCCCTGCAGGGCTCTGCTGTGTGCCACTAAATTAAAAAAAGACTCTTCCATGATGGAAACTTGTGAGTGATGATGTTCTCCTGTACAGAGGCTCTGTCCTTGCAGTGTGCTGGCCTTTCCACTTAAAACTTTGGAGCACTATAGACATCTTAATCTACACTGATAATGTATTTGCATTGATCCATCCTTGTGTTTCAGAGCGCTTTGGAAAAAATATCACACAGTATTTTCTATCTCAGGTATGAAGGCACAAGCAGGGAAAGAGACTTGCTGCAGAATTATAGGGTGAGTGGGAGAAACTGGGATGAAGCCTAAGCCTTTCCTGATTTTTGTGGTGCTTTCAACAGCATCCCAGCCTAACAAAAAGTATACAGCTGTTCACATTGACTTTACTTAACTTGCTTTAAGTAAAGCAAGTTAAGTTATGCTTAAAGTAAAGCAAGTACTTAAAAATACATTTTTGTATTTAGATGTCACTGCAGGCATGCCATTGTAACCCCATTATTAATACTTCTAAAAAAGAAACATGATATTATTTTATATATGTGCAAGAGAATTTTCCTCCTCTGTCTACACTGAGAAGTGGGTGGGGGGCGGGAAAAGAATTAACAGGATGGGGGTGGAAAAATGTATTTTAACAGAAGAAAGAACATGCACATTTATAGTCTTACAGCAAGAAATAAACATCGTAATCATAAACAAATGTAACCTTCAGTACAGAAGACAGTGATTTTATTGTATGGATATATAGTGCTCAGGCAACAATGGTGGATTTGTTCTCTTACATTAGTCAGGACATATTGGCAGGCAGGCCCTTTCTGTGACCATTGCTTCCAAATAGTGTGTCAGAGTTTGGATTATAAAATGTCTAGGAATGTACAGACAAAGTCAAGGATAAGGCTTGCTTTGAAGGGAGATGGGGTAACTTCTTCACCTGAAAACCTGAGTGTGAGTGTCCACAAGAACAACCCTAGAAAGGAAACCAGCATTGAGAAAACTTCACTTCCATAATGTTTCTGCTCTGCCTTTCATGTTTATTTAAATGCTTACATTTACAGTCTGCAAGGTGTTATCTGTGTGTGGTATCTTGAGGTATAATAATTCAAAGCCAGCTTTGCACAGCTATACAAACTATGATTGATGGGACAAAATGATGATGTGGCTCCACATGAGACTGCCCTATCCTTGTGTGTCAGGTTTCTGCTCTCAATACCACCAGCTTACATTCCATCAGACTTCTCAAGCAGATTCTATTGAATTGTGTTTATAAATCTAGATCTCAGTGAGAGGTGGGAATTGTTGTTTCTTGGAGAAGAAGCTACCCTGAAGGAAGGAGACCTTTTATCGTGTGCTCATGGACGCAGTCTGAATGGCACAACTAACTGACAGACAGTCCTGCATTAAGGATATGAGAAAAGCTTTGGCCATCCAAGAGTCACCAGCTTTTCAATTAAGCAAAATCAGGAGTATATTTGCAAGGGAGTACTTGCCCTTCTTCTTTCTTCTGTTTCTGTTCATCATATGTTAGGCGTAGTTTCAGGTTTTTGATAACATGTCTGCACTGTGGTTTGTGCTGAAATAAAACAGAGCTCCTTTCCTGTTGGATTTTTAGTCCTGGGTATTTAGAAAGGTAAGGAGTTGCTAAAAGGTGGTAATTTCCTTTTTATGGAGGAGACATGAGGCAAAGAAAACCAAAGTGTCTTGATCAAGGGCCTTTAGGGCATTCGTGCAGAACTGGGTATTAGAGCAAAATCTCTAAGTCCAGTGCAGTGCCTATTTAATGTGTTGTTTGTTTGTGCTTTAAGAGCATCTTTCAACTCTTCACTTGTTTGTTTAGAATCCAAGCTAATTCTAAACAAAACCTCTGTTTTGTTGAGATCAGGTTGCAAGTGTTGGATGCAAATGTAACATGAAGCTCAGGTCCTGTTTGGGTTTTCTGTTTGCTTGTTTTCAGTTCTAACTCTAGGAAGCTTTTAGGGATGTTAAAACCAAAAGCAAACAAAATAAACCCCAGCCCGACTCAGAGTTATTCTATTCCAGCAAGCATAAAGAGGGAGTGTCTGTGATATCAGTACAAGGAGAAAAACCAAGACCTGCATGTTCCTTTTCCTGTAAAGTGTTTCCTCCTTTGAAGCAGCTTCCCATGAAGGAAAAATTCCCATTTGAGACAGTACAACTAAAAAATGTTTTTGTACATTGACAGCATACACAACAATTCTCGAGCAAATCTTCAATAGACTAATGTTTCTTAATACCCCACTGGCATATGGAGCCCAGAGAGAAACATCAAAAAGTTGACCCTTTGTTGTTGCTGGTAAGATCGGACCCTGTTTCTTGTGAGACAGTTTTTAGAGAACAGCCTTACAGCAGCTCTTCCCAAGAGTCAGGGAGTAACTCAGCCTGGAAGGGGCCTGTGGAGGCTGCCTGGTCCAACAGCCATTCTTAGAGCAGATCAAGCTTTGGAGTTAGAACCATCTTCAAAGAGAACTTGGGTTTCTGAGGGCTGCACCCAGTCAGGTGTTGAACATCTCAAAGGACAAAGACTCTTTGGTCCCTCAGGTGCCTGTTCCAGTCTGTGACCACTCTCATGGTTAATGAAAATTTCCTAACATCTACTTGGAATTTCCATGGCTGCAGCCTATGTCTATTGGCTCTTTCCTTTCACTGTGCCCATCCAGAAGTATGGCACTGTCTTCTTTAAAAGCACCTATTATACATATGAAGAAAACTGTAAGATCTCTCTTCACCCTGTTTTCTTGAGACTGAACAAATGCAGTTCTCTCAGACTCTCATGTTATGTGCTTCAAATCACACCAAGTCAGCAGGCTGGTCCCTTCCTCCAAAGCAAAAACTAAAATTAATTTGCAACAGTATGTCTCGGCTTTCAAGACATCAGTGAAGGCCAGACACGTGGGGTAAGTTATTTCCATGTTTGAAGAGAAACGTGTTGGCACAAATGCAAGATACCTTGTTGCTCATGTAATTTTTGGCAGGTATGTTCACTCAGACAAGTTTGTTAGATGCCAAAAGCAAAGTGTAGTGTAACTTACATTTCTCACATGTGGCCTCACAAGCAGCCCTGTGTTCAAACCTCCAGTCAGCCTGTGTCGCCTTGGCTTTTCTCCTGCCATATGGCAATGCATATCCAAAAAAGGGAATTCAGTAAGTTATTCGATAAATAGCAAAAGAAATGATTTTTGAGTACTCCTGTAACTTCTGACTAGAATTTCAGTTTAGTTGCATGAAAGCCCAATATTATTCCCTTTATTCCAAAACATTCAAAAATGTTTGAAAAAATATATGTATTGTTTGAATTACTTTCCAGATTGATTCTTCACTGACTTCCTAGGTAAAATAGATTACAGTTTATAAAAGTCCTTTCTGGACCTTGTCTGTCACCAGCTTTTATCTTACTTGCTTTGTTGTAACCTGTCTTCATTGTAAAGAAGGTTTCAAAGATGTGAGGACAGATTCAATGTTCTAACAGAGAAAACAAAGCACAACTCCTTAGAAAGTTTATTTCGTGGGTTTTTTAGGTGTTTTATTTTCCCTCACAGAGTCAAATGGGCCTTTATTTGAATCAATTTAATTGTGGAAAAGTCTTCTTTCTGTATGCCCTGGTGGGTATCTTGGATTTCATTCTTTAGTCTGTTTTCATGCCAGGTGGGAATGGGGAAGTGCTTTCTCAGGCAATATGCTGACATTTTTCTTTCTTGGCTATGGAGTACTGGAAGTATTTTGTATCCTGTGTATACAGCTCTGAACCTATGAGTGGCCAACAGACTGTCAATACTATACATATAGTATCTTCAAACTCATCCACCTATTTGCAATTGCCGTGAACACAGTTTTTTAAAATTGCCATTAGAGAAAAGGATGCTGTTCTGTTTCTCTTACTGGTCATCTTGCAGTCAAAAAGCTGCTTGCCTACAAAGTCAATGGTACTGTAACATAAGAGCAATCTCTGAGAAGAAGAGATGAGGAAGGAATTAATGTGAGAAGGGAAGTATGTGTCATTTACTGCTCTGTCAGTTCTCATAGTGGCTGCCTTCATGGTGAAAACCAGTGGCTCTTAAATCTGATGGCTCAGCTTAGCAGAGATAGCAAGAGCTATGCTTGGCACAGCACTTGGTCATTTTGTCACGATGTTACTAGCCTAACTTGCATTGGTTTACAAACTTCTCTGAGCATGAGATTCTTCCTTGCAAATCTGCTGAAGCAGCGTTCATGAGAAATTTCTGCCATCCGTGTTGTAGAAAGGCAGCCTACTGCAGCTTTTAAATATCTGCAGGGAGAAGCGAACATGACAGATGACCCTAAACTGACCAATGAAGGATTCCAGCCCATATATTTCATATTTGGTATATACCTGAGGGAACAGGGTCTCAGTCCTCTTTGCCCCTCTTTGCCTGATTTGCTGGGCTCTACTCATCTTGGTTCGGGTCCTCTTCCAGTTTCTTCCTTGGCCAAGGGGGACTCTGTCCATTCTGCCTTCAATCCCTATCTGTGTGTTCCTGAATCCGGTACCAGAATCCAACTCCTGAGCACAGCTCTCTTCTGATGCTGGGCCCAGTCTGGGACTGTCCCAATGCCTGCTCCACAGCATCAGTGGTGATGGTGATGTAATTGCCATCAGGGGGGTTGGGTTTGATACTGGTTTTGTATATATTTTTATATATTCTATTTTTATATTATTACTTTCGTTTTCATTAATGCTGTTCTAGTTTCCTTTGCAAATCGCTAAGTCTCTCTCCCTTATTCCCTTCCTCTTCTCATTTGAGGAGGGAGGTGGGTTAACAGAAAGCATCTGTTATAGGTTTAAGGGGCTGCCTTGACCCTAAACTGTGACACCTATTAATCCAACAAAGAAGGAAATTGGACTGATTTGCCCTGATTTTTTGTAGCCCTTATTATCACTGTTATATTCCAGTAGTTGGAAATTTTTTGTGTAGTCATTTGCTCCAGAACCCTTTCAGGCCTTGAGTAGTTTGTGATTTCATCAATCATTTTGTGATTCGTTCCTCTTCTTTTCTTTTTATTCCTGTCCTCTGCATAGTTTCAAAAGTGGTTTCCTATGGTTCAAAGACCATTTTGATTAATTCCTGAAGTTGTCAAGACAAGATTTCATGAAGCCTTGCTTATTTGGTAATATCTTTCTTGTCTAAACAATCTTTCTTCTGTTCTCTTGTAAGCATTTATTTCCATTGATATCCACAGAAAAAGGTCTTTCTTTTTAAAAAAAAAAGATTTCTCCAGCTACTTCACAGATCTCAAACGCAGGGTTTCAAAGAAGTAATGGTCACTACTTTGAAAATGGTGGTATTTACCCTATTTTTATAACTACTGAAGTGACTTGCCTGATCCTTCACAGCCAGTCAATGGTAAAGGAACAGCACCCAGAAGTTTTTGATTCTTTATTATGATGTTCAGCACTCAGATCCTTCATCATGGGTCAGGACTCAACTGTGCTAAGCTCTATGCAAGCAAGACGATCCTGTCCCAGAGCACATCATAGTGAAAACTCATGACACAAGGCAGTCGATACAGATAGACAGGACTGCTACAGGAAAACCCAGAAGTCAGAAGTAGCAATCTGTAAGATAAGCAATAAATCAGAACTTGGCCCTAAATTCTGCTCTCAGCAGTTTCTAAAAGAACATTCTGTGAGTGTGTAAGATCAAAGTTTCCTTGGTGATGCTGACTCTTTTGAGAAAAAGAAACATGAGCAAATTCATGTCATGGAAACTGCAGTTACTGAATTTGACCAACTGTAATTTCCCTTCAAGCACCCCTACAAGCAAAATGACCATCTCAGGCTGTCCTTGGCCTCACTGTGCACAATTTACAAGCTTGGTATCCCATCAGCCTTTCAAAGAGAACTAGAAATATAGTATTCCTTCTTGTATATTGTGAAAGGTTTCACATGGAACTGTAATATTAGTAAAACATTTTTAGTCTCTGTATATAATTCAGCATTCATAGTCACAACCAGACCTAGAAGCAAGATCAGATGGCTTTCTAGCACCTGCTGTGCATTTCTGCAGGCTATTGTGTTAGCTTTGTGCATTCTTGTATTATCATTGGGCATATTTTTCTTCTCATTCAGGATTCACCCATCTGAGAGGAATATATTGAGCTTGTATGTACAAGTGACTACACAGTCAGTCTTACTGTTCAGCCTCTATTTTGTATCGTGTATTGAACGCACTCTGACCAATTTTGTGAATGTGCAGCATGATCTGCAACACATGAATCCAGGGTAGATAAGAACCCAAATATTATATTTATAGACTAACTACAAAATGTATCTTCCTTGTACTGTTACTTTAAGCTTTTTTTTTTTTTTTGTCTGTTTGTGGCATATAGGAGTAAATCTAGGGATGAATGTGCTGGACTTAAGGAGCCATCCTACCTTTCATTATTTTGTAGTCTTTGTGAGGACATGGGATAAAGCTGTATCTGTTCAACTTGAAGATATGAACTGAGAAGGTGAAGACTGCTAATGAAAAGACTGGTTCACTTATTGCTAGAAAGGCAGATTAAGATATCTTACAGATGTCTAGATAGCCTGGATGTAGGAAAGTTTAAAGCTATTCTACTTAGTGCATTACATTGTGCGGTGATCTTTCTGACATCTGAAAATTTGTAAGGGAGCTCACAGAGAAGTTAAGGATTGGTTTGCAAAGTAAAATCTTAGATTATATGATTAAAAACAATGTTTATATTTTAAAAAGAGTCTTCATGACCTGAATATGTGGAAAATGAACAGTTACTAGACCATAAAGTAGACACATTGTGTATGCATGTTAGTGGGTATTTTGATGCTGTGGCTGCTACATGTGTGGTTTAGGTAGTATATTTTTACATTATCTGTGGATCAACTGAATTTTTAAGCTGACTTTTTCACTTCATGAAAGCAGACAAAAGATCTTGATGTAAAGGCTTCTGTAGCTTGTACATCTCCTTTTAAATAGCATTGATACTGATTTGTTGACATCAAATGGTTTTCAGAGTGGTACCCACACCTGCAAATAAAATGTGTAGCATATCTGTCATGCATGTTAGAAGCACAATTTTGCAAATGGGTGTAGTCCAGCATTTGGCAACAGTGTCTCTGTGCTTGATTGACAGACTATTTGATTTGTAACAATTCCCAGTCTGGCAGTCCCTCTCTTAAGCCAAATGTGCATATGCTTTCAGTCCTGAAGTTCCCTGCTGTGTTTGCGAAGGCTGTGGCCACCACACATGCACATGACTAAACTTACTCATGTGAGCTGTCCCATTTAGATATGTGCATAGTGGGCTGCAATGCCATACACTAAATGATCAAAGAAGTAATCCAAGTCCCAAATTCTTATTTTCAAGCAAACACATAATCCTTAACATCCCAAGTAGCATTCTAATTAGCCATTGAAAGCTATAAGTGTTAGGCTCTGAAACTGATTATACATCTAAAAATCACTTGGGTTAATGAAATAATTTAGTTTCTATTCATGTTCCATTGGCTCATTCTCTCCTTTCATTAATTTCAACCCACAAAAAAACCTCACTAAAATCACACTCGGTGTAAGTACAAGCTCACAGACTTTGCTCTAATCCTCACAGAATGTTGGATATTACTTTCAACTCAGACATAATTAACAGTGTATGTTCTCTATTGAAATCAGAACATTTCTGTATATTACATGTCAAAACAGATACTTTTGTGCTTTCATTTTCAGAATATTGTTCTTGTCGATTTCTGGTACAATCCTTAATTTTAGGAGGTGTCATTTTACACTAGAGATTCCTCTGACAGAAAGCAAACCTTAATTTTATCTTTTTTTTCTTAGATTTGTATTAGTTTTAAAACTGTGTGATTGAAAACTGTGGTCCAGTTTCCTAAAAAATAAGTGTCCTTTTCAAAACTACTAGTGATACCCTTCTCAGAGTGTACAGGAATTGAACAGACATTGAGATTAAAGGACTTTTCTAGATGAGGTGTGAGTCCCAGTGATGCAGCAGTATTGGGAAAGTGACTACAACAAATAGTTCTGCTTCTGGCTCTAGCACGAATTTTTCAGGTAAGCAAAAGACATAAGACTGTGTTTAAATCCTCTTTGCATTTAAGATGGTCAAAGACTGTGCTTTGCAGAGACCATGCTTTGTAATAACTGTATAAACCTAAAATATATTTAGAATAGGTGTGATAAAACATTGTGCTTATAGTCAGGCTGCTGTTTGGATATCTAGGTCTGTCAATCTCAGGGATTAATGCCTGACTTGGAGAGAAGGGCCACCTGCTTCACTGGAGCTCAGAGGAGTGATCTTAACATTAGCATTTTTATACCTGCGTTGCTGAAGGCACTGGCATTTCAAGATTTTGGTATGGTCAGAATGAAATATCTGTAACTAGACGCAAAACTCAAGTACCACTTACTAGTCTCAACTCTTTTCAACGACTGTCTCCTACCATTTTAAGGATCTTCAAATCTGTATTGTTAAAGTGAAGACTTGAGAAGGACCACTTGTGATGGTGAGGGAGGCTGTTAGATAATTTAATTTTAAATGCAGTTCTGTGCTAAGAGCTAGATTTTATTCCTTCCTGACATCTTAGAGACGTCACTGGGATTCAGTGTTGTTAGTGTCTCATTTATTTAGTTATTGGGATAGAATTGCAGTTGGAAGTTTTCTTTCAAATGAATTTTTTTTTTTTTTTTTTTTTTTGTTGTTGTTGTTGTTGTTGCTAATTTTAGCAGAGGGAACCCTGTTTTGTGGTTTTATCCTTGGTCACTGACACAGAATGGATTTGTCTGGAATAACAAAACAGATTCTGATAAAATGAGCATGGATCCTCCATGACATTTGATTTTTCAGTGTGTGCACCTTTCGGACAGGTTAATTTTTAGAAACTGCTTGTGGATAGGCATTGATTATGGAATTGAGTTATTTACTATAGCTGAACATAATCTAGAATGTATTTAAAGCTAAGCATATGTTGACATTCTTGAGTGCACAGAGGTTACATGGTTAAGAGCAAATGGTACTTCTCTGGACAACTGTAGTAAACCTAAGCCTGAATTCAGCAAGAGTTTCTGCCTTCAAACTGTAGGAGAAATGCTTTGTCTGAAGGTGATTCTGAAATTCTCTTTAAGTCAAAGACACAGATAACTTCATTTTCAAAAGCAACCAACATGTGTGTTAGAATGCCTCAACATTTCAATGCTCATGTGAACACACCTTTAATAATCTGAGGATGTGCTACTTTCTGCAAAAACTGGATCTTTTCTGTTGGTTCATGTCTGTCAGATAAAAAGTTAGCTTAGATCATGACTCCATGTGAGTGTCAATCCTACAGTGGAAAATATAGGATAGTAAAATAAAAGTGACCTGATTCTATTTGAGGTATGCCTGAAGAAGCAGGGACTACTGCTTGATCTGCTCGAGGGACACTTGGGTTTACCATTGAGCTAGCGACCTCAGGCAAGGTGTTTCCCTTCTCTGTTCTTCAATTCATAAAACAGACATAATGCTCAAGGCCTTCTTCATCACATGCTTTCAGATCTTCTGATGAAAGGAGCTTCAGAGAAACAAATAATAACCCTATTTGCTGTGAATTTCATATCATAGCAAACACTTTCCAGGTTAGTGCAAGTGGATTCAGGAGTTCTGGAACCAGGAAGCCTAATACACGCTAGGTTAATCCAGCTCTTACAGGGATCAAGCTTCACCTGAAACTTGTGCATACAGACCTTTTGTCAGTCTCTCTCCTAGAAGGATTCTGAATTTCTGTTATCTGCTTATACTGATTCAGATAGTCTCTGTTCTTGGTTGCCATTTCTCTCTGCTTCTCACCCCAGCTTTCCAGAAACTCAGTCTTTGAACTCTTCCTTCCTGTCTGTATTGGGTCTGGCTGAGCTGGAGTTAATTTTCCCCGTGTCAGCCCTCCCAGTGCTGTGCTTTGCACTGAGAGCTGGAAAGGTGCTGATAACATACCTGTGCTGTGGCTACTGCTGAGCTGGGCTTGCACAGCACCAAGGCTGTCTTTCCAACGTTCCCCTCTCAGTGGGATGGGGTGGACAATATCTTGGGAGGGGACACAACTGGAACTGCTGACCCAAACAGATCTAAAGGATATTCCATACCATATGACATCAGCTGAACTATAAAAGATAGGAAAAGGGGGGGGGGGGGGGGGGGGGGGGGGGAAGGGAGGGGTGTCGAGGGGAGAAAG
>WUAM01000287.1:56910853-56944607 GCA_024336885.1 Actenoides hombroni | reverse complement strand
GGGGACGGGGGTACAGGGGTGAGAAACTTGTCCTCCAGAGCAATGGCTATGCGTTTGGAGCCCTGTGTCCCAAAAAGGGACAGATATCACCTGCTGATGGGAAGTAGAGAATAAATCTTTGGGGTTTTTTTTGCTTCCATGCATGGCATTGCTTTGCATCTTCATTAAACAGCTTTTTTCTTAGCCCACGAGTTTAATTTTATTTTCTTCCCTCTAGTCCAGGTGAGAGGAGGAGGGGGAAAGTGATAGAGCAACTTAATAGGCACCTGGCATCCAGCCAATGTCAAACCACCACACTGTCAAATCAGGCTGACATTGACCTATACAGGGGTAGAATGAGCAGAGAGAAAGCCTTTTGTAGCATGATTGTGTTGGTCTCACATCTGTAGGAAACCAGGGCAAAAGTCATGTCTACCTTCATTCCATTTGCTTTGAAAACCAGAGACTGGACTTATCAAAACAGTATCTCCAAACTCAAAGCTATCTTTTTCTTTACCAAATAGGATGGGATGTTAACCAAGAAGTGAAATAAAATTTACAAAAATAATGGGACTGCATTGTGCATGAATATATCAGGTGTGATGCCACTTAAAATATTCATCACTGCATAGTCCGATTCAGTGCTAGTGCTTGCTATAGGGGAAACAGGTGAAAGTTATATATAGGACTCCTGGCTCCATGTGTTGTTGAGCTATCCAGAGAAGACAAAAGAATATATGGTTAGCCTTATGATGGGCCATAGAAAGGAGATGAGTAGTATGTTTTTCATGTGCATAGTGATTAAGTCTTTGCACTTAGAAAGAGGTAAGGTAGATATTTTATGGCAGAGAGGGAGCTTTTCTAATGCAAACGTTGAATGGATTGCATGTTGCAGGGAATAGTTGGGACCTCTGTCATTACATGGTTTTTAAAACAGGATTATGTAAATGCCTGTCAGGAATGGCATGAGAATACCTGATATCTACAAGGCCTCCTGATCTCCATTTGAACCACCTTTTCTATGATTCTTAAGTCCAGGTTGCCTTGTGAAACACAGATATATAATGAGGTACATAAGACCTCTATACAATGATCTGTTAAGGTTTGCCTAGATAGAGACTGACAGAGCTGAAACTTTGGCTATATGTAGAAATAAACTGTTGCAAACAAGTCATTTGGTCCTTAGAGGAGGGAGAAGTGAAGCCTTTGAAAATAGCCACAACTTGCCAATTGCAGCAGGACTCATAAGCACTTTCAGCAACAATATGAGCACAAGTTATACACACTAGTATAGTAAACACCACATATCACTACTGACTTGCTAAAGGTGACAAAGATGTTTACCTCACACAGGCAGCTCCCAATCAGAAAGAAGTTTCCTGTCCTTGGCTTTGGTTATGGATCCAGCAAACTGATGCCATGTGAGATGATGAAGTGTCATACATATCCTGTCCACAGTTAGGGAAAGATAAAGTATTACCCAGCAGAGACATGAGCTGCTGTTATGAACTTAGATGACAGGCCTTGGATGACACCTAAGGCCCAGATCCCAGAGCCTTACTCATAAATCCAGTCCTTATTTAATCTGTCCTGGAATCAGGACAGTGCTTGTTCAGCCACATAACAGTTTCCTGAGACAACGACAGAAAACTCTACCAGCTCAGAGGCCAGTTGTAATATCTTCATGAGCATTGCCCAGTGGTGTAGTATCTAGCAGCAGAATTTATGTGCAGAATCCTGAATTTAGGCTGTACAGCATTTCACTGCTTCTATTTCTTTGTGTCCCTGTTCATGCTGGTACATACTTTTCCACTTATTTTAGTGGACAGTTATGGATAAATATCTAAACTGAGAATTTTTTACCAATTTTGCTTGAAACAAGTCTTTACCTGAGCAATATTGAGTTTTCTACAAAAAATTACTATCAGGAAGTTTTTATCAGAAAACTGAACAACAAAAAAAGATTAATGATGTTTTATTACATTTTCTGCTTTGGTTCTAGATAAGCAAATAAAATTTACTGAGAAAAGCCTCCAGTTCTTCAGTCAGCACAAGTACTAGACTTACAAAAGCATTTTTACTCTGTGGAAAAACAGTGTAGTGTTGCTTATGGTGAAATACTAATTTGTCACATTAAACTTACTAAACCAGGAGGGAAAAGAAACCCTGACAAATCTGCAAATGGTGATGCTTACAGTCTGCCTTGAACTCACCAAGTATGACAAACAGTGACATTGCTGTCTTAATGTACTGCTGACAAAGCTGCTGTACTCATTAACCTTTGATGAAACAAGATGTCACTTTGTTCACATCAAATGCTCCTTGATGCCAGTGCTCAGAGACTGTTTTTGTTGCTGCTGCAGACATCAGCTATTGTTGAAAACATGCTCTCTCCCTTCCAGTGTTTCACTGCCCGTGAGGATTTATAGGTGCTGATCATTATCAATCTGTAAATGGAGCCTGAAGCCAAGAGTGTGTGTTTAATTTCAGTACCTTTTAATTATTTTTATTAAAAATATTTATTTTTAAGTGTAATTTAAATATATATAAACACCTGAAAATGCATATTCTTGATCTGCTACAGGATGCTGCCGTGAACTCAAGGATACATTTGAGTGATCCCATCATCTTTTTTAGGAGTACTGGAACTATTGAAGAAATATTTACAGCTTTTAAAAAGCTGCATGGTAGAAGCATGCAGCAGGGGGAAGAGTGGCATGAGAGTTGTGAAGTATTCTGTCCAACATCATGACTAAGCATTGGTGTAACCTGCATTAGAATTGAGACATCCTAATGCCTCATCTATTCTGTAGATAGATGAGGTTTCTTAGCTGAATATATAAATTTACTGAAATATATAAATTTACTGAAACACTGTGAGATCAGAGGTGCATGATCTCACAGTTGCTTTTGTGTTCGTTATTTTAGTGAATAGGACAACATGCACAGATGACCTCTAATGATATTGTTTCCACTTTATACTCCCCAGTATTTTTTCCTTCTATTAAGGAACTTTGCAGTTTTCACATTTGATTTGTTTGATATTTTTTCCACAATTAGGTTTACAATCATTACAGCTGTCATGCAATTGTAACATCTTGGAAAGCAGTTGAAAATAAGAGGGGATTCTTCTAATTTGCAGTTGTGTAGAGGAGGAGTATCTGATCAGAGACTGGTGCTGGAATTCTAGCTAAAGGCTGTGTCGTGCCTCAGGAGGTGCTGAGCATTCAAAGCTTTGTGGAATAAAATAGCTCTGGAAGCAGTGATCTTTAAGAAAAAAAAAATTAAGGAAGGAAAGTAAAATTACCTTGAAAGCAGCAAGTTGTTTAAGGCATTGGAGCTGCTTGAGACTCTTGCAGTGACAGGAGGCAGCAAAGGTGAATGTTAAAGAAAGAAAGTGTAAGTAGATGAGACACAGGCAGAAGTATTTTCATGGGAAATGCAGGAAATGTTATTAGTTTGCTTAACACTGAAGTACATCTGTCCCTTATTGAGTGATGAAAGCCTGGGAGTTTGACCATCCCCACTAGACCAGCTTTACAAGAGGAGTATGTGAAATTCATGGAATAGCAAACTTACATGAAATACGACCATGCCACTCAACAGCAACACGATGGAAAGTGCATCTGAGACCACTCATGGAATACGATCAAGAATAGCAGATACAGAGTCCTTGAAAGGTGGTAATAAATACACTAAATTAAAGACTTTCACCTGTTGCTCTAAATCATTCATACCTCATGGCATGTCTGCTAGCACTGTGACCCCTGATGCACAGTGAGGAACATCAAAGAAAGAAGTGAACAGATCAAGCCTCAGGTAGGCATTGCACCCTTGTTATGTATAAAAGATGTGTCAGTAAGTTATAAAACAGGTGGAATTGGGGTATTGTAAACCTGACATAAGTGACCCAATAAATATTAGTAGGATGGTACTATCTGTTTGTGCAGAATCATGTAGAAGGCATTTAAAAGATCATTTAGTATGATTTTTGTTATATTATCTCAAAGATGTGAAAACATGTGGCTTATCTATTGCTAGCTTAGGAAAAGCTTTTCTAGACCTTTTTTTCTTAATTTTAGATTTTTCAATCCAAGAAGTATTTACAGTCATTGACACTACATGTAATCACAAACGAAATTAAGATTCTTATCTTAGTTTTTATCAGTGAGGTTAATTTTTTTGAGAGGCACCACATACCATGTCACATTTCTGCTCTCTGCTGCCAGGGTGCTTATGGTTAAGCATTTACTGTCAGGCACTGTTTTCTGCTGAAATTACTGTTTTCTCTGGAAATACACACATGCTACTTCCCTTCTCTAAATGTTCTTCATTTGCTTTTAGGTACAACATGTACAGACTGGTTTTAAAACAGTAGAAATTGCTCCCTGGAAATGAACTGTAGTTAAAATGGAAGACAAGCCTATTTACAATCAGAGCCAACAAGTCTGCAAACATACACTCTGGGTATCTAATATCAGGCCAATTTCAGTAATGTTTGTTTGACTATGTACTGTATAATCTGTGATTGAACCAGAAAAAGTCTGTTATGAAAGTTTATCACTTCTAATCACTGAATCCTAACATCAAAATGTTTTTTGAACAAGAATAAAAGCACTTTCACAAATCCTTTTCAGAGAAAATGTTTTATAGGGTATTTTTCTGAACTAAGGGAAACTTTAAGAGTTAAACAGATTCATGATAATGCTGATGACACGAGTCTGATGCTGACCTCAGACCTTTGAATATGGTCTTAGACATCACTGACTTCGGAGAACATTCTGTGTCATCCTTACACACGGCGGCACAAAGAAATCTGTGCTTTCACAGCAGTGACTGTGATTGCAAAACCGGAACCAATCCCCCACTGTAAAAGCTATCTTCCTTATATGTATTTACATCAAAATTTACTGACAAAACTCCTGCTGCAGACCTTTGAGCTTTACATACATGAATGTCCTAAGGGTTAAATTCTATTAAGCAGGGAGTTATTGTTATTTGGGCTGGACTTCTTTTAGTATTTGTCATGATTTTCTTTTAAGGTTTTGGTTTGGGTTTTTTTCTTTTAAGGTTAACTTTGGTTAGTTGATGTTTACCTTTCTGGCAGTTAAAACATTTAAGAGAGGGAATAAACAAAAAAAAAAAAAAAAAAAAAGGAAAGAAAAAACTTGTAGTCTCCACTGAGTGGCCAGAACCTGGGTCTGTCTATACTCTTTAGAAATGTGATTTCAATGAGTCAGGAATGCTTTCTATAGTGTTTCTATGTACTTTCTCCTCTGTTTTGTGATCCAGTGTGTAGCACAGGAGTTCAGATTTCATAGTGCTCTTGAGCAAAGTGCGTTTCTAAGACAAACAGCAGCCTGATGGTTGCACTGAAATGCGACACTGCATAGATGCACTGACATGAGGAAACTGGACGAATGCCAGTGACACATGGGCCTGGTAGACACACGGTGGTCTCTGCTGGGGAGGGAGCAAGGGAATTTTCTGACAGCTGGAAATGGATGATGTTCACATTCAGCTCCAGAGATGGTCAATTATGGTAATCAAGACTTATTTGGGCCACAGTGGCCAGATGCTCGTCTGACAGGAAGTGACAATATTTTCTGTAAAGTTAGAACTTAAAAACCCCATCCTCTCAAAATGCCATTGTTACCCAGCCACCCAGATAATGGCTTCATGCCACTTCTTTGGAAGATGACATTCAGTGGCAAAGGATATAACATCTTGTTTCATGCTTAAGAACCATTACCATTTTCAAATCAGCCTGATATCTGTCTTTCCCAGGCTAATGTGAGTCAAGACCTCATCCTCACTAAATGGATTTCTTGACCCATCTTGGTTATTCTAGCCTGGCTTGGTATAAGAAAGTCTTTGCAGTAAGTAACAGTGTATCGGATTGTTCAGTGACATCTTTGTCAGTGGACACTGTGGGCACAGTTCCAGTAAACCTCTAGTTTCTGCATATGAAGGTTGAAAGGTTACTCTGCTGTCCTAAAAAAGAGAAACATGATCTTGGAAAAAAAACAGTGTTCAACATGATAAGTCAGCTTTTACTGTTTTTTCCACCAGCTAAGGGTAAGGTGTAATTTGTCATTGCTTCTTTCTGCTACTTTGGCCACTACTGCTGTAGCTGTCAAAGAGGATGGCAGGAGTGGAGTTAGGCAAGACATAGATGTAAGGGGCATGAAAAGCTCTAAACCAGAGGTTTTCCTCAAGTCAGCAAAATTTAGATTCTACCGAAAACTTACAGTGTCTGGGTATAGGCAGTAGATGTGTCAAATGACTCATTTGTGACACTGTGACATAAGTTTCAAGCCCATGCTCAGATCAGGGGGCACTGAGTTGGGCTGCTTTCCATACTGTAGACAGAGCTGTTGGAAGCTGCCTGGAAGCTGGGAATTTTGCCTACTGCCAAAGCTGTGTTTGAAATGCCCTCTTGTAATTTTTCATCATCTCTTTTCACATCACTGCTGATTATCATTGATACTGACTTGGAAAAGGAGACGCTCTCCTATATAGTCATGCAAACACTACAGTGTCCAAACATCACCAAGGCAACTTTTCTTCCTGCAGTGCTCTGCACATTTTTGCAACGACTGCATAGGCGAGTTTCATGGCTTAATGGGTTGGTGTCCATAGACTCAAACTCTTGGCAGGAATAGTGAGGTTAATTACTTTCTATTAAGGTGAAGTCCTGGCTCACAGAGACTTTTCCTGGTGACTTCAACATGGCTTGGATTTCACCCTTCAAAAACCAATGACTGTGCAACAAAAGAATGTGTCCTGCCAATTTGTGAACCTTTGATTTCAGTTGCTGTTGTCCTACTTAGTGCTGTATGCTAGCTTAACGATGTCTGGCAGCAGTGTGCTGATCTTACCGACCTCCTGGGTTTGGCTTCACCCATTCTGTAACTAATAAGCAATATATTATTTTGTTTACTGACTAATCTAATCTTTTACTGTACTGCATTATGTTACTGGACACTTTTGTCTGTTGTAGGAACTTCATATTTTATTTTGGAAACTTGGCTAGTGGCAATTTAACCACAAAGGCTAGGAAAAGGAATAGCAGCATATGTGCACATTAGAGCATGGTTTGATGAAATTGCAATAAATCACAGTAATTCTGCATATCTCATGTATGCAAGGAAGATTATTTTTTTTTAAGACTATCATTGGTCCTGTGTATCTCAAGGATACTATGATGACTATTTAAATACCCAGTGCATAGCCAGTTATGTTTCCTTTATTTGTTTTGGGGGTGGAGTAGAAAAAAAGAATTTATTTATTTATAATTGTCTCTGATGGTTTGTAAAGAATATTTTTTCCCCTCTTTGATGAATTATCAAAGGCTCTTGACCTCATGGTTAATAACATTGTTCAAGGTTAAAAGAAAAGTTGAGACAATTCAGGTAAATAGTCTCATTGACTTTAAGGAGGTTGATTCTTCTGCACAGGATTACTGTTAGTAGTTTTCAATGAGAGCATTGGCTCTCAGTTAAACTTAAAATTCAGCAAAAGTATCTGCTGAAGTCAAGTGGAAAGTTGGAGTGAATATAAAACTGAGGACAGTCTTGAGGACCAGGCCCATGTTAAATAGTTCTACTCCCTGAATACAAACAGCTGAAGGTTTCTGGATAAGCCAAGACAAATAGCCTTCTCTTGAATTTTTTTCTTTGCTGGCTAAATCTAATTTTTAGCAATTCATATGATAAATGCCACTAAGGCAGCATGGAAATGGAATATATCTGAAAATTATATGTCACTTCAGACTATCGTTGGTACAGTCTGTTTCTCTTTGTAATATGTATTTGGTTCATATCTAATCCCAAGTGCTGCTCAGCTTGTTCCAGGTTTTTTTATTTGTAGCATATAGGGACAATCAAGGCACTATGTTCTTTCCATAAAGTTTTTCCTTTCATAGCACAAGCCTGGAATTGAATTAATATGAGGGGTAAAGTGTGCTTCACCAATGCCAGAAAAAGAAAAGTATACAACGTTAAAGTTTTTAAGTTAAAGAACATAAAGTTTGAAGTTCAGAAATCAAATAACTTTCTCTGATTTTAGATACCTGGACCCAACTTTCAAAATCAGATTATTTTCTTGTAAATAAACCCCCAAAAAAGTTAGAGGAAGCATAGTCTCCACAGATGTCCTTTTCATGCCCTCTTTTATTACTTACTCTGATGGACTACTTCTTCCCTGGTCTTTTTACTCCTACTGACAAGTAATCCTAGCCTGCTAATCCTGACCCTTAAACTCTGCTACATTATAATTAACTTTCAGTGTCTCATGACTCTGATTTTTATGTATTAAATGCATGCCTTGTTATCCACTCAGTACAGCATAAGACACCGGTTTCACAAAGAATGAAATCCAGTGCTTGGGAGAGAGCTTTATTCGTCTATAAGACAAATAAACCCCATTTCCAGGACTTAAGTGACATTAAAGGTTTGTTGATACTGAGAAATTTAATCTGTCAAATGCTTAAAAAATATACTTTCCAACTAAATTCACAGACTTGCACTAAATCTCCACTGATTTAGATTGTACGGATTTTCTTCAGGTTTAACTTAACGGATTTAAATTTAAAAAAAAAAAAAAAAAGTCACCTAAACCCTTGTAATTTTTATCCTGGGATATGAGTCAGCTGGCAGGTATTCCTTGTATGATCCATTTGTAAGGTGATAATTTTCAACAGAAAAATGATGAGCCTGTTGACAAAACAGAAAAATTTGTAATGAGTAAATCTCCTTTCAAAAGAGAAGCTGAATGTCTCACAGGATAAAGGAATTTGCTTAAACTTGGAAACAAATTCTTCATGTTTAACACTAATTTCTTAAATTTTCAAAATCTGAATTTCTGTGACAAGCAGAGAGGGCAGGATCTTACATTTTTTATAGCATGCACTTCAAAAACAAACTGTTTTTTCCAATTAAAATTTTTTCTCATTGTTATTTTCAAAGGTTTTGATGACAACAGACAAGATTCGGATATTTAATATCTTGTTTCTGTGAGAAATAGCAAGTTATCTTTACAACAACAGATGTAATTTCTTCAGATGAGAAAGGTGCACTTTAATTCACTTCTGCTAAACAGACTTTTGACTTTATTGGAAAGTTGTCAGGAAAATTAAGTGAAAACGACAATGTGTTGCCAAAGTGCAAAAGACTTGGATTTAAAAACATCTCCACCAGAAATGTGTATTTCAAGCCATCAGTCTGGAAGTTTTTCCATGGCTTTGGTTAATGTGAAAAGGAGAGAACAGGGCAGAACAGGAGAGAACATTCAGAATAGCCCAGCTCATTTGAGGGTCAAATCATAGGAAAAGGTGGCTGTATCCATTTATTGCAAAATATCATTGTATCTTGTCAAATATATCCCTTCTAAAGGGCTTTAAAAAAAATGAGGGTCTTCTTGAAAAGCTTTGGTCCAGATGTAGATGATGAAAATCGAGGCTTTTATCCATGGAGTAAATAAGAATCCTGAGGGTGGTCTGGGAAAGAGGGCAACTAATTTTATCGCTGAATTTCAAGAAGGTCCAAAGGCAGCCAGGAAGTGGGGGGGGACACTTCTCTGGGCTTGCAGGAGCAGCTAGCAACCATCAGAGGACAGCAGAGCCTATTGGGACCAATGTGGGCTAAGGCTACATCTCTTTCAAAGTGGAGTTGTTGCTTTTTTGGGAAAAGATGGTTGGTTGCTGCAGACATAAAATAGTGTAAAGAAATAAAGTGAGACCTGGACTGATGGGAGATGGTGACAGGCCACCAAGCTACAGGCATGCAGGAGAGAGGTGTATAAAGGCAAAACACTGAACACTGCAGAGTGTAACTGGGAACTAGAGATAGTCACCAAGGCAAGGAAGGTGCTGCTGGGATGGTCTGTCAGCAAAGTCATTAACCTACTGTCTGCTTAGGCAAATCCAGGGCTTGAATTGAAGAGAAATTGCATAGTTACAAATCTTAAAACAAAGGACAAGCTGAATAGCTGTAGGACAAAAGGGAGGGGAAATTCTCCTTTTTGCTGTCCCCCAGTGGCCACTCTCCCACGCCCCATCTCTCCCTTCTCCTTCAGGGTCCTCACTGTAGACACCTGACCTCACTGACTAAGGCCCAGTGCAAAGTAAAGGGTTGTCCAGGGCCCAAAAATTTTAGATTTTTGAGGATATCTCTGTTTCAAGCCAGTAAATTCTTGTGAGAAAGGAAAATGAAGTTAGTCTTCTGCTTGTTTATACCTCTGTGGCTGAGATCCCTTACCACAAATGCTTCAGACAGTTGTTTCTCTTCAAAAGGAAGGTGAACGCCCATGAGCTAGCTTCTTCAGTTTAAACTGAACTCAGTCTGAAACAACCATGGCACTTGTAAGCACTATTAGTACTTAAATCTGCTGTCATTTAGCCAGCAAACAATTCAGGTAACAAACACTTAATTCTTGGTAAAATTAAACTTCTGTGTTGTTGGTTTGTTTGGGTTTTCTTTTTAACTGTAACTTTTGTGTGTGACAAAGCTTGTATCTCTGAATTTAAAAATAATATGGGAGCCACTAAACAGTGAATGTGCTGTAGTGATAATGAGCTTTTTTTTTCTGTTTGTTTGTATGAAGTCACAAGAAGACTGGTATTACTTTTTATCTTTTGCCAAAATGTTGGAGGTGTAATATAATCCCCCATAATAACATGTTTCGTGATAGAGCATTCCTTGCCTGTTTATATGGATTAAAACTGACTTAAAATACTAAAAGACATTCCAGTCATAATGGTAAACTAATTAGCAATTAATACTGTGCTATGGTTTAAGAGTCATTTTTCTGTTATACTTTTCCATTAAAATAGAAATATTCACATAAGCTTTGAAAGATTTCATAGAGTTTTATTAATGTGACAAATACTTTGTTCCTTTACAAAGAGAAGAAAAGTGTTACGGAATAGCAATTAGAAAAACATAGTGTTGGGAGCAATATTATGTGCAACTTCACTAATTTCAGAAAAGTCATTATTTATGTGCAGACTTGCACTTATCTTTGGCAATAATGGAAAACAAGGTAGGATCAGACCTTTATTCAAACTTTAATTGCCACTGTAAAAGCTCTGCATTAATAAATGGACCAAAAGTCTATTTTACTTTGCTGTTAAGGTGTTGGAATCCTGGAATGGCCAGACAGACCATAAAACAGTACTTCATAGGTTTATCCTTTTATAGATATATTCTGGCACTTTTTTTTTCTAATGATAGGTTAATGTGTTTAGTTTACATCAGCTGCCAAGTATGAGTACTTCTCTGAACTGCATCCAAACTGAATAGGTCTAAACTAATATATAAGACCATTTATTTTTTTTTCCATCTACTTCAATAGGCTTTGGATCAGGTCCGTAGTGAATCTTCAAAGTTGAACTGAAAATCGTGTGTAATCATTCCTTCTTGTATCCCTTGAGCTGATTCCAGCCCTAGAGCTGGTCTACGTAGAGATTTCTGATAATATTGAACACAAAGTGAGATTGGCATAATTTGTTGAATTTATTAATTTATTCAGGTAAGTTGCTGATTTCTGAGAACCTAGTGTATGAAATCAAATGCTCTGTTTTCACTGGGTATTACAGTTTCATTCCTTTTATTTAATGGAGTTACCACTACTTGCCATTAAATGATAGGAAAAAAATCATGTTTATGAGTGTGTATGGTAACTGTCTGACTCTCAGTACTGATAGTAATTGTGCATCCAGTCTACTTTATTAGTGAAGGTGATCTAACAGGCAGGAAGAAGGCAAGACCTTGGAAATAAAACCTTTAGAAATGTATGCTTTCCCCATGCTTGGTTTGGAGGTATGACTTGGAAGACTGGCAGAAACAGATGAAAGAGAAACTTCTTTCCAAGCCCTGTCTATCAGCCTATGTTTGTAAAATATTGTTGCTTAAAGTGCTCAAGTGTTCAAATAGAAAACTTGCATAGAAACTATCTTTCTCGTAAGTGCCCTCCTGCTTAACAAAATGGGGTTTTACCTGAGAATAATTCTGTCCTTACAACATTGGCTTGATGATTTTCAACACCTTGGCTGGAGTCCCTGTGTGGCTGTTTCCAGCCAACCCTCCATAGATCCCAAAAAGACTTCCTCAGAAGGGGAGTCCATCTCTAAGCAGGTCCCAGAAACCCTGCTGAAAAATGCTAAACATAAGGATTTGTGGTCTGGAGACTTCCAAACAAATGGAGCAAAGTGAGAGAGTGCACAGGTGTTGTCTTCAGAGGTTTGTAGTAAATGAGCTTTGTACTTCCAAGAAAAACACTCAGACCTGGGTTATTCCCAGCTAATGTCATGCAAGATACTCCTAATGAAAGGCAAAATTACTCACATTTAAATCTTTTCCACATTTCATTACAAGTTTGAAAGCAGTCCAGATTTTGAGAGGAAGAGGGAGAAGAACTACTGATGTACATAAATTTTTTAGTTGGAAATTTGCCAGTTTGAGGTGTCTCCTCATAAACATGAAAAACACACCTCTCTGAAGTAAAAGTAGTTTCCCCCATCCCCTCTTAGCAGAAACGAAAACATGGAGAACATGAAACCACATCACCAAACAGCAAAGGACTGGTTTATAAATGTATAACCTTTTTACTGTGTGGCTTTCAATGCCTGAGAATTGTGTAGCAGGTTGCATTTTGCAAGAAGTTTCTGTAGGGTTTGCACAAATCCATGGTGTCATGCTTCCATCTCCCCTTTCTTCCCTCTTGCCAAGGAAGTGGCATCAGCATCCAGCTCTGCAGGGCTTCAGCTTCTTTCCCATCTGCCCCTGCCATGCTACAAAGCTGAGGGTCATGGGGACTGCAGGACCACTCATTGCTCTGGGGACACACTGCTGAGGAAACAAGTGATCTAACTGTCAGTCAGTCAGTTCATTGATGGATGTGGTGTCACTGCTGCGTTTCAGAAGTGCTGTGGCCAGCTGCCGAGGAACCCCAGTATTCCTCCACAAGCTAAAACGGCTCCTAGATACGAACTTCTCTCTGCCCCCAGCCTAGTGACCAGTTTTTAGGGCAGCGGATATAAGTTGGAGGAAATACCAGCAGAGCTCAATTGCTCTCATGGGCCATGTACTGTCTTGGAAGAGGGGAAGTGTTGCTCCTTCATTCTTTAGGCTCTTAGCTCCTGTGCGTGCTTGAATGAATTTTCATCTTGGGCTTTATCTGTCTTATTCACTCACATTTTAAAAGCTCAGATGTCAGAGGCATTTTGGCATTGTTAGGCAACCTTAAGTGTTTAAGGATGCTGGATTTCCCCGAGGCAAGGTTTGATCTTGCATCTTACTGAAGTCTGTCTATGTGGCACAATGTAGAGCTGTGTAGATAAACTATGTTTGTTTCCCAGGAGCCTGCTTGCAGGCCAAAAGCTGCTTGTCTGTATTAGTGAATAGGGCTTGTGCATACTATTTCTAGGCATGGCCATTTAGGCTGAAACATGCGTCAAAACCATGTCTACACCTCTCCCAATCTGAGAGTCTTTTGCCTTACTATGTGGTCCTGCACAGACCTTCAAGTAGAAGACCTTATCTAGTAAGCCTCTCACCTAGTCTAAGGAGCAGTCCTGTTATACAAGTTATAAAAGCATCTCAGTATGATACACCTCTAGTGAGACATTATAAATTCTATTGTGGGACTGTAACAGGTAATAGCATACTCTCCATTCAAGTTCTTAATTAAGAATCACCAAAATTTAAATTGAGTCAAACATGCATTTACCCTGCTTGTCAGTCTGAGGCTCAAATTTCTAACCTGGATTTAAACTTTTATCCTCAAGTAAGTTATTTAATTTGCTTCATTTAAACACTACAGGAAAATGAAAAGCAGGTGTTTCCTTTATTGAGCACCTATTGTTATGCTTTCTCTTCTATTTTGACTTACAGTCACAGCATTTTAAATAATGAACCAGGACCTCCTCTTTGTTTTCAGCAAAGTTATCGTACACTAAGGACTGGAATGAAGCTTGTTCACCTAGTGTTTACTGTTATAGTAGGTAAAGCTCTTCCATAAATGGAGAAGGGAAAGGAAAGGCAGCTCCAAACCTTTATTTGTCATCAGTGTGTCTTGGTGGTACTTGTAACTTCCTGTGGCTACTATGACTACTTAAAGAAAAAAACCCAAACAGTTCCTGGAATAAAGAAGCAGAAGCAGAGCTCTGGCCCCAGAGCACAGCAATAGTATCCCAGATAAACATGAACTCCTTTCACAAAGTTATGCAGCTCTCCTAATAAACAGCACAGACCTGTGCAGAATGTAAGGAAAGCTGTTGCATCACTTGGCTGCAGAGTGATGCAAGAGTTCAGCCAGGATGGCAGACACCTATTTACATTCTACTTAAATGCTGGGTTAGTCTTTCATGAGGGTCAGTGGTTAATCATAGGCTACAAAAAGAAAAGCTTAAGAATTTGAGACAATAAAAAAAACAGCCAATGTAAACTGTTTTGAAATCATTCAGAATTTGAAATTACAATGTTTATACAACAACATAGACATCATCATCAAAATTGCAGGTACCTTATGATTAAAGAAAAAAGAGGATGAATTCTCTGCATGCATTTGAAACAAAAGAGCTCAAGGCTTGTCTTGGAGAGCCTTAACGAAGCACTAAAAAGTCCCAATACTAGGATCAGGATGGAGTGTCCTGTTACCAAGTGAGGAAAGAGTTTCTGGAACAGTCTTTTACAATTGTTCCAGAAGAAGAGTGAGCACTTACGCTCTTGGAAGTGTGTTTTGAGAATTCCTGCAGGCTGAGGAGTTCTTAGTCATGCCAAATGTTTGATTAATGATGACTTTTTAGGTTGATTTTCCGCTAGCAATGGGTAAATTTAATAGAGATCAGTGGTTTCATTTATTTTAGTAAAGGATGTTTATCAAAACGTTACCCAAAATTTTGTGAGATAGAAATCTTCTGAGATTAGGTACTTGGAAAACTGTTGCTTAAAGCTGCAGGAAATTGGGTGTGATCATTCCATTACAAACCTATTTGATCACTGGCTATCTCTTTGCTATTCAAGCAAAAAACTCTCAGAATATTTACCAAATGCTGTGCTAGGTGTTGATGTCAGTTCTATGATATAATTCACTCCACTGATTTCAGCTGAAGTACAGCAAAACTGGGACCATCACTTCTTTGTGAGAGGACTTACTGGGTTGTACAACTAACACCATTGCAGAGGTCTTTAGGGACAGGGAGTAGCACATTGTAACTGATGAGATTCTACTTGCCTTACTAACATCACAGTCATGGTATTAAAATGGTGGTTTTCTCAGCCTGCTGTGGTTTGAAACACTAGCTTTAATTTCACAGCAGTTGACCTTGATCATGCAAGACAATAAGCAGTGGCACCATGGAAAAGTCCCAGAATACAATTTTCTTTAAAAGAAGCAAAACAAAATCCAATCCACTGGTAATCTTAGAAGCTACTTAATCTAGTAGGAGAAATGATGGCTTCAGCATCATTGTTTAAAAGCTTCTACCCAAATGCCAGTCCTAATGATTTTCAAGTACAAATAAGAACTCAAAACATTAAATTCCTGAAAATCTCTCCCCTCCACCCTTGAAATGCCTTACCTTATAAGAAATGAGCTTCACCTCTAGGTAAATACTGAATGTAGTTGGGCAATGAGGCTTCCATTCTTCTAGAACAGATTCATACACACGCACACACATATTTAGCACAGCACATGCACGAATAAACATCAGGAAGTCTGTGCAAACACTGCATTTGTATTGCACTCCTTTTTAATGCACATTCCATGCTCACGAAAGCTGCTAGGCTGGTAAGTAAGAAAGGCAATACAGATCTGTGGCCTTATATTCTGCTTTGTTAATGACAGTTCTAACATTGCCTCCCCCCGCATTGTCTCGTTAATCCTGATGAATGAAAAGGGGACCTCTTCTACCGCTGACAGTCTCATTCTTATGCCAGTGCCATCATTAGCACACAGTGCCTGTGTAATATTATTTAGGGGAAGGGGAAATGGGCTTGATTGCTTGTTCCCCCTGTCTGTGTGTGCACAAACAACTGACAAGCAAGCACACTGAGGCTATCACTTAACAAAGCTTTCTAAGTGTGTGCTCCAGCCTGCCCATGCTGGTGAGGCCGTTAAGAACGTGCTTAACTGTAATCAGATGTTCAAATTTAAAAAGATTTAAACATCTGCTTCTCATTAAGTGCATGCTTAAGAGCTTTGCTGAATCAGGGCCTTAGCCATTAGGAAACAAACAGAGACCACCAACTTATTTTACATATACTCTTGAAGAGTGTTCGGATAGATAGTAATGACTTTCAGTCAGTACTGACCAAAGTTGGCTTTGAACTGCTGACCTAGAGGTGAAAGGTTTGTATCCTATTACCAGTCCCTGGGGCAAACCAGTCTTACTTGTTTTCAAATATTAATGAATTAAGTCAAGTAAAAATGTAGTTCCATTGATTGCCTTTTCCTTGTATTTTTTCTGTGTCAGCACCAGTAACTGATGCTGCTGGAGAAAATCTTTGGGAATCAGTGCTGCCCACATTTCTCTGGTTTAAATCACTTGCATTGTAAGCAGTCTTAATAACTGAAACAGTTGGTTAGTTTCTAAAAATATTTAGAAATGGGCCTTTCCACAAATGTTGACATACTTAAGTGTAGGGTCTAATGAATTATTTAGGTATCTATTCTCCCTGCAATATGCAGACATAACTCTTACTGACATTAGTAGGAGATTCATATACATGCCAGGAGCATGGAAAATCCTTGGAGAGTATTTAGACAATATTCTTTAAGGGATTGGAAGGGGCAGGGAGGAAAATCATTGATGCAAATGTGAATTTGTCATTTTTCCACAGAGGATATGTGTGTTTTTATTTCAAAAAGACAGCAGAGACCATTAACTAACAAATATTTAAAATTTTGTTTGCATCTCTAAAGGCAGAGCAACAGATGAAGGCCACACACAGACCTCCAGTTGAAAGTGGAGTCATGCTAATATTGAAGAAAAGCAAACATCCCTGGTAAGTGCTCTTTTAAAAACTTTGGTTTTGCTCTTGGGTATCTGACTTTTGGGAACTTTTATTTTCTATGAAAGGAGGCTTATTCAACCACAAGTATTATCTGATATCTGAGGCGTGTTTCTTTATCACTGGTTATAGGATGGACATTTGATCCAACGATTCAGGTTTTGAGCGGCTGTGGTCAGATATTGCTAAGGCCCATTTCCAGTAGGATTTGCTTATTTGCTGGGTGACCTGTGCACAGAGGTGTCTCGTGCACAGAGGTGTCTCGTGCACATAGGACCTATGTGACCTAGAACAGATTAACAGACCAGGGACATCTGGAGTCTAGACCATGGCACAACTGCAAATGCAGATTTGCAAATGCAGAAAATGTTCAGGTGCTATGACAAGATGCAGATAATTCCATGAGACATCCCAACATCTCAGAGAGCCATCCCTCCAGTACTGCTCTATCAGAGGAGATCCAGTCTGGTCTGATAGTAGTGGCTGTCAAAAGTCATGGTAGTATCAAAATTACATACTCCGTTCCCTGTCTTTGCTGCTTCTCCTTCCTGGAGCTATCATTCTCTATCTGGCTCAGCCAAGGGATACTCCAGCTGTATCAGATGGGGGTACAAAACCCCTCAAACTTACCTTCACCACTGTGCTCTGTTCCTAAAACTAGTTATAGGGCAGCAGGGAAAAGCAGTGCTCTAAATAAGGCTTTGTGGAGCTTTTGGTTGGGTTTGGTTGGTTTTTTTTTTTGTGTTCTGCCATGGGCTAAGCAAAGACTGAGAAGTGGGGGATGACACGCTCTGTTTTATCTGAGGCTTTTGGAGACCATGTTTGTTGCCTTTTCTGCATTTGAAACTGAAGTCCTCTGCCCCACAGTATATTTCTGGTGCTTGCTATTTTTGAACCCTTCCTGTAAGTTGCATTGCAGACAGGTTAATTCAGTTTACAGGGGAAACCGTGATGCCATTAGTGAATGCTTCTGGAAAACAACAGCAAGTAATCTGCAACCCTGAGAAAGTTACCATGGACTTTTCCTTGCTGCACACCTGGCAGGAGGGCACCGTGCCGGGAATCATCACCCTGAGCTTCTCCTGGGTTTCCTGGCTCTGAAAGGAGTCTGGCCATTGCTAATCTTAGGGGTTATGTGTAACATGATGAGATGCACAACTTCCAGACAGAAAAAACAACCTTAAGTGGGTAGTATTTCTTTACAGTGAGCGCATTCCATCAGTTCTGGAAAACCACAAAATAACAGTAATGCAAAGTCACTGGAAAGCAAATCATTAGCAGTTGTGTCCTGATACAAAAAATAAGTCACAGAAAACTAGTGACACTTCTTAAGAGAAACAGTGTAAAAAGAGCAAGTTAAATTTTCAGTGAAATATAAATTGGATTATTAAAACATTTTAATTAAAGACTGAACCAGCAATTCACAAAAGGGTATCTTGAAAACTTGTTATCTTATCTTGACAGCATATCATTTGTGGTGGAGAAAATTACCAAACCTAGAGCAAAGGATAAGGACTTACCTATAGACATGCAAATATTTCTAGGAATTCAAGTTTTTTAGCCTGGAGAGACTGAGGTTTATTTTAGCCTGACTCATTTTCTAAAAACATTCAAATGGTGGTTAAATTCCTCTTTTATTGTATTTTATATACTGCTGAAGATATCTACTGATTTCTCTAATATTGGATTTTTCAGGATGGCATAAAAAATCATGAAAGAAATACCATCGCTTTAACAATAGCTTTTTTTTTAAACAAAGACTGAGAAACCTTTTTATGAGATGTTAGTTTGGTTGTGTTGTATCACTACATTCAGTTCTTGTTGTGATTTATGTTTATTTTAACTGACATAGCTTCACTATAGTTCAGAGAAAAATAAGCAAGCCCATGGCGGGGGGGGTGGGATATCCCAAATCAAAGACAGTAAAACTGGTTTTGGATCTTTTTATGTGAAACAAACATTTCTATGAGTAAGGTGATATTTTTATTGAAATGTTTTAGTTTTATTTAAAAAAAAAAAGGCACAAATAAAAAAAAAATAAATCACCCCAACATAAACAACCAAAAAAAACCAAACATGAAAAAAACCAAACAAAAAAAAACCCAAAACCAAACCCAAACAAAGAAACTACCAAACATAAATCACCTCTTCTCCATTCCCCTTAAGAATTTATTATTTTATTTTTTTTTTGGCAAAGAAAACGCTTGTTCTTTCCAAAGCTAAACATAAGTTTACATAGTCCTTTGTATAAGCAGGTGCTTATTCACATGCATTGTCTGTTACTGGTTTTGGTCTTTATGGTTCTTTGCTCTACAAAAAAAAAATACCGCAGAGTAACTAAATTGGAGAGCCAGAACATTTCAGCTTGCTCTGCAGTTATTCCCTGTTCTTCCCTGGGACTGACAGTTCAAAACAAAGCCAAATAGGGAAGTATGAGATACTGAGATTTCTAATGGTCTGAGGGAACATTTTACCTGGAATGAACTGTTTGGTGTCTCTTAAACCCCTTCTTCAGGCAGAGACACAACAGTTCCAGGTAAGACACTTCATTAGCTCAGTCTTTTTCACCTCATGAATAGAAGACATACGTTTAGCTGTCAGTGATGGTAAGGGAGATCATTTGTAACCAAATTGGGTTGTTTCTTTCAGGGCTTAGGGTCAACATCAAACTAGGTCAACTGGGGCAGCACCAACTTACACGCATAAATATTGATGCCCTTTAACTAAGTGAAAAAAAATACTATTGCAAAGAAATAGGGAAGAGGGACAGGGATAATTAATTTCAGTCAATCCCGATCAAAGATACCTGTGTATCTTTGTGAGCTCTCTGAGAGAGCGAGCTGTCAGAGAGCTGCCTGATGGGGAGGAGATGCTCCACTCTCAGACATTCTGCTGCTCTCCAGATCTTATGCTCTTCTCTTCAAGGTGGCACCCTGGGAGTGTGCCAGAGGCAGAAGGAAGGCAGGCGGTCACCCAAAGAACCCACAAAACTCAGAAAACCTGCGAGGTCATTCCTTTTGCAGCCCCGGTGTCCCTGGAGCTGGAGACTTTGTGGCTCTCTGAATCCTAACTGTAATGGCAGCCCATGTCTGCACCTTTTCTTCTATGCCAGTCTGTTGCCAGAGGAGAGGAGCCAAAGCCACCACTGGCAGTGACATGCTCCCCTTGGCAGTCACCGAGTTTATTTCCTTGCAGAAAGAACCTGAATATACATCACTGAATTTGGGCTGGAGGGCTTTTTCAGGGTTAGGGATTTATTCAAACCTGCTTTCTAGCTGGGGTTTTCAGTGGTTTGGTCTATGTTTCCTTAACAAAGATATATGCTGAGATTAAAGGATCTTGAGTTAACCTCCCCAGCTTATGTAAAATGCACTCTTTGTAAACTAGATATCAAAAGTGTCATGAACTCTTTCACTCTGGGTGGCATGGAGGGTGGAGAAATGTTATAAACAAAGTAATACAGGGTAAATTGTAATATAAGAGGCAACCTTTTTTCCTATAGAAGGCAGCTGAACCAAAAATGCACTCCCTACCTGCAGAACCATGTTAAGATAATGTCTTATTATTATCACTGCTTTATTGTTATACTGCTTCAAATCAGTATTTTGTACCTTTCTGGGAAAACAGGTTGTACACAAATATACTATATATGCAGCCGAGGTTTGCTGAGCACTGCTATTTGCTTCAGGGAGAGGAAGTTGCAGGTGGCTCGCTGGTTGGCAAGTATGCTGTATTTAACACTGCTCAGGCAAGTATGCTGTATTTAACACTGCTCAGCTTCTGTAGTTTGGCCTTTGGGGCTAAGGATTCACTAACATCTATTTACCTTATGGCAGTTCCCAAGATACTCCCTTAAATACCAGCCACTGGTTGTGCTTTCCTGCACTTGTCAAATAACAGATTTGGAACAAATTGTGTAGAATTACAAGTGGCACAAATGTAGTGTATAATTATCTACCTAGCTACCAGAAGACAATGATAATTATCTTTTTATTTTAAATCATATAATGGAGATGACTACATTTCTTACAGTTCTAGTGTTGCTATAACCATAACAACATTTTAGGCTTCTAGTTCAGAAAAGTGATTTAAACTCTCCACCCCCCCCCCCCACCCCCACCCCTTCTCCCTCCCTTAAGAACATTATAGCCTAAGTGGTGGAAGGTAAGTAAACACTTTAGGCATTGGCTCTTGCATTCTGACAGGAGACAGAGCAACAATTGCAAGTCCTGGGAAATATATTTGCATAGCTGAATCAAAGTCTATGTAAAATGAAGGAAATTTCAAACTAAGGGGTGGGGAATTAGTCCCATAACAATACCAGAATTTGTTTTTAAAAATTCTAATGTAGTCCATGAGCTAAAAAGGAATTCTTGCTATGATTTCAAAGGGTGATGTTTGCATATTGAATACTCAGCAGTATTTTTGGGAAAGAATGGTTGCAATATGGTAACTGCAGCTGTGAGAGGGAAGGATATGAGCTGTCAGTTGGCCCAGCTAGCCCTTATGGCCAAGATGTCAAACTGGGCTGCCTCTCGCCCTTTACACATGTCACTCTCTCTACTGTTGCTGTTTATTCGTTGCAATTTTGGTCAGAGCTTTGGGACCTACATCCCACCTGCTCCTTTTCTCAGTGCATCAGATGTGCTGTTGCATCTGTGGCCGTGTAATTTGTTCCTGTCCGTTAAGTGCTGCTCTCCTGTCATAGGCACAGCGTACTGGCCAAGAAGTCACCGGTGAGAGCAGAAGCCATATGGAATTGAACCCGTGTGTTTTTCTACTTCATAACAATGTTTGGCTGAAACACTTTCTGAGTCCTGATGTTAACATGGCCCTAGTGCTGGAACATGCTGGGGTGGTTGCTAGGATGGAATTGTCAGAACACAATATATTTTTCTTCCCCACCAAATGGCTGACAAAATCTTTCTAAAGATGGAAAAAGAAATGAAATGGAATGGAAATGACCCTCTATTTGAAGGACTGAAGGGAAATGATCATATGGGTAGGGGGAGCCCCAACCTCAAATATTGTACATGTCTGCACCCCAGTCTCGTGCACAATGGACTCAGAAGTTAATATTAAGCAATGAAGGGTATTATATACTGCTAATAATGATGCTGTTTTTTCAGGACCTCAACAGGGCTCTTGCACATGGGATTATAAAGACTTATTTTCTCTCAAAGTCACCAGCACTCTTGTGAAATTATGTTTTGAATTGAGAGGCTGACAATTCCCTGCAGCTTCTTGGGTGACCATGTTGTAACTCTGAGCTATATAATTTTTTAAATTTTTTTTCATCCATCTCATCCATTAGAGGCCTGAATTGTTCCTCTCCTTTAGAAATAGGTTTTCTGTTTATAACTCCATCGTGGCAGGGATGTTGCACAACCCTGTGTAACTCTTTGTAACTCTATAAGGTCACATTTCAATACATAAATGCACTCACTCCTTTGCCATCTGTGGGTGATGAACACCTGCATCAGGAGAGCACTGAATTCTTTCAAGATGTTCTTGAATAGACTTGTGAACAGAAGTATCTCCTACATCTCAAGACATTCAAAAACAATAGTCCTACAGAGTCAAAGGCCTTGTATTATGAAATTTAAACATGTTTTGCTTACACGGGTCTTAAGATAAATCCTTTCTTTCTTTCAGCTGTGAAATCCCTCTTTCAGTCCTTCAAATAACCCATCTGAAAGAAATAATTCCAGCAGAGCCATTACAATTAATTCTATTATGTAAACCTGTAGTTTCAGATTTTCATTAAACTGACAAATTGTTCCTCAGAGTAATTTGCTAAATTACAAAATACATCTTGACTGTTTTAAAAGGCCCGTTATCACACACTATCCTGTAACACAGGACTGTATTAGTGGTGTGAAATTTAGTCCTCCACAGGGTTTTTTAAGGAGCTATGTTAGGTGCTGATGTCCATCTGTAGGCATGTATACAGAAAGCCTAGTTTCAAATTACTCGGGATCCAGGAGAGTTGATTGGTATACAAGGCTTTTGGGGAAAAAATTTCCTTCTTTATCAGGGCACTATGTAAATATTAGTGTTGGGAACAAATAAATCGTGGCACAAATAGCTAGGTAATGTTAACAACTTATATAAAATGGGTCTTGTGCCAGTCTTTTCTGGCAGTCCTAATCGCATCTTCCCCCTCCAGTGAAGCTCCTTATTTGCTTGGGCCAGCAGTAAGGTAAACTCCTCTTAGTGGAACCTCCCAGAAGCTGCAGAGGTGCTGTTATATGGGCAAGCATGGGAATTTAGCTGAATAGTTTCCTAAAGAAATCAATAATCAGATCATTTCAAAAGAACCATTCAACAAAACCTTGGATAAAATGACAGATTACTTACAACATTGATTTAAAGCATTTATACTGATAATTAAGAATAACAGACAAAGAGTATTAAGTGAAGGAGAGCAAACATCTAGCCAGTCATTAAAAGAATGGAATTTTTCTAATCCTCTTACCAAGATGCTGTTTTGGGTCAAAGTCCCTTTCTGCATAAAGCAGCCACACCACATTTTTTTTAAGTCAATGAAGAGCTGAGAGCTGTAGCCCAGACCCTCAAAACTACTTTGAACAGACAACTCCCACTGAGAAACAAGCATTTATGTTAATCTGGGGACTTGGGCCCATGAGATGAATAAAGAGACTTTAGTTCACACTGTATTACATAGTAAATAATTATGTAGCCAAATTAATTTGATATACCAGAAATTTACAAATGCCTTACTGGGTGGAAGTTTCCATATTCTGTATCACACATGTTTTATCTCAGGGTTAAGAAATTCTGAGAAGTGCTTTTTATTGGGTTAAACTGACAGATTTTATTTCATACAGAGCCACATTTATAGACAACATCTGGTCTTTCCATTTACTCTCTTTCTTTGTTCACTAATGATTGTTTGTTCCTGGGAAAGAGGGTATGCGATTGTTTCTATCTGCCTCACAAGTAACTCTGAATCTGCAAAATAAAGTCAAATTTACATTTTTATCTCTTAGATACCTGTGAATCCCACTTAAACCTCACAGTCTACTTGTGCTATTCTGACCATTAGTAAGTACCCTTAATTGCCCTTGTCTTCCTTTGAGTCCTTTTGACCCCTTGTAGGATCTGTGAGGCAGTGAGGTCCAGTAGAAGATCCTTTAATACTAATCCCAAATCTTATTCAATTAGGCTTCCTTGGAAGACATTGTTTAATGAGTTGGAAGGACCTCAAATTCTACTTCTAGCCTATCAAACCCAGTAACAACTGCCTAAACCACATAATTAACCTTCCCCTTGGCAACTTCTTCCACACTTGCCTTCATGTTGCCTTGTTTGAAGTCTCTGTCCAAAACATCTCTGTTTATTTCTCAAGTCTAAAGGGAGAAGTCTCTTCTTCTATAAGGCCTATAAACCTGACTGTACCAGCCACTATAGTGAAGTAACTGAATAGATGACACTCTACCTCTTTTCTCAGTATCTCCTCTTCTTACTGTTGTAAATGAAGCATGTATCAACAGCAAGGTCCAAATGCTCCTGTCTGTAAGCTGTGTGCAACACACATAATTGGGTAGTGGTATGGTCTGGTGTTCTGAGAAATGCTCCTGGTAATAGTTGTAAGACGACATGGGCCAGTAGCGTTTTTCCTTCTTGTGTATAGGCAATTAAGCAAATATTCTCATTTCAGAGAAGGGACTCAGAAGTCTGGAGAGGACAAAAGTAACGTTTTCAAAACTGCAGTGTCATTATGCCAGTGTTTTGGTGCAACCTTAGCCCTTGGTATTCAGAGATGATGTGGATTGCTCAAAATCATCTACACAAGAACAATTCAAGTGTTCCAGACAAATGAACTGATGTAGAGGCAAATATAAGGAAGTTATATTTAAGTTGTATGGGATTTTGCTCTTCAGTAACATACAGTGCATATATATATACACAAACTTATGGCAGAACTTGCTGAATCCTTATCAAGAGAAATGGAATTGACCAGGTCTGTGGAAATGGAGGTTTAATTTAAAGCAGTTAGTACAATTAGAATTGTAAAATTACCTCCACCTCTCCCCATTTCATTCAAGCTTTTTGTGGTAAAAAGCTGATGGGTCAATTTTTTTCTCAAGAATTTTTTCCTTCCTAAAATTAATACCCTATGGTGAATTAAGAAGTAAACAAGAGGCTGACCCTTTTAGTGTGAGGAATAGACAGAAAGAAGTGAGCTGATTCTTTCTGAGTTTACACATCACAGTTATTTAGGACTCTTGTGAGCTAAATCCTGTCCTGTAGCATGTTACTTCTCCAGGAAAAGAGAAGGAAAAAGGAGGTTTTGATCAGAATAAAGCTACTTTGTGACACATAACAGCACTGTTGAGGGTTGTGGCTTTAAATGTTAAACTGCTCTGACAGATGGACTGTATTATACCCTATAGGTACATAATTTTTCTTTGTAACTGGCTGCCTTTGACCCTGAGTTCAGCACAATAATGTATTAATGCCCCTGCACCCTTGGCCTATTTCCTGAATGAGTTTTTGTATTAAAATAGGAGCTATTCCTAGTTATATTTTTACCTTCCTCTTTCTTTTATTCAGACACTAGATAATGCAATAATGCAACAATGACTCAGGTGAAAACTTAGGACAAGGTTAGTGGTGTTGAGTTTCCCACTCCAATTCCATCTCTAGCCTCTGTAGACCAAGTTACAGTACATCATCAATTGCACAATGTAGTAGGATAGCAGATTTCAGGCTGTGAATAATAATATGATTCAAGGTCTGTTGAACCTTCTTGTAATTACTTGTATTAACAGATGACCTGGTGCTTAATTAGCAAGTTGTTTGGAATCAGCACATACAGTAAGTAACATTTCATATAAGATACTCTTCTGAGAGTCCCTTAGAAAGATATTTTTCTTCCTTTTGAAAAAAAAAAAAAGTCTATGGCTGCATTTAATCAAGTATTGATTGGGAGTTAGTTCTGAGGAGGCCTTGGAGATAATTGTAGCGCACAAAGTGCCACAGTCTTTGAAAGAATATAGTTTCTCATGAAGTGATAACTTTGATGTCATAATTACAATGACCTAACTAGCAGCAGACAGCAGGGAGAAGCCAGGCTCCAGCTGTGCCCGCAAGCTGGTGCTGATATGTACCTACCAGCTGCACAGAATGAAGGTTTACAAACATTTTCTGTTACTGTTGCACAGACCTTGCTCCAAGGTCCTTCAGGTTCCTCAGTGACATAACTCCTTCTACTGTTAAAAAAGATGCAAATATTAACAGAGTGAATGACCAAACTAATTACGTAGAGCCTGTAAAAATGTTGCTGAATCCAGCAGTGTTTAGCAAATGCTCATCATCCCTAGGCATCTTCATTTCCTTTCATGAGTTTAACTCTCAGAGGTATGAAGTTCAGTTTTATTTTTTACTCCTTTGAGATGCTAATGAATTATAAGGCATATTCTGAGAGTGATTTATCTTAAAATGTATGCAATTCCCACATTAAAATGTTCTATTGAGGGTGGGGAGGGGGCTGGAAAACAAACAGCACTCTCTGAACTGCCTTCACTAAGCCCCATAGCACTTGGTGATCCTCTGGTAATGCTGTTCTGTGAAAGCATCTGGAGACTCAGGGGATTACTGGAATAGTTTGAGATTCATCAGAAATGTCCTTCTAGCCCAAGCATAGTTTATACTGCACTAGCCTTTAAACATGATGTTATCTAGTTACACAGACGGTTGGGTGTTCTGGAAACCCCAGAACAGACTGATTCCTATCATCTGGCCCTTGCAGCCAGTGGGGAAAAGTCTTCACTTTAGTAATTTGGACCTCTGAACTCAGACAGTGATTAGAAAACTAAATTTTGCCAAATACTGGAATTAAAATCAAAAAGTATTAGAAGCCAAGTTTCTTTAAAATAAGTAGACCTGCCAGAAAGATATGACTTGGAAAACTAAACTGGAAGCACATGTTATTTTTCGGTTCTGTTCTGGGGTATTTGTGGGGGTTTTTTTGTTTTGGTTTTTATTTTTGCAATTCTTTATTTTTCTAGTGCAAACAATGCAGATTGTTTAGATAGTGCATATATGATACATATTAACTTTATAGTTCTGTATATAAAAGATTAGTGTGGCATTGTGGGAATATTTTTGCAGTTTTCATCATTGCCAGTATACATCAAAACCCCCATTTCTATTAGTTTTGAAGTAATAAGTCCAATGTGTATATGACATACTTGTCCTCTGTCTAAACTCAGCATGTGCGTTTGGTTGCCATGTGTTAGAGATGCTGCTTAGTGACTAGAACCTGATGTAGGGCAGTATCTTAAGTCTGAGAAACCTGCATAGCACAGTTCAGCAAGTCCTAACTTGTTTATTCAAATTCAGGTTAGAATCGTAAAATGGTTTTGATTAGCTCCTGATGCTTTTAGATGCAAATCAGTAGATGCAGTGTAAGTTTAGAAAAGGCTCAAGGAACCTTATCTGTTTTGTCGGTTTATATATGGTGTCTTGATTTGGTCTCTGATTTCAGAGAGATGTTTCTAGGCCAGTACTCAGAGTACTAATGTTGCTCAAACAGTCAAAGCTGTGGTTTTATCTCGAAGATCTGGTTAAATATCCTAAAGAATAACTTAACTACACCTACTACGATGCTAAGGCCAACAACTTCATTCCTGAATGTCAAGGTGCTTCTAGTTGTGAAGAAAACAAAGAAATTGCTTGGGATTTAGAATAGCTTTGTACTCAGATGCAAAAGAGAATTGAAATAAAAAAAGGACTAAAGAACTATGGCTGTGCAAACCCGTCTCCCCACAAGACTCACACACACATTGCCAAGTTAGTGTCCAGTGAGTCTCTGCTCCAGCATCACAACTTTGCTCACCTGTGGGTTGTTGCATTTTTCGGTTTGTTTTAACTTTATATCATCTCTAGTCTAGAGGCCACCATTCTAGGCCTGACCTGAATACTGCAGTTATGAAGAAGAGAAAAGTCACCCTGATGGAGAACAGATAGTGACAAAGACTTTATTCTCCTGTCCACACCATCAGCTGAGAGGGACCTGCTATCAGCAGTAACTGAGCCTTGAATTGCACGTTTTCAGTGCTGCAGGCGGGAGATGGTCTTGAGTTACAAAGCTAAGTCTCGCATCAATTAACGTCTGTGTGCACAGCAGCTGCATTCAGAAAGGTGGAAGAGATTTAATCTTCACCTTTCACCTTGGGTCAAAATACAAGGTTACCAAGACAGACTGTTATTAAAAATGGATTGTTTCTGCCAAGTTAATGTTAAAAGTTTGCAGTTATTATGAAAGCACTTTATTAGTTGCTGCCTTTGTTAAGGAAACTTGCTGTGAAATAACAAGGAAGTAATAAAACAGTTGAAAGGACCAAATAAATATTTATGCCAGACTTCCAAAGTCTGTAGCACTTTTAGACTTTCTTCCTGATAAAAATTAGAGAATTATTCTCTACTGCATCTTATTGGTGAGTATGTGAATTATACAGATTGAGTATAAAGAGGCTCTCAGGATTGAACAGCGAAGGTGTACTGAGCTTCAGTGGATATACAGTGGGAGGAAGATTTTACTTTAGTGTAAACAATCATTTAAGAAACAAACCCTATATGTAGCACTAACTTCTTAGCTACATCTCAGAAATCATATGTCCAAATTCAGCTCACTACTGAAGTCTCTGGACATCTTCCATTGTTTTTCAGAGGAAGCTGAATGAAGCCCAAAGGAGAACATGTTGCTGATCTGTGTTCCCAGGATGCATTAAAAATAAACAAGATATGACTAATCATCTTGGTATCTCACTGCCTTTTAGATGTTGTCTGTGATTCGAATTTGAGGCCAAACACATATGTAGTCAAATAAGTCAAATAATTCCTGTAGTATTTATGTCTCTTTCTGTTTCTAAACAAAGAAATTGCCCCAGAGAGATAAACGCAGGTTGTTTTTTTCCTTGTGGTTTTGTACAGCCTGTTTTCCAAAGCTCTGTGGAGAAATGTTTAACTGCAAGAATATATATGCTTTCCAAAAATGGGGTCAAAACCTATGTTTCATATGGGTGAAGGTCTGCCACTGCTAAAGTCAATGGAATCTTTGTCACTGACTTGGAAGGGTATGAATGAACTGCCTGTGAACAAAGGAAACTCTTAATGTCATTAATTTACAGAAATTTTGTCATTCCAGTTTTACATCATTAACCTCAGGTAGAGTAAAGCTGTCATAACAGAATAGAAAAGGCAAGTTGTGCTGGTAGCAGCTCTTATTCTTTAAGGATAATGTCTGAAGTGACAACTCGGCCAAGAAAGTTGAATTTAGGGAAGGAATTTTCATCTAACTTAGGAGTCAAACATGTAACTTGGTATATCTGTGATGGGATCAGCAGCACTCACACTGCAATTGTGTCCCTTTGAAAAAGTGATTGACTACATATTAGTCCTCTGTACAAAGAGTATATATTTCATGTGTGCATTGTTTGAGTTATAACTGGATATGACTCTTTTTAATATATTCCAGATATGTTAAGCAACAACTGAAGAAGTATGTGGAGCATGTTCTAGTTTTTGTTCTACAACACATGTATTTTATTTATAATGTGGAAACTGTACAGTCATCACAATAGTTACACTGACATTTAGCTTTTTTATTAAAAAACAATACCTTTATTAAAATTAGAGCAGTGTTTGTAATTCATTTTCTTTTTAAACAATTATCTTAGTTTAGAGTTTGAATGATACAGCATGATACTGTTCATCACTTGCACATTGAAAATGCTTCTGCTCAGTGGTTCCAGGTCTGGAATAAGTCATAGAGGGCTTAGATTCCTTGTGTCATATGATGACTTTCATTCAAAAAAGATAGAAATCTTCTTGCATACAAAGAAGATTAAAAAAATGAACTGAATGTAACTGTCAAGAGTGCCTAACATATAAAAAGCTTAAAGGTTTTAAAGCCCTAAATATACCTTTTGCTAATGAAAAGTCACCATGTAGTCCTTGTGGCTGATGTCAACTCTCAGTATAAGGTAGATGAAGCAAGCTTTCCCAATCGACTGTTGATACAATGAGAGGGAAATAGTATGTGTAGCTACTGTATAATAGCGTACAGAGGGCTGCAAGGAACAGCTTTGAAAGTGTTGTGCAGACAAGAAAAACAAAAGGGAAAAAGGGGAGGAAAAAAAAAAGGGAGATGGAAGGAGAAGGGGAAAAGGGAAGGGAAAGGTCAAGGAAGAAATTTCATTGCAGATTGTAAACAATACAAAAAAGCGGTCAAATCTCTTCTAAAACTATACTTTCTGCCTATGCAGTGCTGTTGCATTGTTTGCAAAGCAGGAGGGGAAACCCAATCTTGAAGGCACGTCAGTCTCAATTTTGCAGCGACCTCCACTCAGGTGGCCTCATGGGTTTAGTGCAGCTCTGCCATACACTTCTCTCCATATGCTTCCTCTTGGCTTTGCACAGGTACCGAGATCGCTTGCATGCAGTCTTGTCTAAGGCTGTTTCCCAAGTCACCTGAAATAACACTGGCAGTGCACAATATAAACACATTGCTGTGTACCACCTTATTAAACACAGATGTGGTTCTTCTGAGGGCCTCGTTATCTAGAGGGTGCCTCACCTTCCTTAGCTAGAGTACCAGTATCCTACAAAGAGATCTCTGTTGTACTGCATAATGCAGTGGTGGCAAAACACTCTGCAGCCTCAGGTAGGGGCTTTCTTTAGGGGCTGCAGGGATAGAGGGGGTAGAGGTGTGCTCCCAGTCCTGACCTCCTCAGGAGTTAAGGTCAGAAGGTCAAGTTTGGGGGTTTTTTGTTTGTGCATGAAGTATGTTAAGTGCCAGGCTTTGGAAGCCCTTAGCTAAGCTGATAATGCTTTGAAAAATTCACCACCAAAATCTGAAAAGCTTTATAAATAACATTTGAAAATATAAGCATTTATTAATCTAGGAAGCCAAGGATATTGAAAACCAGAATGTCAGAAGTAGAGTCAGAAATGCATGTAGCTGATGTCTTTCTGGGCTCGAGTGGGATTTCTTTGGTGTTTTAACTGTCTCATCATCTGTGGTTAATGTTTGTTTTGCTTCTGGTAAGTGACTTGATAAAACAGGACTAGTATGATTGATTTTTTTTCTATTACAATTTTAATACAAATTTACTGATTTTGATTAAACTTCTACCATAACTTTTCTGCTCTAGGACAGAATTTCTGCCAAGAATAGAGAGTCTGACAGAGATTTCAGTAATCCTTTATTCAACAATACTTCCTGGGCTGAGGGAAATTTATTCATAAGTCTTTAGTACAAATCAAACAGATAAGAGCATTGACCACCAGGCTTTTAACTGGGACTGCACAGGTCTCTCTTGAGTTTTTTGGGTTTTTTGCATAAAACTTCAAAAGACCTTGTTTTTCATCCCACCAGGGAACAGGAAAAGATTTTGCTAGAAAGCTGAAAAGGTTTTGTGGTACAGAAACACCATTTCATATCCATAAGTAATCAGAATTGAATTTGTCAGTGCAGTCTGAATTTTTTCTTTGATCTCTAAAAGAGAAAGACAGCCTATGAAAATACTGCTGAACTAAAAGAACATAAACAGGCTTAAAATACCACATTCTGGTAGGGCCCAGTGAATTTATCAGGGAGACTTATAATGCAGTTTTATCTAACCCTTATCGGAATTACTTTGCTAGATTTCTAGTCTCATTATCTGATCTTTGGCATTTTGTTTTCCCAGAAATATGGCAGATCAAATTATTTCTTGGCAAAGAATGTACACATCCAGTGGATTTCTCTGGAGAGATCTTTTAATTTGAGGAACACCTCAGATGTATCTTGGTTGATTCTCACTTAGTAATAGATCGGCAGAGAGACAAATAATGCTCTGCCTTTCCTGAAGTCCTGGAGTGTGTGCCAAACATATTCCTTCCTGCACCTTCAAGGCAGCTTTGAGGGCTCTCATCTTTTATAAAATCAGTGAGAGCTCAGTTGCCTGGCTGCACTCAGCATGCAAGGCCCTGGAGTAGAAGATTGCTGTATCACTGTAAAAGCTGCTGTAATCAGGGCATTTTCAGCGCATGTTGACAAATTTTGATAAGCTCAAATGCCTCCCTCTGCTGATTGTTAATGAATCCTATAGGAAGAGATGTATCAGTACAGAAAATAAGTTCTATGTATCATAGCATGGATCTATTGCCATCAGAAAGTAAGAAAAATATGGAATAATTAAAAAAAAAAAAAAAAGCCATAAGAGCACACACTGAACATCTACCAGCTCAGCAAGGAGCAATGAGGCAATGAGTGACCTGAGATGATGTAGATGTTATCTGCCTTTTACTCTGATTTTATTCATGGAATACTTGTTTTCCTCTCTGTGCACTACAAATAAGCAGTCACCTAAAGCATTAAAAAGTGAAATTCAAATGTACTAAGTTAATCACTGGAAAAGAGCTTCATCTGAAAACTCCATGGAGGATCACATTTCAGAACACAAGTGTCCTTGTACAGTATGCATTTCCTCTTTGGTTCACAAGTTTGCTCATGCAGAGATTTAGAGTAATATAGAATTACTGCCTGAAGCCATGCCTGACTATCTTTTTCATTAATTACCTTCCATGGCTTTGGGACAGATTAACTGATAAATATATGAATCCCTAGTGTAGTAACCTTTACCATGTACTTAGAATAACTGATAGGCATGCAATCTCAGAATCTGCAAAAAACTTTTTATTTGCTCCTATAGATTACTACTGTGCCCCTTGCTATCTGAGTTGCTTGACCATGCTGCTGTATTGTCTTTGCTAAAAGATGCTACTAAACCAACCACTAGGACCTCTCCCACAGACTTCTGCAACAGTGCAAAAGGAAGATTGGTATGGTTTTTCAGAAAATATATTTTTTTCTTTTTTTCATATGTTATTATGAAAGATGGGTGGAACTACATAATACCCTATGTTATCTTTTCTGGGTAACAGATGCTTCAGAGCCACCTAAGAAATGCAAACTATTGTTTTGGATTTTATATATTTTTATGGTTTTTTTCCTTGATTTAGCAAAACATCTCAGAAACTGGCAATTCTGGAAGGGTATTCACACTGTCTTTAAGGAAAAAAAAAGTGTAGTTTCTGTTGCAGCTGAGTTTTATGTTTCTCTCCCTTCAGTAAACTGTCTGTTGTAATATAATTTGACTATTGTATGTCCTTCTCCTCTGTGCAAGGATTACTCAGATTTTTATTTTTTTTAATTGTGAGAAGCACTTCAGATATATCGAGAGCTGTTGTCTTTTTTGCTTTAATTTTTTCTTGTGGGCATTCTTCATAATCTAGCTAGTGATATAGTTAAGCAGCATTATTGAACAGCAACCTTACTGGGGTTGCTTGAAAGTTCCCACATGTGATTCCAAAAGCTTTGCTTTAGGTCTTCGCTACAAGTCAAAAAAATCACTTGACCACAGCCTGAAGAAATCAGATTAAGCCAGATATGGGTGCCATAAAGCATACATAGACAGTGAACTGAACTAATGTGCTTACATACTTGTTTCCAAGGCCTTTACATTGATGTATGTAATCAATTATTTATAATATGTGATAAGACCATTTATTTATAAGACCATTATTTATTTATAAGACCATTAAGGCAGCAAAAGGGAAAAGGATCTGGGGGTCCTAGTTGATGGCAGGCTGACCATGAGCCAGCAATGTGCTCTTGTGGCCAAGAGGGCCAGTGCCATTCTGGGGTGGATTAGAAGGGCTGTGGTTGGTAGGTGGAGAGAGGT
>WUAM01000287.1:56854798-56881323 GCA_024336885.1 Actenoides hombroni | reverse complement strand
ACTTAGTTCTTTTTCAGCAGGGTGGCATCTCCATGCTCTTCATCTTGCCTGTTTGTCACTATCTTCCCTCCCCCCACCCCCTCCCCCCCCCCGCCCGAAAAATAGCAGGAGTTTAGCCTAGTCTGCCACAGAGAAAAAGGGAGGAAGTTGAGAGTGAAATACTACTTTCTAGAACACTTCTGCGAAAACAGGAAAGTAGGAAAGAGAGAGTCCCATTTTAAAATTCAGAGACAAAAAAAAAAAAGTGTGAGACAAAGGGAAAATGAAAGGAAAGAGCATGGTGAAAGAGCTGATGGACAGGTAGAATGAAGTAGCAATAAAGAGAAGACTATGAAGAAGGGTCAAAACTGGAGTAATAAAGAAAGAGATGGAAAAATAATAATAGACAGAAGTGAAAGAGAAAATAAAAGGATATAAAAACAGGAGATGGAAGGAGATCTAAGGACAGGAAACAGGAAAATGTGGGAAAGAAGCAAGAGATAGTGATATTTAATTAACACATGTTGCTACTTTACATCAGAGGGAAGTAAACACAAGGCAGTCATGCCAGTTAAGGCTACAGAATGGAGATAGAGGGGATTTTTTTAAATGTTGGCCAAGATTTTTAGCCATGGATGAGTACAATGAGGGCCAATAGGAAATGTTTAGAACACAAAATTGATGTCTGAAATGCAGATACTAGTGGCAGCCCCTACAGAGGATGTGCCCATCAAGCACACCAGGCACAGTATAGGCACTGACGTCCCTAAATCATTCTGCAATTCTAACTTTCTCTTCCAGCACTTGTAGTGTTTACCCTTATAGTGTTCTATTTTACAGAACAAATGGTCAGCTGGGGTTGTCAGGCCTCATGCTGCTTTTTATAGCTGCAGAGGGTGAAAAACTATCATAATAATACTCTGGCTTTGTGTCAGAGACCTGTCTCTGTAGTAACAAGGTGCATCAATCCAAACCAGACAGCAAGCTATAAGATACAGGCAGCCACCATAAAGAAGACTCTCTTCACTCTATTTTTGAAATCATATTTTTATGTAAGCAGTCTAGCATTGGTTGTGATCATTGCTTCCAAGTATGTTTTACATAGGCAGTTTTAATGAGTGACATTTTAAAATGTGAATTGCAAGCTCTTCTGTGAATGTGAGCTGGTGAGCAAATTTCATGTTGAAGTGAAGTGTATTACAATTAGATTCTTGCCCTGGAGTGGTGAGGACAGACAGTGAGATCCACTGGTGCAGGTTTTCTTGGTGTAGATGGGGCAGAGAGTCCTTCACAGAGCCACAGGAGTCACATCTACAGCCTAAGAAAGGGCCAAATTGTGGGCCTGTTTTCTGAGCACTAGTTACCTTTGACTTTCAAGAGGCAGTGGTCAGGAGAAGGGTAGTTTTTACAGGTCTAAATCAAAAGATCAGCAGGTTCCAGCAGCCAGTGGAAGCATCAACACCAGCACAACAAAGCTCAGCCCTTATAATGGTAGGTGAATTTTCCTGATCACTAGAGGGGAAATCCATAGGAGACTGAAATATTTTTTTCCTTGGTCCAAGAGGAAGTCTCCATCCACAGCATCTGGAATATTTCTAACGTGTAACCCAAACATAATAAAGGTGTGAAGGCTAAAAATGGGAAACACCTACTACAGCTCTAACAGCCAAAGCAAACAGAAAAGAACTCAGTACTTATGGCTTCAAATAGCTTGTTCCTCAGTCCTTTGCATATTTCACTGGCATCCTTACAGACATTGGCCCGTGTATATAGCAAACCCCAAATGGGTTTTAAAACTAACCTAGAAAAGAAAAAGAAAAGTCTTATGGATCAGAGGTGGCTGCCTGGATATATATTTTGTACTACCTTATCATGTTTTTCTTGTTGCTTTTTTTTTTTTTTATGTTTGTTTGATTTGGGAGGGGGAGTTGTTTTTTGTTTCATTCTTTCCTATTCTTTTGCCTCACTTTTCCAAACTACCAAACAAAAAGTAGGATCATTAGCTTAGTTTTACTCTGTTTTATAGACCACTGAGAAAAGCTATAAACATTAATTTATTTCGGGGGGCTTCTCATTTTAGTGATGAAACAGAAAACAGAATTAATGTAGGCGATTATGTGATTTTTCCCAGCAGCATCATAATTGTCAGGGAGAGTATTAGACTGCTTCTTGAGTAAACATCTCAAATTTACTGTGATTCATTATTTTCTGAAAAAAATCTTGACAACAAATGGATTTTTCCTTTACTATTTTGTCAACGTTTCTACCAATAACCTCTTTACTACGTTTTCATCTAGAAAGAAAAGGAGAAGTTGAAGCTAAGACTACATTAATCTAGAAAAGTAGAAAGATGATATTTGTGGTTTGTCTACTGACTTGAATAAAAAATATGAAGTGAGATCTGCTTGGTGACCATGTAGAAACCACACAAAATCTACTCATGTTCTGGTTGTCACCAAGAATTGAATGCATTCAGAAGAAAAAATGTAGTTTCTCACAGAAAGGCTGACAGTGCAGCATCAAACCAATGTTTTCTGTTCCTACCTGTTCAGATCTGCAGCCATGTGTATGGCCGTATCTTGTTCCTCATGCATATTATTAGAGCCCCTGTCTACTGTGCAGACAATTTGTCTAAAAATTAATTCTCCACTACAATTGAGGTACTGGATACCTCAGTTTTTGCACTCCCCATTTAACTCCAGGTTCAAAGATGACTGGACAGACAAGCTTCTGAAGAAAAGTCAGCATGTTTGCCTTGTTAAATAGCTTTCACTAACATAAGTGGCATCCAGATTCCATTTGGACACAGGTTTGGATGTAGGAAGCTTTCTTCAACTTGATTTCACTTGGCTAAGCTAAAAGTAATCATGCAGATTCCCCTGAATTTGAACTCTGTATGGAGCTGTAAAAATCATGCTTTGCTTTAAAAGGTCCTTGCTCTCAGACACAAAATTTTTTTGGTGTGTACTGGCACCTCAAGCCAGGAAGTACTAAGCAATAAGGGCTGATCCAGAAAAGCATTCATGTAAATGTTTGATTTCAGGTCCTGTTGAGGGCCAGTTCCTGAGAGCGTAAAGATAATCACACATTCAACTACTTTACTGGATCAAAATTAGGGCACAAGGTCTCAGAGATGGACGTGTCTGTGCTGTGCTGACAAACACCCGCTCCTGGCAATGAGGCTGGCTTTGCTTACAGGCTCCGTGCTCCACTCAGCTATTTTAGGACAGGTTAGGGACCAGTACTGGGGTGGGGGTAGGAGAGATGTTTATTATGTGAAAAAAAAGGTCAGAAGTTTGCCTGCTTGCTCAAACCAGCAAAATCTGGTTTTAATCCATGAAAACACATCAAAACACCCTTCTTCAAGCAAAACTTAAGTTGTATTTTTCCTGACCACTGTTTTCCCTGGTGACAGGTTTCTCATTCAAAATTATATCCACAGCTTCATTTATGGGACTTTACAGAAGGATTTGGAGGGGTTAGTAGGGGGAAGGAATACTCAGCAGAAATACAGAACCCATTAAAACACATGAGGCTCTGGTGGTGCTCCTCCCCAGCGGCTACTGAGTTTATTTGCAGGCTGCATCCTGGAAAAGGGCTATGGCCCATCTGTACCCCGTATGTGGGAAATGTGGGAATTCATTTCCATCATAGCCACAGGAGTGTGGGTCCAGCAGACCCTCCCCTAACCTCCTCTCAGATCCCCCTCTGTGCTGACTTAATTGGAGCCAGAGAAGACACCACTGAGTGCTGCAGTGTCACAAGGCAGTGGGGTCAGGGTCTCGGCTGTGCTGCTGACTCTCTGAGGTCCCCTACCATTCCCTCCCTTCCTGGCATAACTGTGGGGTTAAACAGCATAGCAAACCTTGCATGGGCCCCTCCATGTGGGGCAAGCTTCACCCCTAGAACAAACCAAGCATCACACTCGATGGTGGGGCATGAGAGGGAGATCGAAGAGGGCAATGCTGTGTTGCTGCACCATATCTTCTGGGCCTAAGCCTTTTCCCTCTTCAACCACAAAGCTTACACTCGCTGCACAATGCCATGGGCATCAGGGGGATATTGTGAGAAAACATCTTGGGAGGAAAAATGAAAGGGCAATATTAAAATTGAAGCAGAGAAAGGAGATGCTTAAATTAGTTCTCACTCCTATATAGTCTTTTGCACAGAAGGAAGACGTTAGTTTCTTTGTATATTTTGGGCCTGCCTGGAAGACCCTGGGAAGGCCTATCTTAGAATGGTGAGGGCAAAGGCGTTTTCTATATTATACCTTTCGTAAAAGGACACACATACTACAGTAGAAAAAAGGAGAGATGAGCATTAACAAACTTAACTGCTATCATAAGCATTTGTGAAGAGGTTTGTCCTGAGAAAAGAAGCACTAAGATTTTGGAGACTCTTTACTGTTACACAGATATGAGAATAAGCATTAAAAAAGGCAGTAATTCCATGGGTTATGTGAATCATTAAACTAATGAAGGACACCACTGGAAAACAAGTAATTTTATATGAAGTACATGCAGGGCATATGTCAGCAGGCAACCTAATTACCTTCAAATGTTTTTAGACATTTTAGCAGTTTTAAAAATATTTACTTTCATGTGTATCTATCTATCGGTGGTTCAGCTGAGTATCTGGCCCCTAAAGCCATCTCTGCCCAAAAGGCAAAGTTACATTTAAAGTAAGCAGTGACCTCTGGATCAAAAATAACAAAGTCAAACACTCAAGAAGAGGTGAGAGCAATAGTCACACTTTAATCCTCAGGTTTGTTTTGCTAGCTTCCTTAAGGTCTCTTTTTAATGAGATTTCTTTGGAGTTTTTTTAATATTTTCTTTCTTTTTTTTTTTTTTTTTCAAATAAACAGTTCATTTTTGTTCAATATTTTTATTTGGTAAAATTCATGGTATATAGAACCATGTTAAATTTGGCAAAAGTGCTTAGGTTTCCTTAAATAAACACAGAGGTACCGAGGTCCAGATCATGGCTGTGGGAACTGCTGTCATGGCTCCATGTTCCACATTTTACCCACAGCAATTTCCTAGGAGGGCTAAGCCCCTCTCCCACTGCTGCTCAGCATTTTGATATTCAGAAGAGAGCTCCACAGACATCCATTTAAAATTCCTTGATCTCGACATTTGGATGTGGTAGCTGCTGGGGGGGACATTGGTTTCCTTTTCAGGCTGCTACGGAAAGGTTGGTGACTGTAGAGCAAGGAACCAGGCTTTCTGGCTCACTAGTGCTATTTGTGGGGAATGAACCCTGTTCCTCCACCCCTACCTGCAGCTTGATGGCTTCCTTATCACCCTCAGCTCCTTGGTCCTGCCTCACCAGTTTTGCTTACCACCTTAAAGGAAAAAACCTGAGTATTTATTATGGATTGGTATTTCTCAAGAATAGATTTAAAGGGAATGGTTTACCTAAGAGTCCAAACATTTTGCCTCTAAATAACCATCTGTAATACCTATACATTTTGCTGTAACAAACCAAGGTCTAGTCATCTTCTAGGCTTCAGAGGGAAAGCCATTATTCACTCTGGTATTAACCACTACCTTATTTGTGTTCCATGCTTATTAGTACTGAATCGGACTTTGTTTTTCCTGAGGCTGAGAGAGGAAAGATGGTTTTAGTATTGACTGTAATTATGCATTTTGCCTCAAGCCACTGACACAAACATTTATTTGCTCAAGGGTTGCCAGAGAAGTGGTTGAAAAGCATCTGAAGATTTTAATTGGAATTTTATTCACATTCATGATCAAGAATTCCAACGATCCTTTTATCAGGAAAAATAAAGCATTAAAATACTGAATTGAAAATATCCTAGGAAAAAAAGCCTTCTTGTGATATTTACATTTTTTGTCAGGGCAAAAATTCCAGAGAAGGTGACTTCCTCTTGTAATTTTGCCACTTCTGTGTTAAATTTAGGAACTAAAAGTGAAAGAAAAATCTTAAATCTTTTTGCTTTTAATTCAAAATGGTCCAAAACTAAGTAATTTGGCTTTCTATTCAATATAGAAGAAAGTGCTACCAAGGTCTAGTGTTAATCCCAACCAGCTAACTTGTGTGACAGCTACAAATTTGTGTTTCTAGAATTACACCTCAAGTAAATACTTGTTAAGCCTCTACATTTTTTGTAGTGATGATGGAGTCGAAATGACTGCTTTGCTTCTGCTGTATGTATCTTGGAGCCGGATTTTTCTATGAAGTCTGTCAAAGCTTGTTACCATGTTAAATACCCAGTTTTCATTGAATCCACACCTGAAAGGTAGGTAAATGAATTCTGAATTTTGCATTTGAAGTTTTGTGTGCTTTTTATGAATTTATGCCAACTAGATTCTAGATTTAAAGAAACATTATGATAACCTTAACCATATTGTGGCTAGACTAAACCTCAAAGATCTTGTTCCTAGGGCCGCTGCTCTTTGAAGTGGCACCACTGACAGTTTTAGCTACTGTAGGTATTTATGAGGTACAAAATGATAAAGTAAATAGGCATAAAATGTGATTTTAACAGCATATAAGCATCACCAGACTGGATTATATTCTTGTGTCTCAAGCATTTCTTTTCTCAATTTGATTTTTGTTTTCTTTCAGCTCTTTTTTCCTTTTCACTTTTTCTTTTGCTCTATGAACCTGCCCTGAAGAAAAATAGAAGCAGTATTTGCCAACTACAATGGAAAATCTTTAACAGCTCAGATGTATATATTTACTGTGAATTGAGAATGCAGCTCTTAACTAATACTGTGTGTTTAGCCTATTTGCTCACCAAAGTAGTTGGAGGACTATCTGTGCATTTTCTACATTATTTCCTATGTGCTGCTTTGTTTATTAGTGATTTATTAATGATACTTGTGATTTATTACTGTCACTTTATTAGATTATGTGCAAATTGGCAACAAAGCCCTATGTGGATCATGCCTTATTAGTCATAAAAGCATTCAAGAAGCCATGAAAATCTGTTAAGCTTGAACCTATTGAACGAAAGAGTATAGTGCTGTCTATTGATCAGTAGCCTTTAGATATGTAATGAATAGTACCTTGGACACTGTCAGATAGTGTTTTTCTTTGGATCTGATAAATTACACTCTTTTGTATTAGCGGTTTGAGATTTGACATAAAACACTCTTGTACTGGTATTTCTTTCAACTCTAGTATTGTAGTGAACTTACATGACCAAGAAATGTAAATATTATTAGAAAGCCTGATATTTTCTCTTCCAACATGGTTTTAGCCATTGAGTTAACACTGGTCTAGCTCTCATATGTGACAGAAGATTTATGACTGGCCTTTAAATTGTTTGCAGAATATATTTATAGCCAATGTGCATGATAGACACAACATCTCTCTCTCGTATATGAATAACATATATAGATTTGGACTGTAGATATCTAATTTCTTTATTAATATAGATTATATTCTGAATTTCTCATTGCACAGGCAAACAATATATAAGATTAAATTCTCATCTGTTGTTGACTTGAAGGGTACTTTGTTTCTATTTATAATACCAAGAATTGATTTCTTCCTGCTTTGTAGTTTGTACAGCCATTTACACAAAACTAGAGCTGAGTTGTAGGTAAAAAGTTACTGGTTTAATTGGATAAAGTTGAAGGCAAAGCTTGCAGTGCAGCAGACCCCAAGTCTTACCTCTGTGTCATTCTCTGAAGAATAGCCCCATTAATACAGTCTAATTCACTAGGATGTTTCTCTGGGTGAGAGACTTACTTTCTTCTCCCCTCTGCTGCACTCCTCTTCCTTGTAAGAAAATGTAAATATTCAGAAGAATGACCACAGTAGCCTATTTTATTAGGGGTAATAAACTTCCAGCAGCTTCTTTTTTCTGGGTATTTTCTGATGCTCCCTTCACTGTTCTCTCAGGTTATCTATGTTTGAATTAGTTGCTCTCAAATGAGCATGATTTAGGCAATAGTAGCTATAACCTCTGGGGACTGCTTGTCAGTACAAAAGAACAGTGCTACTAGTTTGAACATCAGAAGTGCCCTGGCACATTAAATAAGTAAAAGGTTCCATTTAACTCAAATTTACACACTAAATCCAGTCACATGTAGACCTAGCACTGAGAGCAGGAACAGTATTTGGTAAAATATTTGACTCGGTGTTTTCTGACTTTCAAGCACACAAGTATTCAGTCCCCTGTTCCTAAGGACAATACTATTATGAAGGCTGAGAGCTGAATTAAAAAAAATAAATGAATGTAAGTAGAAATACCATAGTAAGCAGACAGTTTTCTCAGACTGGAAAGGCTTGGGGACAAGGAAAATGAAGCATTTATGAGCCTCTGCTTGAAGCTACTATTTTTCAGGCTCCGTGGAACATCTGTTTTGTGACTGCCTCTGGAGACCTCAGTTGTATCAGTTCTTTTCTTCCAGCAAAAAATCTCAGTGAGTTAACCAGCAGACCATTTCAGCACACAAATAAAAACTGCTAAGGTGAATGATCTGTGCCTTGTCTGTTGGTTTAGCTACTGATTTCAGGATAGAAGGTCTGCAGTTAATATTTTGACTTTTTCGGTCTTTTTGGTTACTTCTGTGTGAATTAACATAATTAAATCTTATCTTAAGCCGATTCAAAAGCTCTCTTGGCAACATGCTTACACAGTGACCACCTAAATAGTAAACGAAAACATAACTGAAATGAGTCAAAGCTTAGTAACATCTGCAGCACATTAAGGAAGGTTTTGGAGCTGTAACACATGACCCAAGTGCCCAGCATCCTTGCAGAATGTCTTTTACTGCTGCCTGGTTTTGTTCTGGTCTTTCTCAGAGTTGGTTTAAAGGGCAAGTAGCCACATTAATTGACCCAACAGAATTGATATAGGAGCGAGAAGAGATTACCATCCCACATCACTATTTTCTATATAAATGTTTACATATATTGAGTCTAGGTCAATGTCTATTTCATTTAATAAATGTTTCTTATCTTATTATGGCAACTATACTTAAGTTACAGAATTCTAGAATTCTGCCTGAAAAGAAAATTTTTAACCACAAAATGTTTTGAGGTTAAAGAGAATAATTTCTTGTGACTGTGCAGTAATCATGATAAAATACTTTCTCTGCCTGCTGTCATTATCTAAAAGCAAGCCAAATGAGAGTCCCTGAACTGTGAATTTCATTCCATCATTTGAATCTAGATAATTTAATTTTCCAGTGGACAATGCTGAAATGTTGTCAACACTCAGATGAGTCAAATAATGACGACCTTCTCCAATAATTTTTTAATGAAAATTGAGGGATTCATAGTATAACTTGCCATGGAAACCAGATAAACTGGATCAAAAGACAGTTTAATCAGAAAAGTCTTCTGTTAGTTTGCTTGCAATCTTCAAGGTATTGCCCAATTTTCTTTATGCCTGTATCTGTTATCATATATCCTTACCTCCCCGGAAGAATCTCATCTCATCTCAGTGACAATTTCAGAGAAACCATGTTTATGCAGTCTCTCTCATTTATGTCTGGCATATTGTTCTATTTATTCACATCCCATTTAAAGACTCAGTTCATCCATGCTGCCCAAAGACAGTGGGGGGCGATTACAAGGGGTGGATATTATTCTGTCCCAATTGAGTAAAATACTACTCTGTGGTCTGTCCTGCAGGAAATAATACCCAAAGAAACCAAAAAAGAAAGAAAGGGTTTCGCTTCTCTTTTTCTCCATTAAACTGTGTCTCTCTTTTCTTATTCTCACTTGGCTTCCACACCCCATGTTTAAAAGTAGTTAACTGGTGGTGGATGTGTGTGTCATTACCTGTTCTGTGTGACTTACGTGTTTTAGTGAAATCAACACTGAAAAGGCTTCAAAGATGTGGGGCAGGGCTGCCACTGTTAGCAGTATTACAAGTCCTAGCACATTGCTGGTACTTTACCACTAATAAATAGTAGCAATGATGACAGGACAGATGACTGAACACAGAGCTATGCCCTGTATAGAATGGACAAAAAATTCTTCTACTGTAGCAATTTGTGTAGCTGTTAGGAGATCAGTAACAGTCCAGTAAACTTACTTTATGGTTTCTCTTAGTGAAAAAGGATACATACAGACACATAGCTTAAAAAGATTTATTAGTCGACATAACCTGATGTGGCACAAAAGTAGTATTTTCTATTAATGAACTAAATTATAGAGATATCAATCAAGTGTGTTTGTTGTGTACTGAATGACTATTATTAAAGTAAAATATAACAAAAACTGGAATAGTACTTCCTAAGAACCAGAAAGATACATTTAATTTTTTGTAATACATATATTTTCCTAGTTCTTGGTTTAGGAACTAGTTAAAGCCTGGTCATTAGGACCTGACAGTCCTACCCTGGGGTTAACCAAAGCAAGACTCTCCTAAACTACTTTATCATGATGTTTTTACTCCTTGTGCCTCATGCATACTGCTTTTTATTCAGGGGTCTTGGACATCAGCTATGAGGAAAGTATGAGGGCGAATGCTGGGAAGGATTTTGATAGGCTGTCAGTACATGAACTTTTATCCAAATAATTATAATAATGATAACAACAACAATAATAATGGCTTTGTTGTTATTGTTGGATTGCAATAATATTGCAAAATGAAAGTAGAATCTTGATCCTAACTCTTCATCTCCCGAGGATTATACTAAAGAGAGATTTAAAGTCACTTTTACCATCGCTGCAGTGAAAATCTCTCAGAAATAACTCAATTTGGTTAAGAAAATAGGGTAAAAGCATCAATAAAGTTGAATTCCTTAAGCATTTTAGCATGCTGCTGCTCGCAGAAGTTTTTTTTTTAAAAGCTAACTAATATTCAAGTAGGTAAAAACCCCACCTTTGTGAAATAGGATTTTCTTTATATAGCACCGAGACATTATTCCATCCATAAAATGTTTACAAGAGATATGAGACTGTAAAGGATCTCCTGAAGCTTTGAATCCAGACCCCACTATTATGTGACTATATGAGTAAAAAATACATTAGTAATGTAATTTGTATATTGTATATATTCAGCATGAATTTATGAAGTTTCATCTTAAAATTAGAATCTTGTGCTCTGTTCCAGAATGCTGCTTTATTGAAGCTTAGATATAATCACGGCCAAGTTGGATGAGGCTGTGAGCAACCTGGTCTAGTGGGTGGTGTCCCTGCCCATGGTGGGGGAGATGGAACTAGATGATCTTTAAGGTCCCTTCAACGCAAACCATTCTATGATTCTATGATCATTACACGTTTGTGACACTGAACAGTTTAAATGTATTTATATATGTTTTTCAACACAGAAAAACCCACAAATACAATGTATACATGACACAAAGTAACTATAATGTACATTGGAAAAGACATTTGTATTTGTTGACATTGGAAAGGAGGGTGTATTCTTCAGATATCTATGACAGTATTTTCAGTAAAAACATTTTTATTGAAAAGTAAAACTAGGATTGAGCTTTGTCTGGTTGATTATTTTTTTTTTTTTTTTCCAAACAGAAAGTTCCAAAAAGGAGTCCAAATGAGTGCTATAAATTATTTTATGATGGCTGTAGATTGTATATTATGAAACAACTAAACAAAACTAACCAGAAAGCCATGGGATTAAGCAAATGAAAAGCCCATTCCAGATGGAAAAAAGCCCAAGAGTCAGAGCTACCCAGAGTCCAGAATGCTCTCTCAAAATTAGATTATATTAGTGTAGTCTTGAAAAGGAGGTTTGGAAAAGAGGCAGAGTTAAGAAAGCAGTTAAACTGTGTTTGACATGCTAAATGGAATACATTTCCTCGCTCCAAATGGCTGTACAGTGCTCCTGTAATGGGTGTTTTGCTCAGAGCATAACAAGAAGAGAAGAGGGAAAATTATTTCATTTGTCCAGACTATAATCAATCACTTCCAGGAAAAGAAGTATTTCATGATTTTCCAGCAGCAATAGGAGCTCCGAAATATATTAGTTGTACAAAACCGTTTTATGAAAGAAAAAATGAAAGTTATTTGAGAAACTAGTAAATTAATCTGTAAATTTATAACTATTCTTAATTATTCTTCTGTCTTTGTGCTGCAACACAAGCCTTTTTTCTTTCTTGTGACTAAGTGGTCAATAGCTGTAAAAGCGTGAAAGCAATAGAAAGGATGGAGAAGTCTCAAAAGAAAAGGGATTTTCATCTGGCAAAATGTCCATTCCAAAAGCCATAAAGGTCTTTCCTGAAACTTTAGGACTGCAAAATCTTACTGAGTTTTGCCAGATTACTGACCTCTGATGGAAATTCCCTAATGGTACTGGTGTTTTCTGGACAGTGATACAAACACTTACATAAGGTGATTGTAGGCAAATGATTAAAAAGTACTCTGCACAACACTAATATCCAAGAATTTCTGAGTGCCTAAATCTATATTGTCTTATCTAGTCATGAGAATATTGTCACTCAAATTTAAACAGCAGGAAAGCTGAATTGCAGGAAAGTCAGTATTGTTCCCATTGCAGTCAATGCTACAATGCCTGGAGACTGTCTTTGGTACGCAGGACGCGAGGCCAAACTCAGGATAGTAAGGATTTGATTTTGCATGCCTATGTGAACTTAATAGAAAAGGGTAGAGAAATTATCCTTTGCTTTTGCATGTGTGCTGCATGCTCTGCAAGCCACTCTACTTGGAGAGCAAAAGAATGGATTTAGGACTTCTACCTTTCCTAGACTCTTCATGGGCTTGGACAAAGGAGGAGCCAAAACTAATCTCCCCAAGTCAAAAAAAAAAAAAAAAAAGATGGTCTGTGAACCAAGTAAAGGGAGGAAGTTAGTGGGTACACTAATTATTAGCATCCAGCAGTCATTTGACATCCAGGAATTTCCTACATGCAATACTGTGTCTAAATGCAAAACTTCTGATATTTTGCAGGGACTCTGCAAGGCTCCCTACACAGATTAATATCAGGTAAATTTGTTACTGAAGCAGCAATGTACAGACAGATTCTCGGCTGTGGTCCTGAACATGCCTATGCAGCGCTCTCTTGCTTTGCAGGTGTTGGGAAAGTCATCTCTGTTCATGTTGTTCTCCTTTCAATGCCACCTGACTCAGTTATCTTGGAAAGGGATGGGTTCTTTAAAATAGTAAATCAGTTCAGAAGCAGATAGCTCTAAAGTGGAGGTTTAGGTATTATGTAGCTACGTGTCAGATTTATGGACATAATGCTTCAGTTTTAAATGAGCTTTCTAATTTCACCTAAAAAAGAAGCCAACTGAATTCTTCCAATCCCATTTAATTCCCATCTCTGTGTGCAGCTTCACTTTATGTTTCTTATAACAAAAAGGCTTTTAAAGTTGATAAATGGCTGCAAAGATTTTGCTTTTACTTTGTTGCTTTTCTGTTTATTTAACCAAGAGCAGTTCTTTTAGTCCTGACCTCAGCCTTGTCAAATAGACTGTGTTTGTCAAACTGCTCATGCTCCCATTAACTCCTAGCTGTTTCAGTTGTCACATCTGATGAATGGCTCAAATACTGCTGGCATCATTAAAAGCAGGGATACTGAGGGAAGTATTATGTTATACTGAGTCCAAATACACACCGTAAGTAGGAAAATTCCAAGTAAAGAAAATCTTTTATTGCGTAAAGGAAATTGCAAGTGGTTTAAACTAAGCTCTTTTAATGCCATCTTTCATATGTGCAGGAGACAAGAAAAAGCCCCTCAGGTTTCATGGTTGGCATTATCTCTTTATGGTTAAAGTACATTTGTAGCTTTATAATCTTATTTATACAGAGTTCATGTAAGTGTTTGGGTCTGCTTGAGGGAACGGGCCTCCTTAGTGTGCATAAAAGTGACAGAACTGTTCCCACAGTGCTCTATACGTCCAGAGGGTCTGTCACTTCCCAAAACAGAGCCTGCTGTTTCTCTGAGTTTTAGGGCTTCCTCTAAATGAAGTCGTGCAGCACAATTATTGCATGTTACTTCCCCCTCCTAGACTGACGAGGCACCATATCTCCAGGGTGCATGGTGTTGGGCATCCTGGCCCCCATCCAGTGATGCCCTTGGCTCTGCCTGCCTGAGCAGTAACCACAGCTGAGCTCTCTCTAATGATCTGCCGGTAAAAGCTGTGTGAGTTCAGGCTCTCCGGGGTCTGGCAGAACTCGGTTCTCTGGTTACGCTCAAGCTAGCATTTCAGTTTATATCGTCTGGTGCTCTTGTCTGCCCTTTGTCGTACTTACAGCACAGTGCTAGCAATCAGGATTAGTGCTGGGAGGTTGGGTAATGGCTCCAGCAGAAGGAATAAACTTTTTTGTTATTGTTGGTGTTTGGATGTTGTTTTGGATTCTGAGCTTTTTTTAACTGCTGAAGTCTACCTAAAGTCCAAAGAACTTCTGTTGGGATAATTTTCTACATCTTGAGGCAGATGAAATAATTCAGATAAATACTTGTAAACATACATTTAAACATGCAAAATTATACATTCCTAGACTTGTAGCATTGCTGTGCTTATTAGACTCAAGACAGAGTTACTGGGTTTTTCTATGGTTTTGTTTTACAAAATTATAATTCCAACGGTATGTGCATGTATGTATAGGCTGGTTCTAATATCGTTGAGTGTCACTCATGGAATTTTCATCATGAGTAAGTACACTGCTGCAGTGTATTTTTCCTGGATGGTGACACAAACTATTACAATGAGGACAGCAGGCAAACCATTAAAGCAATTCTGAAATGGCATCAGAAGTAGGTCCTCAAAGTTTGTATTTTCCCAAGCTACAGCATCACACAATGTTTTTTTCCATACTAGAACATAGAAAGAATTTATTGTTCTCCGTTTATTATGAAACACAAAGAAAGCAAAGAAACTTCCAGTTGTGTCAGAAATTATATCAGCCAGAGTTTGCCTTCATTCAGTGTAACGCTGCCTGGTTGCTTGAGTGCAAGCAATGTCAGAAATTGTCCCTCTGCTATCACAGCTAATTCAAATATTAGGTTTGCAATGTTTTCAGTTTTTTTAAAAGTAAAGTTTTATAAAGGTGATGCAGGATGTCAGTGACTGAGGCATCATTACTCTAAATTAATGATTTGCATCACAGCCAAATCATTAGTTTAAAGATACAGTGAGAAGCACCGATAGCTAATGGATTCACTTAATTCCTTTTTCTCTTTCTTAGATGCCACAAGCAGCAGAGGTCAGAGGTGGTCTGTGGGCTTCCAGCAAGTTTCTTCTGCCAGGAAGGGTGCAAGAGTGGGCAGCTAGCTCCTCAGAAGCCATGCTTCCTCCTGACAGGCTGACTGCACTGGTGTACTCAAACCGCCCCTCTCAACCCACACCCATTAGGTGAGTGACAGCCTTTGTTATTTCTTCCCAGGTGGAAAGGTGCTTCTCTTTGTCCGGACTAGGTTACTCAAGTTTGTATATTTCGATTGCAGTGTTCTGGACTTCAACAATGCAAACTTAATTAACATTTTTCATCAAGACAAAGATATCTGTGGGGTTTCGTTAAACCAATGGATTTAATGGTTCTTTTGTTATTCACTGAGTGATACTGCTGTTAGTGAGCAAAAGATTTTCATTAAAACAAATGTGTTTTTTCAGCTTCAACTGTATTCTTGTTTCTGTTTGTACTAGAATTAAATATTAATTAAAACAATATAGGAAAGATGCAAACAGTCCCTGATGAGACTTCCTGCATTTTTAATCATGATTTGAACAGAGTCTACAGTACTTAATATGACTTTCTATAGGACAGGTTTATAACCATTAGGGTAGCTGCATATAAGAATTCAATATAAGTATGTACTATATACAAGTAGGTACCAAAACCCCAGCCCACACACATTCTCCCACTAAAATCCATGAGAGCAGCAATTATGAGAAAATAGACTCAGAGGTCTGCAGGCTCATCTGGTCTCTAATGAAACTTGATCTTGAACTGGAAAAGTGGGATTGGGGATGTCAGTTATCTACACACTTGTTAAATCAGTGAAATGAAGAATTTGGCTTGGCACTGAAAAGGCATCAACAAGGTTAAAGCAAAACATAAGAAAAAGCTTGTTTTCTGTGTCCCCTTGTTCAGCATATAAATGATACTGTTGGGAGTTTTGAAGCGAGCACTGCAGTCTTTTCCTGGAAAGCATCACTGGCGGAAAAAGAATTTGCAGCAGAATTCAAGAACTGAGCTAAAGAGGTCTCATTTCCTACAAATTTCTTTCTCTTCATCCTCATCATCTGCTTTCCAGCTTTCCACCACCGCCAGTCCTCCCTGTCCTTCGTGCCTCCAGTGCCTGGTGGGAAAGACCATACATACGGCCAGGGCAGCACTGCTGTGTAGGTGATCGTGGGCCATCCCCATTTTGCACAGGACTTGTAAGAACTTGACACTCATTGAGACCTCTGTCCTTCTGTAAAACAGAGTTAAAACTGGGAGGAAAGAGCAAACAGATGACAGGCAAACATTCCTACAACACAATTATGTTGTAACCTCATTTCCCTAAGGGACCATATATTTTTAAGTTGTTGGTATTTTTAGATTGGATATTTTGGTTTTTTGTAAAAGCAGGTGAAAAAGATGCATAGAAACAATCATATAGAGGTGGCACCACACTTTCTCTGGGTAAATAGTGACAAGGCCAATCCACATTGCTATATTCCACAACATACATACCCTAAGCCTACTGCCTATACCCCTTGAATTAGGCTGAAATCCAGACACTGAGGACTCATAGTGCAGAAGCCCTGTAGCCAACAAACCTTAACTCACTTGTACTGTAGTCTCCGCATATATGCCACATTTATGCCCTCTAGACATGTTAACATTTGAAAGGGAATTCAAAATTGGAAGAATGAAAACTGAAAGAATGAATCCTACTTGACAAAACAAAAGATGACATCAGTTTCTCCCTGGGAATGATGCTGGTGGTGTCAGTAGGATTGCAACATGTTATTTTATTCCAGCATTTCTGAGCTGGGAGGTTCTCTAATAATATATGTCAGATTTTCTCTATAATGACCAATTAGAATTCTAGAAGTAATTCAATGCAGCTAGGATATCTTCATTATCCTGCAGCATAGTTGGCAGATCAAGTACACACTTCTGATTTTCTTTACTCTGTTTTTTTTCTTGCTTGCTTGTCACTTCAGTTTGCCCATGAGTGTTTGTCTTGAATGGTTCCCATCCAGAAAGAATGCTAGGGCTGGGTGGTAAATAAGGGACAATGATAGTATCAACATAGATAAGAACAGGGTTTTGTGCATGTGGCTTTTAAGAAAGAAATTTTTGAGGCAATTTTGCATAATTTGAAATTTTCTAGCTTTTATTAAAATAAAAAAATATATGTTTGCAGTTTTATTTAAATCCATTCAGCTAGAAGTAAGCTAGGGGGTTTTTTTTGCTAAGTTTTGAAGTTCATGAAGGTGTGACTGAAAAGAATAATTTTTCTGTGATATTAAAACATTAAATCATCATCAAACTTGCCTCTGAGCTCACAAGCAATAAAGTGTGTATCTCCAGTCCTCTATTTTACTTTTGTCTTACATACATAACATAAAAGCCCTACTGTTTTTCAAAGAATGTGCATCTCTCTAGTGCTATGCAGTTTGGATTAATTTAATAAGTTACAGTGCAACTTGTCCTTGCTGGTTAGAGAGTTCTTGATAGTTCTCCTTTCATTTTTCCCTTTCCAACATATACATCCAACAAAGCTTGAAAGCTTTGGAAAGGACTAGATGTAACTTAATCACTTATTAATACTTTAGAAATATTAACTTGGACCTAAATTTTGTTCTTCCCTTTCTATTTCTTCTTCATCATTTCTAGACTAAGAAAAATATTCCTGGCAGTGGCAACAATGTTGGCATTGTCCCACGGTGCACAGAAACCATAGGAACGAGTAGCCAATGTAAATGGTAAATGAAATTTTTAGTCATATTGTATTAACTCTGACTCTCACCAAAGTGATGGGAGCTAGAATTCCCTCATGTTATTTCTCTGTGCAATAAAATACGATGTTACCTGATTGCTACAGGACTTCTTTACTATCTAACACTAGTTTCTCCTTGTCTTTTTGCTTGTTGTCCCTCTAGTTCTGTGAATTTTCAGACAGCTTGACTGAGCATTTCTGTCTGCAAGCATATTTGGAGCAGCTTTCTTCTGAGGTACCTGGTACTTGTTGGTTTTGCTTGAGCATCCTAGAAATTCAGGGGATTTCTTAACTTCAAAGGTCTGAGAGCTACTGCACTCAAATGAACTGTAGTTTTAAAGATGAATAATCAGCTGAATTACAAGAATATTTCCATTTACTTCCCTGTGATTCTGTGTTGCTTTTGTTCTGTTTTACTATTTCTAAATACTCTGTTATGGCTCAGCTCCTACAAACACTTTAGAGGTGTCCTCCAGACTAAACCCTTTGTTCAGCTTTACACATAGTTTTCATGGGTTTCATTAGGTCATCAGATCACTGCTTATTGTGAGTGTAAGTCACTGAGACTAAAGTGATGAACCTAGATAACTCACCAAAGCTAAGGGTGTCCAAGTCATTATGGTCTGGCTCATAACTGTCCTATGAAGGAGTTAAATATTACAAAGAGCTGGGAATCTCCATGTCTGAGTTCTTCATCAAAGATATTAGATTCTAATATATATATACCTAAATGTAAACATCCTTCTGACTTTTCTAATTTTCTGAGATAAACTAAGAATCTTTTCATGATAATCAGAGTCAAGTATCAGTTCCAGAAAGCCATCACTATGCATCATAGACACTTATGCTTATTGGAAAACAAAACAAGCAATCTACCACTTTCCAGGATTAATGCTATGAAACATTTTATGGGTGGTCCATAAGTGGACAGAATGTTGCAGTATTGTGTGACTGCATGGCAATTAAACTTAATTAGGGAAGGTTTTGAAAAAGACTGATGAAAGTAAATTATGGGAATGAAAGCAACTGGGTTTTTGGGGACTACACTCAGCTACACTAGTTCAGTGAAGTGTTCCTAAAAACGTCCCCTGTCTGTCGCATTCTGGTGTACATCCAACACTTATCCAAATTAAGCATTTTTCTCTAGGATGAGGAATCTTTTAGGAGCACATTCTTCACCCGGTCTTTGCTGAACTCATCAGTTTCTTCAGGAGACAGCTGAGCTTCCATAGTAGGAGCAGCAGATGACTGTTAGCATGTGGCCATCCAGTTTAGTTTAGCGTTGTCTCTTTTCTACATGGAATAACAGAGGTCACAGTGAACATGGATTTTCATTTTCATGTGTGCTCTGGGCAAATTTTTTCCAATTTAATATTTTTAATGCTTTTTCAGATTTACAGCTGAGCATCCCATATGGAACATCTGATTCTGGTTCTCGTGATTTTCCCTGTTGAGAAGACCCTGGTAAACAGACCTGCAGCAGTTTCCAGGCTTCCATGTTGCATGGTTCAAGGGAATCCTGTCAAACAAGCTCTTCGAGAGCCAAGGGTTTCTATGCTCAGGCTGTTTCAGAGCTAGGTGTCTATTCCCTCTCCAAGAGAATGTTAAAGGAAACAAAATTTAACATGCCAAAAACTTCAATGAAAGAGAATTGCTTCGTTCTGCTCTGGACTAAATGATTATTACTGAAGGCACCATTATAGTATTCTATGTTGTATTGGATTTTAATAAATTATGGAAAATAATTAAGTAGAAAAGCAGAAAAAAAATAGCTACACATTTCAGCAGACAGATGTGGGTTTTTTTTAGCTTGGATAGTGTCTCGTATAGGTTTTCACCAGGACACTGGGATGCCTTTTTTCCCTAATGAACTTTTTACATCTGAGGTGAAGTACAGATTCTGTGGACAATTTATTAAGAAAACACATCAGTTTCAAGTGAGCAGTTTTCAGACCATCAGGGAATTTATCTGTGGAAATCATATACAGGCATAAGGAAACACCTCATAAAAAGAATGACTACATGGTCAGCAGCTGTAATTTATGTGCATTCTTTAAAAAAAAAAAAAAAGTGTGTCCAGACCAATTTTTTTTAATTTTTTTTTTTTTATTGCAGCTCAGCAAGGTAGCCTCAACTGTAGTTGTTTAACCTTCTGATTTTTTGTTTTGTTTTGTTTTCTTGAAAAAAGACAACATTTGGTGTTTTCAGTTACAAAGCTTATTCATATGTGAAAGGTGCAGTAAGGATACCTTTCTCCACTGAAGGAAGCTGAAATAAACGTTGATAAAAATATCACACATAAAAAAAGTGTGTTAAAAATGAGAACAGAGAGATGAGAGGATGATAAAAATAGAAAAGAAGTTAGTTCTGGGATTTGACGGCTGAGCATGAATGACTGTGCACAGGTAATCCAGACACACTTCCTTATGCCTAAACTCTGCATTTCAGACACATGTTCACTTGTACATATGCAGATGCAAAATTTGCAAATGATATGTATGTCCATAAATGACAATTTTCTACAGACCAAATTTTATGGACATCAATTGAGTTTAAAAAAATACATTCCTCGAAAAGTATTCTCTAACCAAATCTCTAGATGGGATCTCCTGTTTAGCCCAAAATGCTATTTCTGAATAGAGATCCCATTAGGCAGGGAAGCTTACTCAGATCCCCTACTTGCCTCAACATCTGTATCTGGAAAGTGAAGGCTTAGCTAAAGAGCTGTTGGTATGTGAGGCAATGAGAAACTCCAGGGTATGCTTGCATCTGTAGTAACATAACACTTGCAAGGGGAGCTGGCACAGTCCCCTTGTCAGATCTGTTACAAGCCCTCCATAGACTCATTCTTTCATGGTGATGATTATATTTTGGTGGAAGCCTGATGCAGTTGTGAAGCAGTAAGTGAACATGCCATTTCCCCACTAAAAGCCTACATCCAATGTTTCCTACTTCCTGTTAGGTCACAAAAACATCACTCATCTGTCATTTTGATGATAGCCACTCTATTTTCATCTTCTTTGTCCACCTGAAACACTGCCCTCCACCTCCTTTACATATGCTGTAAATGCTCCCCTTTAGCAGGTTTTCTGAGATCTGCACTATTCCTGCTGACACTTTCTGCAACAGCCAAACCTCTGGGAGCCCCTGAGACAGACTGAAGGGAATGCTCTGAGTTGAATAAATTAGTCAGGGCAAAAGCTGGAATTCATCTTTTGCTGAGTTAATGACAGGAAAATTCACCTGTATTGGTGACTGGCTAGTTAACAAGAATCTTACAGGGCATCAGGATTTGGCCTTCTGTGACTTGAATACTTTCTAAATTATATTTTATGCCAGAATGCTGCAATGCTACTTTTTGGAAAAGCCAGGGAAAAACAAATTTTACAGCTCATAGAGACCTATGACAGCAGCTGAAGTTATTCTCTGTATTCACTCCCCATACCACAAGCCTTCACGAGACTTTAAAACCAGAGAAATCAAGGCATGTGAAAGGGACTTGCTGAAAAAAAACAGTTATGGAGCATTCAAGTCCTTTATTCCCAGTTTTCTAGGAGACACATTTCAGTCTGTATATATATAATTCTGTAAGACATGTTTAATATTTACAAGTGAAGGAACACAGGCTTGGTACTCTTGGATTCCTTTTTAACCTGCCCTCATTTCTTTTTTCCCATATCTCCTTCCCTCTTCTGTGGCTTTCCGGTGTAAGCGCCCACAGCAACCCCCTGTTCAGGTTTCAGCAGTAATCCTTCACCACAGGCCCAAGGTGAGCCTCACTGACAGCCACCAAAACGCCAAGATCACACGCTCCCAACACCCTGCCCTACCAGCAGTGGGAGGAAAATCCAGTTTGTGTTAATAAGGTGTGGAGGCTGGCCAAAATATTTTGTGAGTTTTCCAGCTCGAAAGGGTAATGGAACTACCTCTGTCTCAGTACACTGGCACAGAAGCAAGCTAAACAACTGGGAAATATGTATCAAAGGAGAACTACAGAGCACGAACTCCCTGGGTTTCACACTTCCACTTTGCCTCTTTCCACCTTTTTTCCAGGCTGGCTGCTCCCTTTTGCACAAAATGTGGGATGGATGGGGGAGGGCAAGTGGACTGTTTCTGTGGATTAGCTGCAGGCAGCTCTTGCCAGACTGAAAATTGCACTGGAAAGCATTTCTTATTTTATACCAAAATAATGAATTGTTTAATATGTAAAGTAAGCCCTGAAAGTTATTCCCATAAATTTGGTTTAAAATCTACCTATTTATTAGCTCTGAGCAAAAGAAACCTCTATACTGCTGCGAGCAGAGTCAGATTCTTTGGGATTGCTTCAAAAAGCTCGTTCTTTTTGTCATTCCTCTCTGACCTCCTCCCTGCTAGTCCCGGGATGAAAAGCAAGCCAAAGATCTGCTGAGAAATGGGCTGAGCCACTGCTGACCTTTGCAAATCCAATTTCTTCAAAGCGAGAGCTAATCGACGTGTTCCCACGCTGTGTATTGCTGAAACGTACGATGCAATTCAAGGAATGAATTCACCATGGTGCAATCTCATTTTGAATCCAGTTTTCTTGCTATGTGTCAGAGGGTGAGGGAGGCAGAGTGTGGTACAAGTTATAAAGAGCAATCACAAGTTTCACAAGCCACTTAAGTCTGTCTTTTAAAGATTTTATACTTTTGAGGGGTTCTTTCGCTTAAAATTTAAAATGTGTTAGCCCCTCCCCCTCTTCTACCTTCCTCCCCCACAAAAACAGAGAATTGTTTTGTAGTGATTTAAAAGAAAAATAAGCCAATGAGAGTTTGTGCTGAATAATTGCCAAATAGAAAAAAAAAAAAAAAAAAATCTCTCTGAGGGCATTATCTGACGTGTAACTGCAGTGCCTGTCTGGGTAGATTCATGTGCACAGGAGGTGTAGGTGAATGGGATGTTGAGAGCTTTAAAATTCATATTTAAAATACAGATTCTCTCTCTCACTTTGCATATCAGATTTGGTATAAGTGCTACTCCTACTTTACAGCAGTGAGAATGGTCCACTCTGTGCAAAGTTTCGCCTTCTCTGATAGGTACCATAGATGTGCATGCAGAATCCACGCAGGAAAAGCATAATGGTATTCCTAAACTAAATCTTACAAACTTGTTTCAACAGATGTGTAGAGACTGGCCCCCTCACTCTGTTTTCCAGAAGGAGCTGTGGTTTGTTTCCTGCCCAGCTGGCTAAGCACTGCCCAACCCCAGTGCCGCATACCCTGATACACTGGTCGTGAGTGAGCGGCAATGTGATGCACTGCAGCCTGCTTACATGTCCTGAGCAGTGCCTGTTTGTGTAATGCTGCGACATTTCGTCTGGGGCAAAAGGGACAGAAGAGGACTCTTGTTCCTCATTTAACTATTATAGGGCATATGTCATGGGTAAGCACAACGCAGAGCCCTTTTGTCAGTGTTGAAGAGAGGAATTACATCATTCCCCGTGGGGGCTGAGTTCGGTGTGCAGCTCTCCAGGGGCCACCCCTCCAGCATGGACGCCATGGCACAGCAAACAGCAGCCAAGTTGCTCCACATTTGGTGCCTTACCACATGCCTTCTACTATGTGGTGAATCTGGCCAGTTTGGCCATATAGTAGAACTAGAGATATCGCAACCTATTTATTTCATTATCATCTTCATCGCACAAGTGCCATTCTATTTGAGCTGATGTAATGGAGAATCAGGCCCTTGGGCTAGTGGGCCAAACTGTCCTGGCTATGTAAGCTGAAGACTTCCAGGAAAAGCCTCAATGCTGTCATTTTCTAGTTGTCCTTAGGAAAGCAAATGAAAATATATCATTGTTCTCCAGATTGCTGAATGAAGCAAGCTCTTTTTCACATGTTATTTCCATAACCATGAATAGTAAATTTCATCCATTCATGAGTGGTTTATAAAGGCGTTTGCTAACTAGCCAGATTTGGAGGACTTTCTTTCTCAGCAAGAATTGCAATAAGGGAATAGTTTGTGTTTTTTATTGCTTTCTCAATATTTTTGTTATTTCTTTCCCAAGACACAATCAGATTTTCCAGTCTTTTGGTCATCAAAGATTTTGGAAAACAGATTGTGTAGACTGGATGAGTAACAGCTGGTACCAGACAGATCTACTGGTGTAAAGGGGAGAGGACTAATTTGTTTTACATGCATCCTCCCACTGTTGACACCTTTCACTGTGGCACACTGTTCCTGTCCTATGACAGGGAATATCTTTGCACAGAGGGAACCCTTGTCCACAGGATTACACCTGCCTTTGGGTTTTGCTGTTTTTTATAAGCAAGTTTTCTAGATGTCTTCATCATAGCTCTTTTACCTGTGCTTTCAGTAATGTATTAGAAAAGAATGGAAGAGTAGCTTTAACTTTGTTCATTAATAGCACTGATTGACAGGTTTTCATTTCCAACCTTTTCAAGTCAAAAGTTTTGTTTGCTCCACTTCTGAATATCTCAAGACACTTTAAATTGAATGTCTGTAAAACAAAAACTTGTACAGTGAATTCCCCAAGAGAGGTCACACAGGACTGAAGCAAAGTTTCAGATCAAATAAACGGCAGTATCTCTGCTGCACTCTCACATTTAATGTGGGAATGAACATTTACATGAATCCTCTTTATTTCCTTGCCTGGTATAAAACAACTTGTGCTTCTCTTTTAGATTGCTCACTGTTTAGGAAAGATGTTGTAGGGAAAATCGTGATTTGTAATATTGCAAAGTACTAGCTGGTAAAACAGCTTGTGTGCATGATACCTGATTTTTGCATATTACTGTGCCAACAATAGCTGATCCCAGTCAGATAGCTTAGACCACATTCAAAGAAAGCCACACTACTTCTCTCTCTTATTATAGGTTTGATCTAGTTTTCACATTTGTGTGTTATGTTTTTAAGTACCTACCCTCATATTCTTCAACCTTTAGTGAAAGACAGCATTTTCAATATATATTTTCTGCAAAAAATGTCCTATGAATATTCTAAGATATTCAATCTGATCTAAAAAATTTAAAAGGACTGGCATCTTCTCAGTCTAGTCTTCTTCCTGAGGTAGCCTGGATTAATACTTTTGATCCTTCCCTTCTCTGAACAACATCAGAATCCAATGCCATTGCAGATGGGGAGACTGCCTTTACCCAGTCTGTGAGGATACTCAGACTTTTGAAAAAATGTTCAGATTCTCACAGAACTTAAGCCTTTTCTGCAAACTGTCCTGAACGCACTGGGCATCTCACCTGGGAGAACACCACTGGATTGGATAGTCCATGTCAATAGCTGTTGGGCTTCTGTTGGAAGAATGAGTCCTGGCTGGAGCAGGACAGAATGGAAGCCCTGTCTAAAGAAAACATCTCTAATGTAGCTTTGTTTTGTTGATTCGTTTTTGGTTTTTTTCTTTTTCATTGTGCTCTAGGCCTTAATTAATTTCAAACTGTTTTCTTCTGTCTCCTTCATTTTTTCCCTGACTACTGCTCTATATACTTAAAACAAATGACCCCAAAGACGGAGGAAATCTATGTAGAAGAGCTACTGAGCCTTTGCGCAAAGCCCAGAATACTTTTTTTCTGCACAACCAGTGGAGAAATAAGAACAGCTCTGCCACTTTCAAGACAAAATTATCAAACTTTAGCAAGCATTTAGACTGCAGTAAGGATCAAACTGCAAAGCCAAAGGGAAAATACAGAGAAGACTCACAGGCTAGGTGGGCAGTTACCTGCAGGAGCAGGGAAGTAAGCTGTACCCATTGCTCCTCTTGTAGCGGGAATGTGCCATTCAGCTGGCACTGTAAACACACCAAAGGGGTTTTATCACAAAGAAGTAGTCTGAAAAGGTGTCAGTTTGAAAAACTGAAGGAGCTGGCGTTCTACAAACAAAACTGCTATGATAATTGGTTTCCCTTTTGTTCATTTTGTCTGATTATAGTCCAGAGCCAGAAATGTTTCAGTAGCTTGCAAAGCTGGAAGCTAACCAGGTTATCTAAATGGGTTCCAGCTCACTGAAGGATGGCAAAAAATATGCTTTTCTTCTTTAGAATGTTGTTCATAGTTTTATATTGCTTGCCAGCTTATTAAAACTGATTTGAGAGGAGGTGGCTAACTGAGGAAGATTCTTGGTTTTTCTTTGAAGAAAACTAGTTTTTTGTGTATAATTGTCCTGGTTTGGGTTAGAACAGAAGAAAATCTGTTCAGTGATTTTTACTTTTCAGATCAGTCTCTTGTAACTAACTCCACTTAATGAAGTTAATAGTATATTTTTGCAGAGAGTGTCTGCTTCTAGAAGTGATAACACCCCATGTTTAGAGTTACTACCAAGGATTGGTGTGCAGACCAAGGTCACTGATAAATCTTGTTCACCACATTGGGGCTGCAGAAAGTAAAAGGCTGCAACTGCAGGGGGGAGCAGACAGGACAGGTGACCCTAAACTGACTGAGGTATTCCATCCCATATACGTCATATTCAGTATAAAGCTGAGGGATCATTAGGACCAAGCTGTCTTCTTCAATGGCTGGCATCCAAGGATGACTCTGTCTGTTCTGCCTTTGATCCCAATATGTGTGTTCCAGAATCCAGCTCCAGAATCCAATTTCCATCTGCTGCTGAGTCCAGTCTAGGGCTTCTCCAGTGCCTGCTCCACAGGTGATAGTGACATAATTGCCACTGGGGGAGTTGGGTTTGATACTGGTTTTGTATATGTTTATAT
>WUAM01000287.1:56819087-56854698 GCA_024336885.1 Actenoides hombroni | reverse complement strand
TATTATTAGCATTATTTGCATTATTTGCATTATTTGCATTAAATCTGTTTTAGTTTTCTTTTCTAATCACTAAGTCTCTCTCCCTTAATCCCTTTCTCTTCCCATTTGGGAAGCGAGAGAGGCTAACAGAGTGCATCTGTTATAGGTCTAGTGGACAGCCCTGACACTAAACTGTGACAATGATTCCTACAAATAGAGAGATAAAGAAGTGCCTGATTAATAAGGAAAAGTATGGTGAAATCTAGATTGCAGTGCCAGTTTTGCACATAGTTTTTTTCCATGTGCCAAATTAGGACCTGTGTAGGTGAATGTCATTTTAACAGCCTACTTACACTGAGAAATTACTCCTGTTGTCTCCAGATCCCCAGGTCTTGTACTAACACACACACAAACAAGTGAGCACACTTAGCACTTATATGGGTGCAAAGATTGATGTAAATTGCAATCTTTTAACATGCCAAGCATAACAATCTCTCACCTACAGAAGAGGAGGTCTTGTTGTTAAGCCCAAGATTCAACTGGAGCTTGTGTGCATGGTTGTACAAAATGATTGCTGAGCTATGAAAGCAACAGGTAATTCAGATGAAGACCCACAGACTACTGTAATTTTTAAAGTGAGCTTTATGAGCTTGTGCTCAGGCTTGTACGGGTAGTGTATGTCAAGTTAAAGCTGCATGAAGTATTTTTTGCTACACTCTACAAGCTGCAAAGGAGTTACAGATGTACGTTATCAGCACACTATCAATAGACCATGAAATCGTTATTTTTGCTACTGCCTTAGCATGTATTTGGAGCTCTACAGTGACAGTAATAATAATTTAAAAAAAAAAAAACAACAAAAAAAACATCATTAGCTTGACTAAGTATTTCCCACAAAGGAAAGTTTATTCACAGTGACTTTAAATGTCATAGCAGTGCTCTGAAGCAGTACCAAAAATGTGAAGTTTAATGTATATAGTGAACAGGGGATTAAAGCTCTATGGTTTAAGAACTCTACTATGAACACATAGCAATATTTTTCTTCTAACATAGTTGCATCTTCATAAAATCTGTTAACCTGCAGCTTGCAGATGAAGTCTGAAGTACGGGACAAATTAAAATATGGTAACCCTGAAAGGGCAAATTGATTTAACCAGGGCTGTATTACTTACAGGAAAAAGAATTGAGATTACTGATGGCTTACTGCACAGAAAGAGCATTTACTATGGTGGAAAAGTGTATATCACAGATTAACTCTGTCAGTTTTGCACTGGCCTGTTTCTTATTTTACATGGCCAACACTTTGATCCATGTATAATGTAGGTACTTACAATCCTGGGAAACTTGCTGCCTCAAACTAAAGATGAAATAATTTAATCACAGGGACTTGGAGAGGCATTTTTCAAACCAATTTAATTATGCTTCAATGTTTACAGGCTGTGTCTTTGTGTGAGTACTACATCCAGAGATAATTTAAAAGCACAAACTTCTTGTAGGCTTAGGTGTGTGGGAGGTTTGAGAGAAAATAGAAAATTGGTTATTTGTTACGGTTCATAACTCTAGAACATTCAAACTTGAACATCTTTATGTTTCCTTTTTCTGTCAGGGAATTTACTCTTTTAATGAATTTCTGTTTCTAATTTTTCCATTCCTGTGCCTGTAAAGACATATGTTCTCATGTAGTTTAGGAATGAAGGATAGCATTGCAGTGATTTCAGACAGATTTTGAGCTCTGCTATATTCCTATAACATCTCAGATTTTCCAGAGGCCTCAGAAGGGTTATTCCAGATTTACAGTGGTAGAACACTGGCAGATTTTTATCCTTTTTACATTTGCATTCAGATCTAATGGCTTAGTCATCCAAGTCCCTAAATCTGTTACCCAATTCAGTTCTTCAGTGCTGTTTTATCTCTTGTACAAATTTCATACATTATATGATGGTAAATAAATATAAAGAGAAACTGAACTTTTAAAAATGGAAATTGCTGATATTTTTTACTGATTTCTAGATCTATTATGTCACTAGTACTCTTTGGGAAAGTTCTGATTTACAAAATATGATCTCATGGTGCATTTTATCTTACTGGCTTCTTGCCATATTGCCAGAATGCAGTGTATTCAGACAGAGGCAATGAAAATATTCTTCAGGAGCCTATGCATGCAGAGAAAGAGTGCAAAGCTGGTTTTAATTTTCTAGAAACAGATCCTAGTTACAGTATACCTCCAACTGAATGGTTGGGTTTTTTTGTTTTGTTTTGTGTTCTTTGGTTTTATGTTTTTGAGGCATGTGTATCATATATTCACAGGAAAAGTCCAAGTTTCAGAAGTTTTCTTAGAGTGAATTTCATGCTTTTTGAAAGCTTTACTGGAAACCATCATCTATGTATTCTCACAAATACAGCACTGGCAATATTTCTACACTATTCAGGAAAGATCCCTTGCAAAATACTACATATTTTTCCACCCTTGCTCAGAAGGTACTACTCTAGAAAAGAGAAGATGGCCTGTTTGGTCCTATGCTGAGTTTCTAAGAGTACAAAAAAAATTCTCTTTAAGAAAACTCCGATTAAGAAATAATAGCTTGAAGAGTATATTAACTTAAGAAATAGTATCTTCTCACTAACCTCTGTGAGGAGCTTTCAGTTTTCAAACATCTATGTAGTTCAGCTGAACTGTCAATTCCTCTGCCCTTAGTAATGTAAAATCTGTATTTTCCATAGAACTACTCATCAGGGTTTATTTTTTCCCCTTCTGTTAATAAAAGTTATGCTGATCAGAAATCAGAACTGCTTCAGTAAAAGGCTGGTTCAAATACACACTGAATGAGATTAAGTTGCTAGTGTCATTTGTGGGTAGTTCATATGAGATCATTTTTGGGTTTTGTAGTCCATTATACTTTCTTTCTCTCTTTCTTTTCTTTATTTTTTCTCTCTTTCCCTCCCTTGTCTTATTTGATTCATATTTCATCTCTGTTGAAGGAATGCAAGTACCATTATACTCACTTCTCAGATGATTTTTCAATGCAACGATATTTGAATGGGTACACTTTTTAAAAAAAAAACTGGTTTTGCTAAATCTCTGATTTAGCTGTGCACTCTTCTTGTTTATTTGCATTTAGGGTCCTGTGATAATATTCTGGTAAGATATGAGATAAGATTTTCATTTCCAAGAACTAGGCCAATTTGTGAATCTGGAGGTGTAATACTCAGTACGACTTCTCAGGTGATAAGATAGCAGCTTAACAGCAAAGAGCATTTAACAGCTTTGCAGAAAGAATTATTTTTCTGAGAGCGTTCAACCCACATAGAAATAGGACGTTTAGAAATTGTGTAGAAAGTCATGCCCTCCTGACATCTGGTCACTGTCTAGGTCAAGAGTTAGACGTGGTTCAGACAGGTCCTGATATTTTGCATCCATAGGTGAAGAAGCTGGTACAAATTTGAGCATCTGATATGTAGCTGTTATACAGTCCACTTATACTTAGCCTTGTTAAGCACTACTTTTTAAAAATCCTTATTTTTTTTCAGCCTGCATGGTATTGATCTGGCAAGACTTTTATGGGGCTTTAGAGCTGTGCCCAACAAATAGTTTTGTCCTAGTTTTGTAGCAATTTCTTCCAAGATATTGACATGTGGAGAAGTGTGCTTTTGTTAAATGCTAGGATTATTTCAATTTTGCAGGCTTTAGTCCATAATCATCAATTACCTAGCCAAAGTCTGAGAAATTATATGCACTGGCAGAAGCACAGTGCATATAATTTAATTAAATATTTAAATAAACTTGTAAAAACAAGTGCATTTGAAGCTGAAAAGATTGTACAGAGGAATACTATACTCTTAGTAATGTCAGTCTTGAAGTTCCTTCACACGCTTGCATAAGAAATGGATTGCTTTATGGAACAGGTTCAATTCTCAGTCTTACCCAGGTAAATCCAGAGTAAATCCCTGAGCACAGATGAGGAATCTGCCTCACTGTTAATTTGACTATAGCGATGGAGTTGTCCTGCATACTAAACTGTTACTTCTTATGGCAATTGAACCTTTTCAGCAAACTGGTATCTGGACCTGAATGAAGCTTAGTAGGAGACTGAATTTGGCAACTTGATTTGCATCCATCCCTCTCACTTTCATTTAGAAAACCATTTGAAAAATGCATAACAAGTCAGTTCCTCTGAGTTTTGATAGTGATGGTTAACCTCCTGGACCGTTTTCCTTTATTGCCAATTTCTCTGTTAGAATGTAATGTGTGTTTTGTGCTTATGTGCATTTCATGAACTGCCTTGCTGGCTGAGGAAGCTTCCATTAGTTTTTCTTTCAAAACAGATACACACCTTACCTCCCCAGCTGAACAAAGCCAGTGAGGGATAATCACATTTATCATCTTTCTGAAATATCAAAGTTGTCTCCCCTCATGGCACAGAATACCAAGCCATCCAACAAGAAAGCAGGCCGTGTGAATAGCTTTGCTGAATTCCTAATTGTTTGCTCTGGCAGTTCACAGTGAAGCAGCTGGTTGTCTTTGGAAAGCTATGCATGTTGTTTTGGGTTTGAACATCATGTGTCTTTAATTTTTAGCACTAGCCACAGGGATAAGTATCACAAATATCTTCTTGAAGGCCTTTTGCCCTTGGGAACCCAATATATACTTGGCAGCCTCTCTGACAGTGGGACTGAGGGGAGAATCAAAGTTGACTCATTGCCTTATATCCCTTTAGGGAGAATAAAGAATAAAAAGGGCAATTGCTGCTTCCTTCAGTTGCCTGAAGCGAGTCTTTCCTGTTTTGTAGGGAAGAAACGAATGCTATTTTCTAAAACAATCTGGCCTCTATATGAGCAAAATATTTCACCCAGTATCATACAGCTAACTCTGGGGCTTGATTTCCTTATGTTTCATTGTGGTCCCAGGTGGAGTTCAGAGATCCATAATGCTGCACATCATCAGAAATGGGCATTCACATCTTCCATGCAACACTCACCTCTGGCAGAATCTACTCTCTTGTTCTTCATATCAGTGCACAGTAAATTAACTAAAATTAATTTGTAGAATGCTCTGTACGCTCTCAGGTGCATATCTGTGGAGGTGGCTTAATTTATTGTGCCCAAGCTATTAAGAAATTCTGATCTCCTATTGTACTATTAGGACTAACATAAACAGCTTCAGTGAAAGTCATAGGGTAATGCTTATGTTCATTACCCTGCATAGTGAGTAATATATATATTATATATATACATGCTAGTATATATATTATATATATATACCTTCCCAAGTATTCTTCACCTTATATGCCACACTGAAGTGAAACAGTCATTGGTGTGCTGATAACGTCATAATATATAAGGGAAACCTGAGCCCCAATGTATGCATCAACTAAAGACTAAGCAGTATGCCAGATGAGCTTTGATTCATTTTAGAAATGTTGCTAGGCAGAGCTCCAGGCTCACACCAAGTGATGCCATGATATTTGCTCATGTCTCCATTGTCCCTTATCTCAAGTGGTGCAACTGCCAGAAATAATTTTCCTTAATAGAAAAATTTCACACATTTTGCTCATTTTTTTTCCCTATGTAAATCTCATTATTTTATTATTTCCATTTGAAAACAGAATTCAGCTCTTGTATTTTAGATATGAAAAGCATCTTCCCTTAAGACAACATTTCCATTTTTCTAGGAAACCCATTCCTTTTATAATCAGCTCAACTCAGGACAAGAATCTTATATAAGAATTATCAATTATCAAGAGAGAAAGTCCAGCATTTTCTTCTTCTTTCTAAGATTTCAAGTTTGGCTCTTAGTCCTGAAATGCACTGCATACACTAGGGCATGTACTTTTGAGTTGATGAAAGATTTGATATATTGCTCAAATACAAAAAGGGATTTTAGCTGGGGAAGGAGCTCTCAAAGATGATTGGATGAATATATTAGCATGAATCTGAACTTTTATCTTGCAGAACACTGCACAGGGTCCCAGTGATACAGAGCCCATTGGAATCAGCTGTTGTCTGACAGCTAAAAATATTGGGGTTCGAAATGGTTCTAAATGTTCCTGATTTGAAAGGTGACTTGGTATGACTTCATATAAAGTCATTTTAAATATGCTTGTATATTATATATATCAATCTATGTATTTAATCACTTTGTCCAACAGAGAAAATATGGCCTTGATCTGTAAGCAACATCTCCTCTTTACAGTGCAGGAGTGTATGCCTGGACCTAACTGTAAAATTAGTGTTTTGTGACAATTTTTGTTTTATGACAAGTTACTTAGGTTATAAGTGCTTTCAGTTTCATTAGTGTATGATTCTGTTACTGTCCTTTGTCTACTTCCTGTAGTTTGTTGTTAAGCAAGGAGCAGAGCTTCTAAGTCAATGTCATGTATTTCATACAGAAAAGCCAGGCAGAGGTGTGGCATGAGGTAAAGTCCATTTGTTTCTCTTCCTTACTACTTCTTTTAGCTCTGCTTCAGACTGAGGTACAGAAACTGTCTTGCACAGTATTATACAGACATAAGAAGGCACTCTGTACTTGAGCAAAGGCTGAAGCAAGAAAACTAAACAAGTATGATGCTAAGAGCAAAGCACAGCAAAAAGCCTTTAGGAGAATCTATAAAAAGTTTAAATTTGTAAAACATGTATGTGGGTGGGTTAGGAAAAGAATAAAGCGTAATTAAGTTACTGAAGCCTCAGCAGGACTCTGAACATTGTTCAGTGTGCATTGCATTTTGCTTTAAAGAAATGTCAAGAATACCCACATCCTTAGAAAGGGGATTTTTTTTGTTGTACTTTAGCATTAATTTTAACAAATGCATGAAGACTGCCCTTTCTTGGACCTTGCGTCATTCTGCTGCAGGGTACTGAGTGTATTACAGGAAGTTATGAAGGCAAAAATCCCACCTTCTGAAAACTAGTCACAGAGCTGAGCTGTGCATGTTAGGCAAAGCTGAAAGGCAGGGAAAAACTGTACCATCCTGTACTTAAAAAAGGTGCTGGGGCACATCCTCTTCTCCAACTGGGCTGGGAGCCAGCTTCCTGCCTCTCTGCCTTGGTGTGGGGATAGCCCTCTGAGATGCTCTGTAGGGGTCCCTGTCTGTGCAGGGACTAACACCCAGAGAAATGTGGATGGATGAGAGGATATACCTTTGCCCTTTCTCCCTTTGAAGTATGTGGGAGCAGAGAAAAACGTGCCAATCACAGAAAAGCATCCTTACAGCTACTGGAAGAGCTTTTCTAATTGTCCTATAATGTGGACAATTTAGGTCTGATGCACCCATGCCATAAGTGACCCAGACATTGCCCTCTTCCCCTCCTGCCAACCCCTGCTTGCCCTTCTCTTTCCATGGAGCTTCCTGAGGGTGACCCTGAGTCACCACCACAGTGAATGTCCTAGGCTGCTCCTTGTGTTGTGCCTGAGGCTGAAGAAGAAAACACAATTGTGAGCTTCCTAAAGCTCTGCAAAGTAACATCTTTTGTTCAATGACACTGCTTCTGCAGTCAGCACATCAGACCATATCTCCTGAGCCTGACCATGAGAGTGCTATGGTGGTGCACACAGCACCATATAGGTGATAAACCTGGAGCTGAATAGGGCTTTCGATCCCAGCTTAAATAGGCAGCCTTTCAATTAGCTCTCCTTCTCATGGTCTCCAAAGCCCAAGGCTACTGGGAATCAGTCCTGTCCCTCTTCCAGACCTATCTCCTCCCCAAAAATATCCTCACATGAATGCTCAGTGGGCTCCATTATGATCAGGGACTCCTTCACTGCCAGATTAGCATAATGTTGTGGTTGGGAAAGTCAAGTGAGGCAGCTAAAATGGTGAAATTATGAAGAGTAATGAGTATTTGAGCTGTTACCTATCTCATAAATACACATTCTAACATGCAGAAAAACCACAGTGTTGACTGAAAATATTGTGATCTTCAGGGAGAAATAAAGAAGTTATCCAGAAGTGTTCTGTCTTTACATATAGTTTACCTAAAAAAAAAAAAAAAAAATCTGACCTTTTTTAAGATGGCTGACAGCCAATATTTCAGCAATATTTCCTTTGTGTTTCTGCTCACACGAAGTGATTTATGTCCAAGCACTCTGTAGCTGGTTCTCAAATTGCAATAATGATTTTGACTTTTTGTTTATATTTTTATCTGAACATTTCTGCCTGCCATGTCATATATCCTGAACTAGTATAAGTGTCTTTTATAGGTAACTGCTCTGCCCATGTATCAGTCATTTCTTCTGAAAGTCTGTGACTTTGTGTGTATTATGGGTAAGTTTTTGGAGGCAAGGAAGAGGGCAAAAAGGACTATATCATCACCTTGCTGACTAAGAAAATAATAGTTTTCAATGAAATTATTCTGAAAGATGTGTAGTAAAGCCAGAACTGGGCCAGGACACTTGGACCAAGCAGCAATTTTTTCTATGGGAAGAGTTAACATACTTTCCCATGACAGGTATGAGGCCAGAGCTCGTGCCATCAGTCCAGAAGACGTGAGGTAATCAGACTGCAAGTGAAGCACTGTTGAGTCCTGCTTTAGTGAACAAGGTCATCTGTGTAGGATACTGCATGAGGAATGTTCTCCAGAACTTCAGGATTTGTCTACACCTTCGCAGAGGAGATTCAGTTCAGGTGTTTGAGCTGAAAAGTCCATCTACATAACAGTCAACTTGCTGTGCACAGTTGAGAGCACGTGCATGTTAATGGCTTGTACATCCTTTAGGTGATTTGGCATGGAGTACAAAGGAATGGGAAAACAAATTTTATTTTTTTTTTTTTAAATAGTGGAAAAAAAAGATTAGGCAGTAAAAAGAAACAATAGATTTACCCTGAAATGAAAATTCAAGAACATACTGCAGTTTATATCAGTATAATATCCATATTGATATGACAAATCAGGATGGATGTTTCAGTGACAGAACACAGTTTTTCATATAAATAATAAGTTCCAACAAATATTTTATTGTTTTTGAGAAAAGCTGAAAATGTCCACCATTATTAAAATAAAACAAAATAGTGATGTATGTGGAATGTCTGTTGTTTAACTTCCCACCTTTTGGAAACAAGAAACAAAATGATTAAGGGACAAGAATCACAGAATCACAGAATGCCAGGAGTTGGAAGGGACCTCCAAAGCCCACAATATGAAAAGGGGTTTTTTTTCCAGAAAGTACTTTTTCTTTAAGTGTAAGTATTTTTCAAAAGATATCAAAGGAATTAGAACTAAAAAATATCTTATTCTCTTATTTAGTTGGGACTCCTACAGATTCACAGACATTAAGGCCAACAGTCTGTTATGATCATTGTCTCATCTGACTCATATAAATCAGCTTGTACAATTTCACTCAGTAATTCCTTTACCAAGCTTATAGCAACATACTGCTAATTAAAAGGTTGTGATCTGATAGTGTTAGCTCTTATGCTAAGAGTCGCAGTGACTTTAAAAGAAATAATCACACCCATATTAGCAATGAAAAATACCACTTGAACCTTACAGTGTATCAATACATAAAGCATGATGAATCTACCTCTGTTGTGCATTCTGGAGAAGGAATATGCAAGAATTTGGGTCTGGAGGGGAAGGGCTTGAAGATGAAGGCAGAGTCCTATCCTTCACCCGTTTCTGCAGCTGTCTCCTTACTCTGCAGGTGGTTGGATGTCCCTGGCAGCTGGTAGCTCCCATCCAACACAGATCTTCCTTCACACATTTGTCCAGCAAGAGCAACAGACCTTGACTGATACTTGGCCGGAAGGAGTGGGAGTACCACCAGGTATGAGCCTTGCTTTGAACTGCCCCACTTGTGCTCTGCAGAAGTCAAAAACGATCCATGTAAGTCCTTCAGTCTGCCTATAGGCAGCCCTCAGATGTTGGTTATTGTGCAGAATGGTGCAACATGGAGCAGGTGGCTTGTGCTAAAGGTGCCATCACAGCAGTGATGCCCTATCACTTGGACCTGCATGGAGAATTCACAGGCCCCCGTGCTATAACAGTAGCATCCATCACCAATGCACATATACTGAGACAGTGAATATGAATCTTGTTTTGCAAGAACGTGATACTAGACAATTCTGTGTCCTGTGCATCTTTATACAAGAGATGATGTTCATGCTTCAGTGTGCTTTACACCGTATTTCCTATTCTATAGTTGCAGGCTAGGTGCTCACCCGGTGCCAGCAGTGCCAGTAGTGGCTGTGAATGCACAACATGCAACAGGGAGCGTTAAGGACATGCTTCGCTCCAGAAAGTCAGTTAGAATCTTGAGAGGAAAACATTATAGCTACTGAATTCTCTGACTGATGTTAGTTTCGTGAAACTCCCAAGAATGTGCCTGGAAGAGTAAGTGATTACCAAAGAACTCCTCCGGAATGGTCTAAAGCTACAGGCCAGATTATTTCTTTTAGAATACTGTTGACTGAGCCCATCTATTGTTGGGTCTGATGCAGATTTTATTTTATTCTTGTCAACTTAGCATCTGCAGTTGTCTTGCAAATAATTTACCACACATTGGAGATGTATCATGGTGGGGAAAAGAACAGTTGGTTTTTTCTGAACAACTATCATCCTTCACTTTCCAGGAAGCCATAAATACCTTCTCTTTTGCAACATTAATCCATACAAAAAAAAAAAAACCCAACACCAATATACCACTGAAGGTAGGTATGTTTACTGGTATTGTAAGTCCATCTGAGAGACAGGGCTCTAGTCCAATTTGTTTCACAAATAGAGCTAAGGAACTAGTAACATGAAGGAGCAAGCAAGCTCGCAGCAATCAAACACTGTATCCCACATACTAATATTAATTGTAACAACACAGTCCACAAACCTTTTAGAAGGCACAGAGAATACTAGGAGTGGAAAGAACAGAAGTTTTCGTTGGAGGGAAATAGCATTCACATTTTGATAATCTCCAAAAATGCCTTTTCTAAACAGAAGTGCTTTGTATTACGCCATTCCTGTTGGTAGTTTGGGGGTTTTTCATTAGATGTATGAACTTCTTGCCATAGTAATAAAGGTCAGGCACTATTGTGCCTCTTTTATGATACTGACTAGCACAAGTTGTGTATACAAACCCAGGAAGTATTTATTTATGAGGAATACGTACTTTAATAGTGGAATACAAATCATTTAAAGATGCCTATGATATGAATCATGCCACAATTTCACGGATAAGTGGAAACATTATGCAACTTATTGAGTTTTGAAAGCACTAACCAATGTGAACTTTACAGCAGACTTGAGCTGGACCTTTTCACCCCTTCTAATATATGCTGTGGCTATTTAATATTCCTCACTAGGGAGTAATGCTGGCATGCAAGTCAGCAATATATCAGTCACTGGAGCCATGAACCTAGTGAGAACATAAACTAAACTGATTTTCAATTTTGGTACATTACAAAAAAGACTATTATTGTGAGGTTAGAGATGTCAAAGTTGGTGACCTGGTATAATGAAGTATTCCCTGCCACATAGTCAAGCATGAAAAGTAATTGGAGGCGGTATAAACTTCTAGAGGCTCAGAGGTTTTTCCCTCCCAAATTAAATATTCTTTTGCATAGTTTGTTTTTTTTTTTAAATGAAAAGTGGTCATTTTTGTGAAGTACTGTAAAAGCAGAAATGATGCCTCTGTAAAGTTTGTAGTTGATGGAGAAATACATGTGTTTAGAAATGAGGTCACATCTTAATGCTTGGGTTACTTACGTAAGGCACCGATGAAAAGAAAGTTCCTACCTGTCAGCTAGGAATGATGTTAACACACTATGGCAGCATGTGACCAACTTTAGAGCTTAAAACCTTGAAAGGACACAGACAATGTCTCCTTTGAAGAGAATTCCTGAAAATCACTTTACAGTTTCTGCTAAGCTTTAAAACACAGAGCAAAATGCCCTGTGTCTAAGCAGCAATGATAAAATTTATTACTTAGCTGCAATATTTACATCCGAAAAACCACCTCTAAAGAGTGCACAGGTCTTTCAGCTTGTCCACCAGAGAGAAAGAGTTAGCATTTAGTCTAGGGAATGGTGTATTAGTACTGTGAATCCTGTACTCCAGGTGTTCATTGTGGGTCCTCATCCCAGGTACTGCACCGGCTTTGACCAAGTAATTCCTGATTTCCTCTGGCACAAGCACTGCATGAGCTGGCACGGTGCCAATCCTCAGGAACTAGACTGCAGAGGGCACTCCTATATAAGAAGGAATTGCAATCTCCAGGCTCCTTTACTTCTAGCCTTGATTATTCATTGTTATTTTTTTCTTCTTCAATAATTAATGACACTATTATTACACTAAAAGGAAAATTATATTATTCTTGACAATTGTTTTTGTTATGATTATTTAGTTCCTCCTCCCCACCTCCCAAGTTTATACAATGACAATGTCCGTCAGTGATCATATCATGTTCAGGTCACCAACCTCAGAAGTTAAATGTACACAGAAGGGCAACCTATTAATATACCATCCCTAGGCATAACTTGAGGGAAGCAGCACAGGGAGGGCATGGCTTTTGCCACATGCTTGGGAAGTCAGAGAGATTCTACCTGAGGTAGGCCATTCATGAAGCAATATGAAAGCCACTTTTGCCTTCCTCTGCTTCCATCTATGCAAAGGTTTGTTGGAATTATTACTTTGGTCTGAATTTCATCTGTGACAGCAAGGAAAGACACAGCCTTTTGAACTACAGGTCCAGAGCCTCATGGGTGGATTTCTGTCCTCTGAACTACTCTTCAGAAGATGGGGCTGGACAAACAATCTGCAGCTAAATATGATCAGATTGCTGCAGTTTGCACAGCACAGTGGAGGCTGAGAGGCTGCAAAGCGTGTGGCAGAGGCAGTGCAATAGACTGGGGAATCTCTGAATACCAGGCAGCTGAGTTAAGGCTACCATAATGCAAACTACTCTCTAGAGCTGTTACATTAGGACATTAAAACCCTGAGATGCCTCAAGATTAGGAAGAAGCAAGTGTAGTTTATGACTACTTTAGCTTCACCTCCCCCTTCCCCTTTTTATGAATTAGAGGTAAAGCCTGTAATGGCATCACCCAGCATCTCAGCCTTAAGGGTGAATAGCTTAAAGCCAACAGAATTAATTCTTGAAGTTCAGCTGGAGCCTATGCAGTTCCTACATTGCAGTTTAATTGTGCTTCCGATATTTAGCTTTGTTTAACGAGAACAAATAGGTACTAGCTTAGGGTTCTGCAAGGGATACAGCTCATGTATCATCCAAACGACAACAGGAGGGTCATTTCATTTCCTGTGGGTAGTGGAAAGTGATCTGCCTTTTCACACTTACTTCTGGAAACTTGTTGCAGGGAAAGTGTAAGATCAGGCTAACACTGTGCAAAAGAGCTGACTGAGCAAGGAGAGCAGGACCTGGCTGTTGAAGCAGTAAATACACTTCCACAGCCGAGCCCTGGATCATGTTTATTTTCAAAACTAAGACCTCACATTTCAAGTGAGATATTTGCTCAGTAAAATGCATACATTTCATATTTCATTACCACATACTGTATATCTCATACAGCAGTTAAGAAATGAAGAAGTGTGGAAAGGACAGTTATTCAGGGGAGCTGTAACCATAAAGATTCCACTGAATAGGAATTTGTCTTGTTCCAAACTGTTATCTCCCTAGATAAAAACATTGTGCTTTATGATTAAGCTAATTGTGTTGGACAAGCCAGTCTGCAGTCCCAGAAGCCTGGATTTTCAAATGTGCTGAGCACTGCCAGCTGCAACCGAAGTCAGTGGGGGCGTTGAAAGTGCAATTAAATGCAAAGTTCTATTAAAATTCAGGCCAGAGGCTGTCTATAAAATGGGAGTAGAGATGCTACCTTGCCTCACAGGGGTGCTGTGAACATTTGTGGCACAGCTACCTATGCTATTCACTGAAAAGTCTGTGAAAAAAAATACTGTCCTTTTTTCAGACAAAGTTGTGGCTATTAGTGTTAAAATAAGAGGAAACAAGCATATATGACTTGCCCATTTACAGACTGAATGGATGGCAGATCATGCCCCCTCCCTCCCAAAATAGGTTAAAAGTCGTAATAGGTATACCACATGGACTGAATTTATGTTGTGCAAGCATATCTAATTCTAGCATTCCCTAGAACTTTCCCCCCCTAAAGAAGGTGTGTGGTATTTTTTTAATATAGGTAATATACTTATAAATATAGGTAATATACTTATAAATATAGGTAATATGCATAAATAATGTGTATTTGAGTATGAGATCTTTACACATAGTCCAGTGAAGGGAGACAAAAATGATTAAGGGACTGGTGCATCTGATATGTGAGGAGATGCTGAGAGAGGTGGGACTGTTGAGCTTGGAGAAGGCTTGTGGTGGGAATCTCATCAATGGAGGGTGTGAAGAAGACAGAGTCAGTGTTATCCATTGAAAGGACAAGAGTCAATGGACATGATTTGAAACACAGGAGATTCCCTTAACAAAAATGTAAAAAGACCATTTTTACTGTAAGAGTGACCAAACATAGGAACAAGTTGCCCAGTGAGATTGTGGAGTCTCTACATCTGGATATAATCGAAACTCAACTGGACAAGATTCTGAGCAACCTGGTTTTGTTGATTCTGCTTTTAACATGAGATTGGGCTAGACAATATCCAGAGGTGCCTTCCAACCTCAACCATTTTGTGATAAGCGAGGCAATATTTTTTTTCCAATTTCTCCTTGGTTCATTTTCCTTGCAGTACTGGCAGATTAGATCAGTGTGTATCCTGTTCTGGTATGGAGTTTCTGCTTTTTTATCTCCTTTATCAACTCTATCTTTTCCTTTTGTGGATGCTACTCTCTAATTCTACAGTTTATTGCAGTGTAATGTGAGGTCTTGTGAAATTAAGACCTGTTTCTTCTTTTGTAAGTGAAGCTTCAGAGTAATTTCACTGTGTGCCCCAATAAGAAATAAAAAATGAATGAAATACAGCATAGAATGTAGCAGATACCAAAATGAATGCTTTCTCCATAATAACTCTACAGTAGAAACTGAATCTATTTCAGTGTACTTTTTCAACAAAATAGGGAAAACATTTGTAATAGGTGAGGACTAATTTGCCCCTACCTACCTGTAAACTGGAGAAGTGGCCAATAATGAGAGCTGACATCCTAATAATATCAGTAAGATGAAATTATAAGACTAGAAATTTGTAATTTAAATCATTTGGGGGAGTGGTTCTAAGGAAATAAAAATTCCAAAGTTGAATACCCATAATAATAATAATATTTAGAATTATCAGTAAACATTGCCCTGTAACCTGCTGTTACAGCCGAGACAGTTTTGTAATATTCTATGACACAATGATTTATATGCTTCTCTTCTGAAATGTTAGAACAAATCTGCATTCTATTGCTTTAACATATTTCCTGCCTTTCCATGAAAGCTTGTGTCTGACCTACTCACAGTCATTTTTTGATAGGTTTTCAAGTTAGTATTTAACCATATAGTGACCAGCATGAGATAAACCCAGCAGTGCACCTTGCCAGAGCAAGGGGAACATTTTTAAATTCTGCTGCAGAAAGCATGGAAATGTAGCAAACCATTTAAATGATTAACACAGTTACTATTAGCAGCCTAGAAGAAAATGACAGAATGATTCACAATGTTTTGTTATTGTAATAGTTACTCTTATTTGGATTGTGGTAGCATTCAAAAACTGTTCAGCACAACTGCAAAAAACCTATGGAAGTCTATAAATACCTCACAGGCAAACAGAGACAACCCTGTGACACTTTGGACATGCTAATTATGGAAGATTCTCATACCAGGTAACTTTTTTTCTTTCACACTTTCTGCTCTTTTTTCCTCTTTAACATTAGTCTCTTAACTACTTTTTCCAGTTGGCCTTCATTGATATTTCTTGCTTTTTTTTTTTAGGACTCTGGAAAATACATCTGACTGCTCTATTTATATCATGTGAGTATGTAACGAGTGCTATTAGATCATCATTTTGCTCATTCAAAATTCTAAGTAGAATGGATCTTCTGTACCTTATCTGCCCAGTTTCAGCAGTTCCTCAAGCACTGAAATTTTTTACAGTGATATTCAGGATGATTTTCAGACTTCATTTTTTTTTGGTTTTTTTTTCTCCTAAATGTAGTGATGAGGGGGGTGTAAAATATTACTTCTTTTCTTCTACAGTCTAGTCTCTGTATCTGTACCCAACTTTATTCTGCCTCTGTGTTTGGACATTTTCTGTTCAGGAAGAGGGAATAGAAGTGGGGTTCAACAGATTTGATTACAGTATTGTAACAGCCCTTAAGAGTGCTGAGCAATTTGCTCACTTTGTTCTTCTTTTTACACTGAGGAGCCAGGAAAAGGTATTACATGTTTACTGGGATTTGCTCCACTCCTGCAATATGAATAAACTTGTTTAACAACCATATATCTGACAATGAATCTGCTGATTAGAATGCTTCATGACATTATTATGCTGCTTCTTATGTCTATTAACTAGATCAGTATATGTTGAATGAGATAAGAAAAGGTATAACTGCAAGAGTCTTCTTGAGTGCCTTGGAGATGGCAGACACTGGCAGTGGAAAGACTTTAGCTTTGATCTAATAATGACAGACCTTCAAGGTCTCACTTTTCCTAATATCCTGACCTATGGTAAAGATTGTTGGTTTTGGTTGAAGACTGTTTCATGAATTATGACTTTTAGGAAAAACAAAGGTGTTTTGCCAAGTCCTTTCTGTGCCATACATGACAACTCAAAACAGGACCAAAATAACAAATTTAGAAACAGCAGTTAAAGGACCCAGAAAAGTTTCCACCAAACACAAGTTATTTTTGCACTCAGCAGGGAGTGTTTGAGATACTTATGAATTACAGATAGAGAAATTAACATTTCTGAATAATCCTAGAACAAATGATGAGGAGTGGGATCATGCTGGGTTGTATAACATTTTCTTCTATAAAAATATTTTCCATTATATTTTGTGGTATGTTTATAACCCAAAAGAGTCATACAAAATTACAGAGCATTATTGTAACAATATAGAGGGAAGTGACACATAGAAGAATGATAATTGCTTACAATGAAATATGAATTAAAGTGTAATCAATACCTTCTCTTGCTTCTAATTTTTGAATGAAGGCATGATAATACCACAGGGTTCATATAGTACAGGAAAAAATGCACACATTTCTGTCTCTTCTCCTAGTACTTTCTAAATTCAAATGCATTATATTCATAATGTTAAACCAGAGATATAGCACATGAAGAATATATCTCTATCAAAAATACTTATTCATCTAGGTGACATTGGGAGACACATGGACAAAAATATTTTCATCAACATGACCATTTGTACTGCAAACACATTGGGCACAGTCTCTGAAAGAAGGACCTCAGGCAGTGTGTAATCACAAAATAAAAGGTAATTCTTATTCTCAATTTTGTGTTTAAAGTACATACATCAGACAGCAAGGAGAGGGAGGAGGAATGCCAGACGGTGACTGGAAAGTGAGTCAAGAAAGGCTGAGTGCCTGGCTCAGTATTGCTCAGGAAGCTGTACCAGCAGCAGGAACTGCTCTCCCCAAAGTCTCAGCCAGCACTTCAGTAGCATTCTCTTAAGTAAAACGGAGAACTGGAAGACAAATAAATGGGCTAACTTTTTATCTTCCTTCAATGAGAGGCTTAATTCTGTTTCAGTTTGAAGTTCATATGAAGGTTGAGTCTTGTCTTTATCTAAATGGGTTCATCTGTCTCATATCTCAGCTTTACTTTGTTATACATTTTAGCCTTCTGGTCTTTTTCATGTGAGGTAGTAAATATTGGCTCTTTTCAACAGTTAAAATGTCAGGACATGATAATTTTGAATGTACTAAATGAAATCTGTGAAACACCACATTTCTTTTCCAGTGATTTCTGGAATGATCACTGTTCATATGACTGGAAGTGATGTCTGAAATCGCCGAGTCTGATACAGTGAGCTCAGCCCAGTGCACAGGTTCTACATTTTACAATGTCTTTCACATTCCCACAGACTGTGGGAGTTTTTTTGGGGCTTGGGGGTTTTGTTTTTTTAAAGTTCAAACATTTCACTCCAACAGATACTAGGTTAGGAAACAAGATCTTGCTCTCCAGAGGAGTCCTCAAACAGAAGAGAGCTTGCATGGTCTGTCATATTTTATGTAGGTGACCTGTGGTGCGGATATTGTTGTCAGATTTTACTTCTCACGTCAGTGGGTGTGATGAGATCCTGACTCCATCACTATGCCCCATCTGAGGGATGCTGCCCATCTTATCTTTCAGCTTCTCAGTTTTTCCCATCTGTCCCTGGGAACAAAAAACATAAAGCGTCTTCAAACCTGCTGATGAAGAGCTTTATATAGCAGCTGCATTCAGTCTGAGGCAGGCCAGAGCAATCCAGGCAGCTTCAGCTTCTGTTCTTTGTGAGTATTTTACCCTAAGTCAAAAATAATCTTGATCCTGTCTGTCTTTATGTTTACAATCAGCATTTTAACTTAAAAGGTCACTCCTTTCTCTGTTACATCAAGTTCTGTGCTTTTAAGTAGTCTCATGATATATCATGTCATAGGACATCAGATACTACATTACTTCATACTTTTAAAATCATTGTTTCTTTCTTCAAGAAAGTAAAATTTTGTTAGAAACCCATTCAGGCTTGCTCTCCTTTGAAAAAAAACAAGGCCTTTATTTTACAAAACTTTTCCTGATCCAGAGCTTATTGACATCTACCAGATCAAATTTTAGAGAAACAGGATTTTTATTAGGGATTTATCACTCATTACATTTGATCTACAGAATCTCTTTTTTGCAAGAACTAAGGAATATTTTTCATCATCAGGCCTTTTTTGACGACAATCTGGCTTTTTTGAACATAATGGAATAATGACATAACCTTCATTGTAACGTCTCAAATTCTACACTATAATACATTTGCTTAAGTCTTGGAGAAGGAAACCAAACCAATTTATTATAGCCTGTTGATTCACACTCACATGCTGTGCAGTTCGTGTGAAGGTCCCATTTACTTTTTCACATGAACTGCCACAGCATGGTTTAAATAGAGATTTCTCTAGCAGTAGTGTTAAGGTTCCTCATTAACATCATTTCTGGAGTCACTGGGCCAAGTATATCCCTAATGCAATTCCACTGATCTCAGTGGGGTTATCCTTGAGATATATTTGGTCCATTGTTTCTACAGAATCTCTTTGTTCTTTTTTGATCTCTTTAAGAATTTTGTTACTTTGAACATTTCTCACGTAACAAGTCATCATGCTGAAAAGTTCACAACACTTGTAAGTAATTTCTCAGGTATTTCTACCTATTTGTACACTGAAATAAGACATTATATCCAATAATGTATTGCTATTTATTGTTTTTATTTTATAATCTACACATTTATCCCATTTTCTAGGAAAATCAATTAACATACTCTAAATTTATCTTTTTATTTTCTTTTCTATATTTTTTTTTATTTCCCAAATGATGCAACTATGAAAAATAATCTGAGACAGACTGTAGATATAGCTTGCATTATTTTCTATGCAGCTATGTTGCTTGCAATTTTTGGAAAAAAATCCGAGGCCAATATATTCTCACATTGTAAACACTGAGCATTTCTGATATTCCATATTACTGATTTTTTTTTTCATTATTTGGGTTTTTTTTTTTTATTTCTTATCAAAAAAAAAAATATGTACGCAACATTAAAGAAAAAAGTTCAAACTGATCAATACACAAAATTTCATGCAAGTTAGATTTACAGTTAATGACCATTCTGTACAGTATGCATATACATGTGATTTACATAACTTGTATTTTCAATTAGGAGAGTGAAAAGTCTGGTTAGGGAAGACAGCATACTAAAATGGAATCATTCCTGTGATAAATGGTTGCATAAATGGAAAATATCTCATTCTCAAAACGCCATCTGATTCCTTTCTGTATATTACTGCAGTTTTGCACAGGCATTTGGTGGCCTTATTAATTTATATTAGTTTTCCCATCAAACTATGAATTCAGCACATGAACTTCTATTTGTCTTTGCCTTCAAAGACCTGTCAGTTAGTACAAAGATAATATAGATAATACATAGAAAATAAATATGGTTTTCACCAAATCTATAGTCAGCTGAGGAAAGTGACTTGGACTGGGACCCCTGGTTCCCTGAGCTCATACTTATCTTTCTGTCAAGATCTTTTTGTTCTCCAAACTCTTAAAATAATTGTCCTAACATGAGATTGCATTCAACAGGGAACACCACACAGGCTCCAGAGGAATTAAACCACTGCTTGTTAACTGCTGCTTGCAGAAGTTACATTTGGGTCTGATGATAACAGATGGGGATGGAAATGCTAGCATGGAAAGCTCTGGTGCCAGCATGGTTTTTGCTTTACACACAGATGCACTCGTTCAAGAAAGTACAGCAAGAGAAACTCACCTGCGAGTTGTTTTATTTATTCAGATACATTTTTATGCCAAACTTCCAGTCCCCTTGCGTAAGTTATTAACGCAGGCAGAATTGATATTGAATCTAAATAAGGATGCGAAAAACTCTTAAAACTTCTCAGAAGCAAAGCTTGTGTTCAAACTGCACACACAGGATTGTTTTACATTTATAGAGATTTATGTGTAAGACAGAATGGAAAAATGTAATTTAGCTTTATTTAGCATCTCTCTCTCAAAATCCTAAAGACCACTTTCAGATGAATTAGGTGCTGGTAAGCACAGTGACTATGTAGGCAAACATTAACGGCCAAGCTTCAGTCAGTAACAGCCCTCATGTTATATTATGTGTTAAGATAGTGACTGTTCGTTAGAAACCTGGTGTTGTCCCTGTGCTCTCTTCAAAAGTGCAGTGTGATCATTTATATACAAAACACTAGAGCTCAGATAAAGAGCTGAAGGTTTCATCTGAAAGCTGGTGCCTTCAGGCAACACCCGGTATGTCACTGAAGTGTTTGTATTATTATACTGCTCTAATCTCAATGTGTTATTCATGTCTTCCTGGTCGGCAGATCACTGAGGTTGAATGGCAAACTATTGAACCATATTTTAACTCTGATCTTTGCACACAGAGTGGTCCATGAACAGAATAAAGCCAGAAAATGAGGCAATAACCTGTAGTCTCCATTTCTTCCTTGATCAGCAACCTTGCATTTCCTTGTAGCAGCATCAATCGATTTCACAGAGAGTATGTGAAATCATGATTTTGTGTCATATAACATCTGGTCTTGAAGCATGAACACAAGAAACAAGACATACAGTAAGTGCTCTGTGGATAGAAACACTCTGCTGAGAGTACCATCCTTGGGAAACAGATCCTGCAAAATGCAGCAAAGTCCCAGAGAGTCAGGGAGCTGTTTTGACATGTTCAGAGTATTCTGCGGGGCTGACAGCACCACTTCTCCCCACTGAGCCTCAAGGCCACCATGTACTGATTGGAAACTAAGAGTGCAGGGGACCTTCCACAAATAAAACCTTGCATGCATGTCCTGAAGGGGTGTTTCCACTTGCAAGCCATCCTTGGAGCATTATGGCTGAGTCTATACGGTGCTTCTAAACCACTCCTAAGGGCCCTCCTTCTGAGAGTGGTGCAGCTGGGATCTCTTCATCCGCGCCATCATTGCAGGCTTTCAGAGAGCTCCTGAGCAACACAGAGCCTTCACATCCTCACCATCCTTTGGCACATGTGGGGAAGAGTATGCCAAAATATTTTTCACAGTCTGGGATACTGATTTTTATTGGTGCCTAAGATCTTCATTGCAAGGGCAAAACCAAAATTTCAGCTAGAGAATAGTGTAAATGCAGTTTTCTCATACTGGGAGTGTAAGAAAAGTCTATAACATTTTATTCTTACTCTTTGTTAGCTTAGGGGCCTGCTGTCAGAGACTGTGTTGTAACAAATCCATTTGGGGCACTGGTAAAACCTGCTTTCTAGCTAAATAAAGTTAAAATGAAAAATACTTCAACAGCATTTGAGTTTAATTAAAATTTAAAACATAATCCCTTTGTGCAGAATCATGCATAGTCATTTTAATAATGCTGGAGCCACTGTTAGTTGAAAGACACAGTTTCTTGGATGAAGTACTGGAAATTATTTTAGTATTTTCAGTAAGAATAACTAACAGTGATGAGTAACTTCCTGGATAATAAGTGCATCAGGCAATGCACATTGTTCCTCAACCTGATAAACTCTTAACAGGGAACTTCCTTTCTCAGGTTGCTGTTCTGCGCTGGGTTTTTGTCTCTTCAGAACAGGCACATCTGTATAATCTAGAGAGTCAAATGTGAGTAATCAGTACCACCAGGGTAGTGTTTTTAATGAGAAAAGCAGTTAAATAAATGGAATGTCATTAAGACATACGACTGTTTTGGAGATTATGCCAACTGTATAACAGAAAGTTACTTTAAAGTATTACTTGCTATATGTTTATTTTTAATGCATATGAAATTATAGAAACAAACCACTTTAACTGAAGAAATTGAGACTCTTTGCACAGCTATTTCTTAGCATGCTATTTGAAATCCCAGTAGTGTTTCAGCCTCTTGGAGCTGTCTCTTGACCTGTCAAAGAGGGATCTGGACAGTCTCTCACAGTCTCTGACTGTTAAATCCTTAACTGACATGTATATATGCTTAAGGAATGGGTCAGTTAGCAGACAGAAATGTCCCAATCCTAAAAAAAAAAAGAAAAAAAAGAGAGAGAAGGAAAAAGATTAAACAGATAGGTGGTTAGAATAGTGCTGTGAAACCCTTTGCCCTCAGCTGACTGGGTTTGTTCCAAGATTCAGTATTCACTTAAACGTGGTATGAGAAAAAGTGATGTGACTGAATGTTCCTGTGACATGCTTCAAAAATTTTTTTGGACAAAGCTTTGTTCTGTGACTGTTCAGTTCAATACATTCAACATTCACTTCCAAATCTGCCATATTATTTCTCCTGCAGCAGTCAGAAATCTAAAGACACTTTAACTTAAATAAGAGCTCGTGTTTTTCTTGGTTTATGCCTATAGCGAACTTTTCCCATTAAGAAAGAACGAATTAGGACAATTTTTAAATGCAGTTGGGCATATGTTAAGGCCTAGTTGACTTTAGTTTCATAGTAACTATTCACAAAGTAACCCTGTTCTGGATCTTGCACCCCTTCTCCTCAGCTATTACCTCTTTATTCTTTGTAGTGAATCTTCCATACAATTAGGTGCTCATGTCAGAGTCACAATGTTATTAATGAAACAGACAAGTTTTTAAAATTCTAGCTGTTATTGCTAGAAATAGTTTAAGACCAGAGTGCTGCAAAGTACTGATTTACCAGTAGCAGAGAGTGGAAAATAGAAGAATCACTGTAAAAACAGAAAAGAAGAAAAGCAAGGGTTTGAAGATGAGAGTCCTTAGACCTACTTCTCTGGATTTTTATTTGCTTGTTCTGAGGATTGAAAGTAATTGAGCTCCTTGTTTTTCTCAGTATGAGCACCACTACAACATTATTTAGTTTGCTTTCTTAGCAAATTTTGAAAACTGTTTTGTAAACAGGGTAACACAGACAACAGGGCAGACTCTGTCACTAATCATCACTTTTATTCTCAATCAAAGGTCTTCATTTCTCAGCTTTGCGGCATCCTAGATGTATTCCCCATTGGGGCCACAATGGTGATATAATCATTGCTGTTTACACCCATGAAATTTAGACTCTTTTTTTAGAGGGAGAATTGAAACTCTTGGTAAGCAGAAACTTCCCAAAGATCCAAGGACATAAGTCAAATTGCTCAAGCTGTTTGGTTTACACAGTCGCAAGGAAGACCAGCTTCAGGGAAGGGCAATTAAAATTATTATATGACAGGTACTTTCTTATTGGCTTGTAATTAAATGCAACATTATAACCTGGAAGCAACATTATAAACTAGATAGTACTGTATGAAAGAGACTGGATTATTATTTTCAGCCTAGATAACTAATGTTCCCCAGGTATCAGATTCCCATTAGATGCCAAATGAAGTTGCGTGTTAATTCATACTCATAACCACTCTGTTTTTCCAGGATGTTCAAATAGCTCTAGAGAGACATTTTTTCAGGGTAAGATGGATACAACTTCAATAGCTTGCAAACACCTACGGTTCTTTTTCCTTGTCCATAACAATTGTTAAAGGAAGAGATTTGTTTAGATTTCTTGCAGGCAATGTATCCTTTGGATACTTAGGATCTCTAGTGCTGAATGGTTTTGCATATCATGACATATACATCTAAACCAGTATCTTAGAAGTGCCAACCACTGCAATGTTATCTAAGCTATGTATTTTTTAAAAAAGTAATAATAAAAGGACAAAATATGGATCCACCATCTTACAAAATCATAGACCTGTGGGGATTAAAAAAAACATCATTAAAATGATCTTAAATGGCTTTTTACTGTTCACCCATTGAGGGTACATTGGGTTCCCCGCTTCAGGGGGAAAAAAAGAAATTTTTAGTTTTGCTAGAAAAAGTCCATCCAAATTCTATGTCTCTGCAAAAATTCTAGCAGAATGTGGTAGCGTGCAAGCTATTTCAGTTTATTATTATATATGTTTATTTGTTATTGTTGTTAAACTATTTTTGTTCATAGCTGTTCTTGAACTATCTCACAGCCATCCCTTTGGTTTTTTCTCAGAACTTTATTTGTTATTACAGATGATTAGTATCAGATTCATGACTGAAGTTGTATTTGCTGAATTTCTTTTTGCCCCCTGTAATTATGTTGTCTAGTTTTGGACTTACTATCTACAAAATTCTCATGTTTTGCAGACATTCTGCAAAATTTGAAAAACAGTAAAGAAATTGAGGATGAGATTTCTGAGGGAGTTCTTGCAATCATCTTACAGAAAAGGACTTGTTTTGGAAACTTTAGCAGAATTATTTATATCCAGGACATTCCCAGCAAATATGTGTCTTAAATGCATTTTAAAAATTTATCCTGAAATAAGCTCCACAACCTGTATAGGAGCTTGCCAGAGTGACAAAGAGACTGGAAAATATGAATTCTTAAAGGAGTCTGATTTCCAGAAGATACATGCTCAAGCTTCTATAAAAATCACAGGCTTCTTTTTAGGTTTCCCTCAGCTAGTCAGTGGTTTTACAGAACTATTGGTTTCCAAAATCACATTTGTAGATGAGATCCCTACACCAAAAAACTTGCTATTGAGTTAGATTGCATAGGCTGCAGATGAAAAAAAATACTCATGTGAGCAACAAGTTCCAAGCAGGTGAACTGAGGGTTTGGTGCCAGCAATCAATTAACTCATTCCTCTGATTTCTCTCTACAGTTTCTGGATTTTTTTTAGGACCTGATGGTGGGGGTGGGGCAAGTTCCTTCTTTCTGGCCTTTCTTGACTGTTTTTTTGTGGCTTTATAGGAGTGTTGCAAAAGTATATTTGGAGGAAAGTACCAAAGAAAACTTCTCAGCAAAATGAGAATGAATGAAACTATTGAGATCTGAGCAGCAGTTGAACACAGGGAATATTTCTACTGGGCACTGGAGAAGCATAATGAAGACAATGAACTTTTAAATGTAACCTCCATACAGCTTCTAACATCACAGTAATCATGGTGCCATTGCTAACTACTGTTTAACCATACTACCAGCTATTCTCCCTCAGGCACCCAATGCATCAGGAGAGGGGAAGGTTAAAAGTAGTACAGTTGAGTTCCCCTTAGTCAGGTGGGGAGGCTTGCCTGGGCCTTACCACCATAGCCAGAGAGGAAAGGGAATTTCTCCAAAAATTGTTGCTCTGCTGCTTTTAGGTGAAAAAAGAGAATTTTTGGGAGCAGGACATTCTCCTGGGTTTGGAAAACAGTGGCAGTTTGAGGTTTATGAAGAGAAAAAGGACTGAGAATTGGCTGGTTTGTATATGTAAAGAATATAAATCAATAACTTACAAGGTAAGTTAAAAGTGTTACAGACTGTTGTCCAGATGGAAACTCGCTCTTCTCAGACAAAATAAAAGTTAGGTAACTCCATAGCAGCAAGAATCAGTATGTGTATTTCATGGGCTGGTGAATGGGGCATCTTGCCAAGCACAAGTAGCTTGTGAAGGATACCACATTATCTGTAGGAAGTATAATGTAAATTCTTTATTGTTCCTTATGGCCTCACTTTTTGATTGAAAAAGTTGCTAGTGTTGAATCTGGTTACTTCTCTGCAGTTCAGAGCAGCACCTATTGCCTCTTTCATGGTATAGGAAGATAGGTCAGGTAAATAAAATTTAATGCTTTTGTGTAATGTTTATTTCTCTGACAGATGCTGAAGTTGAAGAAGGTGGGTCAATGGAAGTTTATTTGTAATAGTGAAAAAGTTTGCTTTCTCAAGGTCTGAACTACCTGAAAAAGATCCAAGAAGTTTAAATTATTAATACTGTTAAATAGCATCAAGTTCCTAATATTCAAAACCAGACTTTCCAGATAAAGAGGAATGTTGGACAAAGGAAAACAACAAATTTCCTGACTATTCTGTAAAATTGAGGCAGAAAAGCCATTTTGGGTTGCCTAAACAATTGTAGGAACCAAATAGTCTGGAAAATTTCATTTCATGTCTGACAAAGTTAGACAAAAAGTTCCCGTGATCCAATGTTCTAAATCTCCATGTACTGTTGTTTGATATGTTAGAATTACAAATGAAGAAGATTTCTAAAAGTGAAAAATTGTTTCCTCCACCCTCCTCCCCCTAAAATAGAAGAAAAGGACAAAATATTTTTATCATCTGGTTAATATTTGGGTTTTGCATTAACAATAAGGTAAAACAGAAATGAACTCATGAAATGAGTTCACCTGGTTTACATTTACTCTCAGTGAAAAAAAAAAAAACCAAGCCAAACAAAACAGCTAAAATGTTTTTCTGGTCAGATCCAGGAGATTACTTGATCATATATTTAATCTGAAACATGTGAGGAGGCCTGCTAATTTCATTAGCATTTGCAATTAGTCAGGAGTGATTCTTAAATTTACCACTTGGTACAAAACTAAACTTGCCTAGTTAATCTGCAGTTCAGACACATTAATTCCTTTTTCCTCCATTAAAAGCCTAACTTCTTTGCTATATTTGTAAGGAACTCTTTTCTTTGGAACAAATAATGATTTTAAAATGGAACCTTATTTAAATAAAACAAAAACAAAAACACTTTGTTTAAAGAAATATCTCAAACTTGTAACCCAAGAATCTGGCACTGTAAGTAACTTTACAGTATTTTTTTCTTGGGTGAGCTCAGATGAGTAATTCCCAGTGGGTTCTCTGAGAATGACTTGTTTTATCTGAAGCCTTTTTAATTTTAGAATTTCTTGTCCCTACTAAACCGTATAAGTGAATCTTTCTTGAAACGTGTTTTTCAAAACAGTACGGTTAAATACAGACAAGCAAGTTCCCTTCTCAGGCTTTCACATCTCTCCTGCTAGCTACGAGTAGTAGTTTCTTGCATGTACAAGTGCAGTCTGTTGCAGTCTTTCTTGAGCAGTAGAAAAATAATTTGGTTTATGGTAAAATTAGTAGCTTCAAATATTTTATGGCTCAGAAAGGAACAAGAAGAAATGTATGAAGGCCTTCTCTTTTGTCATTGTTTAGCTTCATCTGCTTCTGACCCCCATGGCATAATACTATATTCCAGGAAAACAGCTGTTTTCACTCTTTCCACTAGCTCCAATATTCCCATACTTCTGCTATTTTGTTTCCACTGATGCAAGGAAGAATGGGGGAAAAAAAAAGAAAAGAAAGGAGGAAAAAAACAATTACTCATATCTAAAGTTATACAGGCAAGGAGCTAATAGTTAAACAAGAAACACACAGCCTCAGTTGTCCAGCATCAAGCCCTTACCTTCAGGCTGCAGGACCATTAAAAAGGGAAAAGTAAAGCCTCTTGCACCCCTCTCAGAATACTGAGTGGAAGATATTTTGACACATGCACTGCAAATTCCTCCAATTCACCAAACACTACTCAGACTGTCAGTCAGACTGTGTCTCCTCTCAGGTTTTGCCTCAGCCTTTTCTTTAGGAGTGCCATGAGCACCGCAAGGAAGGAGTTCCCTTGGATCTTTCTTTAGTTCAGAGAGATCATGGCGCACTGACCTTAACTTGCTTTTGCAAAGGAGTCGGTAGCTGCTGCTGTTGGGAGGCTAGTTGCCCTTTATTTGCCCTTTGAATCAGCACTTATAGTCAGCAGGCTAGAAAACAAAATAAAAAAATAGCTAAGTGAAAGTGTGAGTTAATTCCTGTACCTTCAGCCTCTCTGCAGAAAACACAACAGAAAAGAAACTGTCTAAAAAACAAAAGCACCAGAAACATGAAGAGGATGAAAGTATTGTGTTTTTCTTCTGAATTCTGCAGTTTAGAGGAGCATTCCATATTTTCAATTAATTTTTCTGCAATCACAGATGATAGAAATTTGCTTTACCATTTTAAGGAAAATTGAGATCTTGATTATTATCTCCTATAAACAGTCATGAGACTCAGGTGAAGTAGAACCACAGTCACATGTATGATAAATAACCCTTCCTCAGACAAATGGAAACTCCCAAGATCCCCACTAGAGAAGAGACACAGAAATCCTCATGAGCTGTGGTCTGACTGGGGAATTTGAACACAAGTAGAATGCCCTATACTTACATAGGGGTTAATCAGAAGCCTGTTTGGAAATTTGTAGCTTAAAAAACTGATTCAAATAACATTCAGCTTAACAAAAATGGAATGTATTTATGAGAGACGGACAGAAAGATAAAAGTATACATTTGCTCTCAGGAACATCACATTCCTGGGCAGATTACTAAAACACCCTAAACTAGGATGTTCAGTTTTAGTTTAGTTTAGTCTTGCACTCGAGGAACAGAAAGATCAAAGTACTCTCTCTGAAGATATTTGGCTTTCTAAAGCCTGTGCTGACATGTGGCACACCTGGAACAAGGTTGCAGTTACATGTTCAATTTGCCTCCTTGAATGTAGAGGTATTTCAGTATGTAATCCTTTGCTCAGTGAATTTTCCTCCATGAACAAGGGGACTGGGGGACACGCACTCTTGTGTACCCACAAGTTGCAGGGTAAACATTTATCCTTCCCAAATGGGACTGATTGTTCTTGAAATAAGGCAGCACCATACCTCCATGGCTGTGCAAGTGTAATCATTTCATCTGAAAAAGAAAGTTAAATCAATCCCGCATGTTAATAGAGTTACACAGACAAAGCCATTTTTTATAGATTGGCCTTACTCAAAGGAAGCAGGGCTGACAACATTTTACAAACCAGAAATCTTTTATTTGGAATTTTTTTCTTGGATTGATTTTTGTTTTGGAACTTCTCTAAACACTATTTGACTTCAAAAATATTCTAACCAAGCTGTACCATATGACATGCTACAAACACAGAATCTACAAGAGCTGCTTTCATTCTCTTCTAAAAGTCAGGCGCTTTTATTTAGTAGAGGCAGGCTTACAGATGTTTCAGTGGATCTAATACTAGGAAAAAGAGATTTGACAATGTGAGCCATGGTAAATTCTAAATAGGCTTTCTGTATGCACTAATACATAAAGCCTTGAGTTCTCACATGGCACTGAGGTATTGCTGTACTAACAAAATGTAAACTCTGGTTTATAAACAGCACAGAATTGTGAGTTAAGTCAGTGGGTGTCCCCTGAGGGTATGTGTATATATATATATATATATATATATATAAAAAAAAGTATGAAGCAGTAACTAATCATAGAACAGAATTGAAACAAGGATCTCATTTTCGTAAAGCCCCCAAGGAATTTTTACAGTCTCATCAGTTTGTGTGGTGTCAAACAGGGCAGCTCTGTTGTGGTTAGCAAACATTAGCGTATCCTCTTCATAATCCCATCCATGCCTATAGTAAAATGGGTCCCATGTCAAAAATCTTCCAGATAATGCCTCTGCTGACTCTGCAGATACGGGTTTGCTCAATTCGGAGGTGCTGGCATCCTCTTAACTCGCTTGTAGTGAAGCAGAACCAAAACCAAAACTCTATTTGTTCCAACTGTGTCCTAAGATGCTAGCTCAACTGCAGAAGCAGTCAGAAACTCACTGATGCCCCTTTCCCCCTAGAAGCCTTTTCTCACGTGAGGACTTGTGCTGTCTACCTTTAGTCTTTTTTTCCTGTGTGGTGTCTGTGGGAGTGGTCATCTCTGTCAGCAGCCTCCCCAGGTTACAGCACAGGGATAAATAGCTGCCAAGTATCTTTGGCATTTACTTGAACCAGAGCTATTTACAGAACTGAGATAGTTTCTGACAACAATAAGCCCCATGGAAAACCTTACTTTTCTTCCCCTTGTGAAATATTTCCATAGTTAGCATCTATCAATCATACATCAATTCTACTCAGAGGTTAAAAAGGGCAGCCAGGTAGGCGGTCTAACGTTGTTTGGGTTTGTGGTATTATAAAGTTTTCATCATGAATCCACAGTGACTATGCTTTTATTTTTAGAGAGGTGTAAAAATTTTGTCAGATTGCTATTTTTTTCAGCTCTTTATTTTCATTATCTAGGAAGTTTCTAAGGTAAAGCCATTTCCATTTTGATCCTAGTCCTTCTTGCAGACTATTTGGACTATCATCACCATACTCTTACTCATTCTACACCCTTCCCTTTTTCAGGGAATGTAGGGTTATCACACAGAAGAAATTCTGGTAGCCAGTTCCTTAGGAACCCCCATAGTCTCAGCTTTATTTATAATTAAACATAGAATAAATTCTCAGGAGTATTTTGGAGTGCAGCTGAATTCTCAAAAATCAGTCACATAGTAGGATGTTTCATTGAACACTGTTCGATATACAGCTTCTTTCAAACTCTAAACAACCAATTCTGCTCATAAAAAAAAAACCCAACCAAGTCCTGCCAACTTTGCCACACCGTATAAATAACAATATTAGTTTCAGTGTTTTTGAAGCCCTGGAATACTGAAAATGAAGTTCTGGGATACTTTAGCCAGTAGAAATTTGGCTATTCCTACTGCAGCTGATACAGCACCAAATTTAACATCTAACATTTTTTTATTTTGTCATAGCATTTGTATAAAGGAGCAGTAACAAATTTTCACCATTTCTGGTTTCAGTCTCCCATGTGAATGAATGCGTTTCCCACTCAATGACAGATTAGCTAGTACGAAAGCTTTCAGCATAAACCAAACCCTTCTGAAACTGGGACATCTCAGCTGTTTTCTTATCCACAACTAGTTAGATAAATAGCAGATAAACTGCATACTTGCACAATATCTGGATTGTACAGAGTGAGTTTTATAAACAGCTCTATTAAAAAACAAGACATGAGAAAAGGACTTGATTTGGAATAGCTGATATCACCAGTTGCTCTTCAAAAGAAAAGATAATTTCCAGGAAGTCTTGAAGTCTTTTTCATTTACTTTAGTGGAAAGTTCATGAACAAAAATTTATCTTTCTAAATAGCATCTCCTGGGGATGAAAAAACCTGATAAAGCATAAAATTAACAAAACTGTCCTATTTATACTAACCCTTAATAAGGTTCCATACAAGCTAACATTAATTACTTGGGGACTTGATATAGAATATATGCTTTGCATCATTCCCTTTTGAAAGTTCCTGCATGCCATACACCAAACACAGAATTATCTATTAAATTCTGTAGGATGATTCAAAACTTCTGTAGAGTATTTTCTATTGAGTGCTATGAGGATGTTTATCTACAACGCTAATGATTTACATAATAAATATCCAGTTCTATGTAATTCCCTTTTTAAAGGAAATTTTGCCACTTCCAAAGGCTGTGATCTTAAGCCCTTATTAAACAGCCTCAGTAGTGATGAATACTTGCAACTGCAGCTGAATTAATTGGAGGAGAAGGTAGAATTGGCTCCAGCATGACTTCCATGTACAATGCCATGTGAAGCAGATGTAAAATCCACCATTTAAATATATATGGTATGATGAAGTTCATGGTAGTTAATATGCTTTTGCTGCATTAGCCTTTATAACTAGCTGTATTTCTGGTATTACATAAAAATGTTGCTGGCACTCTTTGGGAATTATCATATTACTCACGTCTTAAAGACTCAAGTAACAGAAAAATACAAGTAAAACCATACTTCCAACCATCACTTAGTTGCTAGGACAATGTTTCTCAGAAATGCAGGGGAAATAATTTTTAAAATGTTTTAGCATAATTTAAACAGGTTTTTTGGTAGTGCTGTTTTGTGTCTCTGCAACTGGATAACTAGTTTACCTCAAGAAGAACATGCCAGATGATTAGAAGAAAATCAATATCTGCTTAATGAAAAAATCCTCAATGTTTGCTACAGGGGCTTAAACTCCTCTATCAAATGTACATACATTTATCCTCTGTAACATCATGTTATAGGCAGATATATAAACATAAGATGTCAACCATTGTTCTGGACATTGTGTTGCAGGTCATGTCTGAATTGTACAGGAGACCATATTACAAAAGCATTTGAACTAGCTGGTTCCACACCTAGAAACAGTTTGGCAGTGAGAGCAGAGAGCTGCACTAAAGCCAATTATACCATTTTTAAAGCAGCAAGAGCTTTCTCCCACTTCAAGGGAGATATGCCAAAGGAACTCAACAAGAAGGAAGCAGCCTTAAGTTAGCATAACTTTGTGAAGGAAATCCATGTTCACACAACCTCCTTATACCCCATACATATGGATGATCTTGCTTTACTCCCAGGTGACTCCCAAGACATAATCCTGACTGCATTAAAAACTATGGAAATTTTGTGGGTAGAAATTTGAAGGAAACGGGACCAATGGAGTGTCCTGTCCCTTCCTCACTCAGTTCCCTGTCATCACTTCTGCAGTGTTACAATAAAGATAGAATGTCATCCCACTGAATTTTTAGAAACGTATAAACAAAAATCTTGGGGAACAAAAAGTTAAAAGTAGATTTTATGTACCCTTTTTGCACTATTGAGTATTATATTTCACTCTTATTTTCAGGCAGAATTTATTCTCATATTTCTTTAGAATCAGGAGTCCCAGAGCATGAGTGTGAATAATCTTTTATTGTCTTGGGTTAAGATGGTTTATCAGCTACTGCAGTCAACTTTTCAAGGACCAGTAGCTGATCCCACATCACATCAGCGGAATTTATGAGAGGAGAAGCACAGGAAAGAATAATGCCACATCTTGAGGGAAAGAAGATGACATTTTTCTGAAAGGCTGTCTTTATTTTTGAAATGGCAGTTGTTTGGAACTGTTGACAGATTTGGAGTGTTGGAAATTGTCCCAGGCCAGAAGGATTAGTGATCTGGGTTCAGGTGAAGTGGTCAAAGGTGTTTTATAAATGCCATTTCCCACATAGCTATCACCACTACATAGTAGTATAGGTAACAGTTATTTTTACAAAATGTAATTGAGTTATTTTGGCCAAGTCCCACATAGGTCAGGGCTATGTACTTTTTGATCATCTTCCTGCCTTTTGCTGCAGTAATTGCAGTAAGCCGAGACATTCCTACTACTATTCCTGATTGAATTAGAATGGGCTGAAATCAAGATATCTGGGGTCGGTGGTAGAGAAATAGCTCTGTTGGACAAGAAATCACTTTCAATCCTTTTTCTCTGTTATTTCCTATGACCTGAATACACTGATAAAATTCATGGTCATGTTGTAAGGGATTTTCCAAGGAACAGAAATGAATCAACCAAACAAGAACTGGAAAGGGAAGAAACAAGGGGTTTAATTTATTCATGAGAACTTAATACTTTCATTTCTTGCACTGTATTCAGATGGATTTTATTTATATTATCACGCATGTTTCCAGAGAACAAGTACATCTTAAATGTAATTTTAAATAGAAATAATGGAAAAATGGAAAAAGCTTTCTCCCGCCATGCATACATAACATGAAATATACAATTTAGTCAACTGAATATAGTACAGAAATAAAAATAATTGAAGACACATGGTATTTAGATAGTCTGATCAGATTGAATCACTACCCCTCAACTATCTCTTATGACAACTGCAAAGTCATGTTTTGTCCTACAATGCCCCTCCACTCCCTGATCATCTGAAGTACATCTCAGAAGTACAAGGCAGAGCCTCATCTGGCTCATTAACATCCGCTTGTGCCAAAAGCCTTGGAAATGCTTGACAGAAAGCTCTGTCAAGCATTGTCCTTCCCTACACAGGTAAGAGAGCTCCTTTTGTGAATAGCTGCCTGTGTAAATTTAAACTAGTTAATGCCAGATTTCTACAAATAAAACTTAATTGTTAAGAGCGATGGGAAACATGAAGGGAAAACATGAGGAAGCTTCAGACAGGAGTACAATACTGTATTTTAAGTTATGGTCCAAATCCCTCTCTAGCTTGATACTGAACAGAGAAGTTCGTTTATTCACAAGTGATTAGTGAAGATTCCCCTCTCTGATCTAAAACTATCAGTTCAAAAAACACAGTAGTTTTTATAGTAAGTTCTACCTAAGCTAGAAAGAAAACTGACACCAGTCAAAAGTGTGTGGCACAACATAAAGAAAATCAAATGGTTGCTATATATTTTGTTTGCATCAGGTCACTTCAAAGCTATGCATCTATAACGTAGCAATGTTCTAGGAAGGGCTCATACATCTGCTGTAGAACTTAGAACTGTATTTTCACACAGCTGTAATGAACAGCTTAGAAAACTTAATTATATGTCTTAAATGAATTGGTTCTTTCTTTCCATATGATTTTGGTTTTTGCTGCTCAGTTTGAAAATAGTACAGAAAATTTTCTGTCTGTCATTCCAGAATTCAATTTCAAACCATATGTCAGCAGGAAGGCAGTAGTTTTCAGGTTTTCAGGAATATGCCCTCCCCTGCTTTTACTACATAGGTGACAAAAATGCTTAAAACCTCAGCCATTATTGTTCTGAATCATTAGAGTATGTCAAATAATCTGTAATGCAATAATTGCTATAGCAACTATTCACTTGCGTTCAAAAAATGAAATAAACAGTTGACACATCATATTTCACCTGCTTGACAAGGCTGTTTTGTCTCTATGTAGTAATATTAATATATTCTAAGGGAACTGAACAATACTCAAAGTGGGACTTCTGACGTGGCAGTCTCAGCCTAAAGTAGTCTTTAGGCTGAGAATAATTTTGAGAATAGGTTATTTAAATACATTAGTTAGCCTCCGTTTAACTGTTATTAAATAATACACATAATTAAACTGAATTAATCTAATTAGACTTCCAACTGACAAGGGTTTCCAGTTGGCTGAAGTTCTTCAGGGTCCATTTTGTACATGTCAGAAAACATTAACCTCTTCTTTGAACAGCTGACCCTTAAAAAGATGCCCCACTAAGAGATCATATCATATACAGTATAGTCTAACCATAATCCTGACAGCTGAAAGGTCAAGAATTTCCATCATCTTCCAATGTTAGTAATACCTTAGGGAGATTTTTCTCTGCATTTCTTATGCTAAACCATGCTTGGTGAGCTTCCTATTTTTTGCTTCTATTTTCTGAATCTTGGATTATTAATTGCATATATATATTCCATAATGCCCTAAATTATATATTCCATCATTTATTCAGTGCCATAATTCCAGACCTATACATTTTGATACCTCATTTACTGTGCCAGTTCTGGTCACATATGGATGCTTTTCTGTTCCTTTTCTTTTCCTTTATCATTTTCTCCTGCACATTTATTTTTTT